>JAGFMF010012293.1:1584088-1793270 GCA_019455555.1 Galemys pyrenaicus
CAGCGGGCACAGCAGGAGAGGTCTGCTGCGCCATGTGGGTCCCCTCCCTGGCCGGCAGCAGGGACCGAACTCGTGCTGCAGTGGCTGCGGTCTGCTTCACAGTGCGTTGCTTAACCCACTGCGCCACCAGGGGAGGCCCAGAGTCCCTGACTTTCAATTAATTATTGGCATTTCCCTGAAGTCCAGCCCTGGGCCTCAGGCAGCAGGCGGGCCTCAGGTACTGGGAGGGTGCTACTCCTGCATCTTTTTTAAGATTTATTTTTATTTGTTTATGCATGCAAGGACTGGGGTGTAGGCCGGAGGAGTGGGTGTGTGTGCGAGAGAATTCCACCGGGACAGGCGGACCCACTGAAACACACTGCTGAGGGAGCAGCGGGGAGGCAGGAGAGTCTGCTGTGCCCTGTGGGTCCCTGCTCGGCGGGGACTGAAGCCGCCCGAGACTCAACCCCTGCGCCCCCGGGCCGGCCCACGTCTGTGTTCTTTGTAACACGCAGCCTTGGGGCTGTCGTGGTGAATGTGGTGGCTTCTGCTCCTGTTCTGTTTTCACCAAACGCAGGCTGCAGCTCTGACACCCTTCCCCTAAGTTTTCGTGAGTGTGCGTCTGTCGCGAGGACCTTATGGGCACGGGGGCTTAGCGGGAGAGGCTCTTCTCAGTAATGCTGGCAGCGCCTGCCGGATCGGGGCCGGGCCGGAGTGGGAGCTGGCAGAGCTATTAGCCCGGTCACGTCTGTGCAGCCGCCTGCTGGAGCTCCGGCCCTGTGTCTGCTCCCTTGGGGTGACCTTTGCCCCGCTGCCTGGAGACCCTGGGAAACCTGTGAAGTGTGGGTCATCGCCACAAAGAAAAGGAGGGTCCCTGGGTGACTGGCAGTATCTGAGCCTGGACCTCCAAATGCTGTCAGGTGGTGCAGGGAGGCCTGGCTCTAAGCCGGCCCGCCTGCGAGACCGCCCGCTGCCCTCCGGGAGCTGCTCTTCCTCCGCAGGTGGCCTTCCGGTGCAGCTTCTGGTGGCTCAGTGTCTCCGGGCCTGTCTTTCCGTCCACGGTCCCAGACAGACCTCACTCCACGGCCCTGCCCTGAGCCGTCAGAGTGCAGAGGTGAGGCAGGCGGGCGGGTGGGGGGTCGGCGCGACCCCTCGTCTGCAGCTGCTTTTCAGCCCCCCACTGGGGCCTCTGCTCGCCCTGAGCCTGGGCCCAGTGATGGCAGCCAGAGGCGGGGTGCGCTCTGGAACCCCGCAGTCCCTTCCGAGGAACCTGGCTTGCGCAGGACGCGCCCTGAGTGCTGGGACCTGGAGCGCCTCTTCCAGGAGGGAGACCGGGGCTGCTCGGGCTTTCGACAGCCGTCTCTGTGCGTTCCGCTGCTCCTCGCCTCGGCCACCGGCCCTGCTGCTCGCCGTGGAGAACCTCGTGCTTCGTGGCTGCCCCGCGATTTGCTTGTCAGCTTTCTCGTGGGTTTTCGGGAGGAGCCTCGGCCTCCTGTGAGAGTCGCGCACCTTCGTGTTCAGAGTTTTCTATGGAAGAGGGCGAGGACTGGGCCATGGTTGCAGGGAGCTGCACAACCACTGTATTCGTGTTTGGATAAACCCATGTGTGCACGCACACTTGGGGCGCAGGCACACGCCAAGAGTGCATCCGTGTGTGTGCGTGAGCCGTGGCGTGGTGTGCAGGGCCCCTCCGGAGCTGGGTGGGTGCTTCCCAGGGCCTCAGGGACGGCGCAGTGCTGGAGGCGGCGGTGCGTGGCCGAGGGCAGGCTGGGCTTCTCGTGCGGGGGCGGAGGGGGCACACCTTTGGGGTGCAGTTACCGGAAGAAGATAGGCCAGGGAGAGGGCTTCATCTCGAGCTTTCCATCCACTTCCACGTCCTCCCTGAAGTTGGGACTTCTGCCCTCGCTGCCTCGTGCTTCCAGAGCCATGCCTGCTGGCATCCTCCCTCTCCAGTAGATCCCAGTCTCAGCCCTGCCGGCCTCCCCTCCCGGGCTTCTGGAGCCACGCCCTGCAGGAGACTTAGGGCTGAGGAGTCTGGCGTGTTGCTCCGCGCTTTTGAGTTAGCATGGCGTGTGAGCTCTGCAGGTCGGTGCCCTCAGTACGTCGTGAAGATTTTAGCGTGAAAAGTTCTCCTGTGACCGTCTTAAAAGTGACGTGAGCTTATCAAAGGCGCGTGTCACAGTCCCCTACTGTTAACGCTGCCACTCCCAAGTTCTCCAGTTCTCGTGAGGGGTAGTCTCTGTGCGGCTCGCTCCGTTTTTGGTGATTTGCTCAGCTTGGGGTCTGACGCGGAGTCTGCGCGTTGGTTGGCGGTGCCACCCGTCCCGCGGATGAGGCTAGGCCAGGACGAGTGTTTGTTTCCCTTGGCTTCTTCCAGCGAGTTGAAAGATTCCTGCTAATTTTGTTTGCTCTGAAACACTCTTCATTTAGAATTAGGCAGACCTGAAAACTCTAAACGTTGCATAGAGTTTGTAGTACTTTTCCTGACCGTCTCCCTGTGAGTTTTGATTGTCTTATTTTTCTGACCTGAGGTAACTTCATCCTCATTTCCTTTGCTAGTGCATAGGCTTAGCCAGGTCAGAGGTGCTGTGGTCTTGTCGTGGGTCTTCGGGGTCCAGCGCCGAGACTGCGGGCACCAACCGAGCTGCGCCTCCTGCCTGGCTGGTGTCCACGGGGCTGGGAGGCCAGCGAGCCCCAGGCAGCACGGTGTGACAGGTGTGGTCGAGGCCACGGTGACCAGGCCCCACGGGCCACGGCAAGAGCCTCCACGGCCTTGCTGTGTGAGCGGTGTGTAAGCCACAGCGTTTTGTCTGGTTACTCATTTCAGTGGGCTGGAGTGCATGGCTGGGATTCGAGGAAAGAAATTTACAAATGTTCAAACCACTTGAGGAAAGAAATTTACAAATGTTCAAACCATTTGAGGAAAGAAATTTACAAATGTTCAAACCATTCTTAGCTTGTAATTCATTAAAACAATGTAGCAGGCTGGCTTCCATCAGTCATTGCCTGGAGCTAAGTAGTTACTTGTCTCTGAGTCAGGGTGAACCAGCGGGAAGCTCAAGTTCCCAGTCAGCTCCAGGTTAGATGCCGCAAGGTCCTCCAGTCCTGGTGTTTTCCAAGTCCTTGGAGCCCCACAAAGAGCTAACTTTGCTCCCTAAAAGTAACACTCTCATTGCTCCGCAATCTCAGGTGACCCCACCGGCCCGAGTGGAAACCTCAATTCTGACATTCCAACTATGCAGACACTAAACTTCAAAAGCAAAATCCTTTACAGCAATTTACAAAAGTCTCTGGCCACTGTTCTGAGAAATGTGTAAACTGTCAGAGATTTTTAAAATCATTTTTAGACATTTTATGTATCTCTGCAAATTTCTTTCCTCAAACGACGTCCGCATGTAGTCGGGCCCACTGAAATGAGTAACCAGACACTGTGGCGAGGACATTTGTCTCTGTTCTGAAGCGCTGCGGAGCCCAGGGAACTAGTGTTTTCAGAATGACTCATGCGTGGGGTCACAGACTCAGTGCCCAGGAGAGGCCAAAGAATTGCAACGTAAGTGGACTTTATATTCTGCATGGCAGCTGACCTTTAAGGAACTATATCACCTGCCAAGTTTTGGTGTCGTACTGAAGGACAGTATCGTCGTTGTCAGAGAAGGGCTAAAATGCTGTTTCCAGTTACGTACCCGTGTGATGTCCCCTTCAAGCCCTTCCACCAGGAGGACCACGTGTGATGCCAGGCCGAGGTAGGAGATACGTCCGTGTCATCAGATGCCCTGTTTTTCATCAGTAATAGCTCGGAGGTGCACTGATGCCAGTTTTCTCACTAAATGTTTCTGTTTGGGGAAGTAGTTACTCTGCTGGTCTATGCTAACTTGTGCATTTAATTAAATTCAGTATTTCCTGAATACCAGTCTTGGCAAATATTTATGGATAATTCACGTAAACAGAAGCTTCTTGAGCTCCTCAGTCCTTTCTAAGAGTGTCAGGTGAGCTCGTAAGACAGTGTATTTGTGGGTCGTGCTCGTGTTCTCTGAGTCACTGGCGTGAGATGGGAGAAGTGAGCTTCACGGCTAAGTTCTCCTTGGTGCCTGACCTTCGTTTTCTGGCAAACTAAGATGTGCGTGCAGACGGCATCTCTGAAAGCTGTGGGGACGCTGAGAAAACTCCTAAAAAGTCAGTCCTCAAACCAAACATAACAAAACCAACCCAGCCCCCAGTACCAAATGGCGTATCCCCCAGCTGTGGGTTGTCTCCCGAGAGCGCACCAGCGAGGCAGCAGTGCCGTGAAGCTGTTGCGATCGTCACGATTCACGTGGCCGCCTGTGCTTCCTGTGCTGGCGCTCTCCTCACTGCAAGTGTCCTAACGCCTGAGCTGAAGGCCGCTGCCGGCCCGGGGGGTGCAGGGGGTGCAGGTGCTCTCTCCGAGCTGAAGGGCCGTTGCTAGCCCAGGGGGCTCATGGGGGTGTGGGCGCTTTCTGCTGCTGTTCGGTTGTGTTAGCACCAGCTGTGCTGGAATCAGCTCTGTAAACAGCCAGGAAGATCTTGTGGCAAAGGCCTTTGATGACAAGCTGAGGTGAAGACTTCTCAGTTTCAGTTTGAAAACTGAGGCAAGTTGCTGCCCTCGGAGCTGTGGCGGGCGTGCAGACGGGCCGAGGGCGCGGGAGCCGCGGGGCGCCCGGCCAGCAGTGACCACAGCCTCCTAAGTGTCTTGAAGAGAGTGAAGAAAGATCGTCCAGTCGATTCGCACCCTCTGGGTGACTGTCAGTTTAATATCTGCGTGCTGTTGTCACATTTCCAGGTTGTTCCAGCGACAGTGACCTGCCGTCCCTTCCCGTCGACGTGGACTCTCTGGCCGAGTTAGACGATGGAATGGCTTCCAGTCAGAACTCCCCCAGCAGAGCCTTCGGTCTCCATCTCCCTCCGGATTCTTCGGCACCAGGGCCTGTTGCTTCTGACAGTGACCAGACCAGAGCCGAGGAAGGACCGGAGAGTCGTAGCCTCTTTCCAGGCAGCTTGAAGTCCAAGCTTGGCAAGCGAGATTATTTGGAGAAAGCTGGAGAGCTAATAAAGCTGGCTTTAAAGAAGGAGGAGGAGAAGGACTACGGAGCCGCCTCTGCTTTCTACAGGAGAGGGGTCGACCTGCTCCTCGAAGGCGTACAAGGTACAGCCGCCTGCACTGGTGCGCCCGCGGCCTCGCGTCTGTGTGGCGCTGAGTGCGTCGCCGCTCTGTGTTGTCCGCGAGCCTGTGAGAACAGGCCTGACTGTGAGGAATGGAGACCGCAGCGTGGCTGACACCGCCGGTTCCACGAGGGGAGACTGTCGGGTCAGGAGCGAGCGCCTGCGGCCAGTCAGCCTGCAGAGACAAGCGAGACTTGGCAGGGCCCGCTCTCGTGTGCGGCTAGGGGCCGCTTTTCCTCCCGGCCGGCGCTCACCGGCCTTCGCCCCGGGTGTTGGCAGAGCACTGTCGTGCCGCTGCTCTCGCTGACGTGGGGCGCCCTAAACCGTGCGCGGGAGACGTGGGTTTGCCTGCCCTGCTGTTCTTGGCGTGGCTCGGCGGGCGTGAGGGCGCGCCCGCGAAGTGTGGCTGGCCGTCCAGGCGCAGCTGGCCTTTCCTTCACTGAGCGTCAGCATTCGCTCTTGTTGCGCCTCCTTCGAGAAGCGGGTGACGCGCACCCCCGTCACGGGCCTTCTTGAGCAGTCGCCGGAGGTCGGCGGGGCTTCTTCCAGTGTTTTCCTTCCAGAAAAGTCGTTTCGCTGTTTTCCTGGGTCTTGGCTTGCGTGTCCTGCAGCAGCACGCTTTTATTTGGTGCTCCCGCCCACCGTGGCATCGGGGCTCAGAGGCCCCCTGCCCACCAGGAGCTCCCAGTCCGCTTGCTCGGTGGATGTGAGTGTGGACTGCGGGTTGTAGGGGTCTGGGGGCGGCCTAACTGTGGCTCCATCGGGGTTTGGACTACTCCTGCTCTGGCTTTGGTCTCGCCTCTGTGGCTTCCCAGTGCCGCAGCTCCTGGACCTCAGGAGAAAGGCAGCGCCACAGAGGGAGGCAGCTTTGAAGTCCCCAAGTCGGCAGCCGCTGCCCGTTTAGCTCCGGCTTCTTGATCTCTGTCCCTGGGGGGCTGACCTTCAAAGGCGCTCTTTCAGCGCGCTAACGGCGTTCGGGAGGGAACACACGGACTGTGCCTCGTCTCCTCGCTGGTACCTGTTTTGGCGGGCCCGGGGTCAAGAGCTCTCGGTGGTTTGCAGCAGCAAGGAGTTGGTCTGCTTGTTTGTTTTCGCCAGCGTCTCCCTGAAGTTGGCGAGAGCTTCCGTGGGAGCCTGTTCCCGTAGCTTCCGATAGTCGGTTCTGATGTTCAGTTCACATTTGATTTTGCCGTCTTGATACGGTGTTATGATTTTGGCTGTGACAAGGTTTATTAATCGAGAGAAATGCACTTTGAAGTCTAACAATTTTTTTCAAGTTTCATATTCTGTTGGGAGTTTTTTTGTTTCCTAGTGGAGGCTTCTGGTCTTAGAGACGAATCATTTTCCTTTTTTGTCTGAGTTCTGTTTCCAGGTTGGAAGTTTAAAATGATGACGCGGAATTACAGGCAGTTGGCGCTGCTGTTTTCCTCTTTTCTTTTTTGTCGAAACCTCACACAATGTTGAGTTGACACGTATAAAACACATTGTCATATTTTTCTAGAAGTTATTTGATTTTAATTTGATAACTCTTCATAATGTTGCCACTTGATGGCACCAGAAAAATAAAAACATTGCTTCAAAGTGAGAATCATGGGTGCTTATCAGCAAAGAACAAAGCTGCCGTCATCCTGTTCATTGCTCTGTGCTTATGATGTGCGGTGCCTTTTCACCAGAACGTGGCACGAGCCTCCTGGACGTCTGTCTTGGGCAGTTTACCACCCAGACGCCTCTGCTGTCTGACCTCTACCCAAACACCGCTGCTGTCTGACCTCTACCTGTGTTTCTGAAACCGGGAAGGTACCTTTCTGCCCTGCTTAATTTTTACTGTTAATGTGTCATCAAATCCAAAAAGCCATGAGTAGTTTCTATCATTACATGAGCAATGTTTATTCACATAAATTGTGGGAGCCACTATCACAGAATCCTCTTTTTCAGCCAGCACATAAAATAACCTCCCGTCCTTCCAGGCCTCCAGGCATATACGCTTGACGGTGTCGAGGTGAGGTGCCCAGCGTGGCGCCAGATGCTGCCTGGTGGACTTCGGAAATTCTTTCTAAGAGATTTCCTCCCAGTTTTACTGAGATGTAACGGACACATGACACTGTGTTACTGCCAGGTAACCAGCACGATAGCGTGGGGGTGTGTGTGTGTGTTCCATTTTCTCCACCCCCCACCTGTTGGCGACCTGGGCTGTTTTTCCGTTTCGGCTGTTGTGAACTGCGCTGCAGTGAAAACGAGGGTGCAGAGAAACCTCTTCGTGCTGTTTCGTTTCTCTTGACCAGACACTCAGAAGCAGAATCGCCGGGTGGCCGTTTTCAGTTCTGAGGACTCGCCCCGCTGTCTGCCACAGTGGTCGTGCGGTTCCCACCCCCCAGCGGCGCACGAGTTACCTGTCCGCCATGCTCTTGCTGCCACCTGTTACTCACCTTTTTGCTGATGGCCGTTCTCACGCGTGAGAGGTGATGTTGTGGTCTTGCGTTTCCTGATGAGCAGTGTTGAAGGCCTGTGTGTGCGCCTCTTGGACGTTTGTCTGTTCTCTCGTGTGTGTTATTTGCAAGTCGTTGTCTTTCATCGTTGTTCATTTTTGTATGGTATTTGACTTCTCCCTGCAGGAGAAGTAGTCCCCATAATTCTTGCACCACGATTCTCCCACAGCACCTGTGAACTGTCACCAAAGTTCCTTGTGCTCTTCTGTCCCCCGTTTTGACCCCTCTCCTTGCCCCACCCTTGCTGGAGGCCTCAGATCTATAGTTTGCCTGCAAGTTTTGTCTTTTTCCTGCTCCTTAGTTTGGCTTTCCTATGTTTATCTATAGGTGAAACCATCTGATGTTTTCCTTTTTCCTTCTAACTTATTTCGCTGACCATAATCCCTCCCAGCATCATCCGTCTTGCTGTGAACGGCACGGGTTTATCTTCTTGACCCCTGAGTAGTATTCCATTGTGTATATGGACCACATCTTCTTGGTCCCGCATCTATTTGGGGTGTCTGCATTGTTTCCACACCTTGGCTGTTGGAGATAGCGCTGCAGTAGACACAGGTGTGCAGATTTTCTTTTGAATGAGTGTTTTTGTGTCCTTTGGGTAGATTCCTAGGAATGGAATTGCTGGGTCATATGGTAGCTCTATTTGAGGGTCCTCTACACAGCTTTCTACAGTGGCTGAGCCAGTTTGCATTCTCACCAGCATGGTAAGAGGGTTCTTTTATCTCCACATCCTTGCTGGCATTTGTTTTGCCAGTTTTTTGTAATATGTGCCATTCTTTCACTTATTTTTTAAAGATTTAATTTATTTTTAGAAGAACTGGGGTGTAGACCAGTGATGAAGGGAGAAGGGTGGTGGAGTGCTGAGAGGCCTCACCAGAGACAGAGAGGGCAAGAGAGGAGGTGGATTTACTGAAACACACTGCTGAGGGGAGCAGCGAGGAGACAGGAGAGGTCTGCTGCGCCCTGTGGGTGAGCCCCGGGATCGAACCCAGGTTGTTGTGGTTGGCGATAGCTTAATAGAGCTGACGCTGCACATCCCGCAGACTGAACATGGCTCTGGAAATCAAGGTGTGGGTACTCCTCCAAGTGCTAGGTCCTCATGGGTTTAAGAGAGAAAAGCCACAGTCACGAATGAAGCTGCCCTTTGCGCTTCACAGAGAACGTCTCTGCTCACGTCCTTGCATTTCCGCCTTGTTTGTAGAAGGCTGCAGCGGCCATGATGCGTCACCTGTTCTCAGCGCCGCGGGCTCATTGGAATAGTTGTGTCATGGGTGGTGGTGGTGGTGGGAGACAGGGTGTTGATGGCGTGTTTAAGTGCTGCACCTCTCTGTGTTACGGACTTGGCACTGTGTAAGGGTCTTTAACATTTTAAACCCTGTACGCTGAACTGTGGACGGTCATGTCAGGCTTTGTCTGAGGACACCAACTTTCAGAGGGTGCAAACCTTTGATGTAATGGTTCCGAAAGCGTGGCACCCGGTTGGCGAGAACAGTCACTTAGCCAGGGGGCTGCCCGATGGCGCGCACGCCGGCGGCACCCTGTGCGCTGCATTGTGAGTCGGCGCTGCCTCGCCAGCTGGTTGGTCGTTTGTTGCGAGCGCCAGGACTGCTGGTCCGCTGTGCTAGGAGGTGGACACTGTGGTCCCCGTTCCTTTTACACTGAGACCTCCTTGCCTTAGGAAGCCAAGACTCACTTGCTGAAGGACATAGACCAGAGTCTCCCCGGGGTTTGAATCGAGGTCTCTAAGTTCAGATTCTGTCGTCTTTCCACTGGGAAGCTGCTTCTCACACAGCTTCCTCTTCATTAGCTGAGCTTTTCCAAGTGAGGCAGCAGCAGGCCTTTAGAATCAGAGTTTGCAGCTCTGTTTTCAGTATTTTTCCTTCTGCCCACTTGATTCTCGCTCTTTCGGCTGTCCACCTGGCGAGCGGTTCGGCGCGGGCAGGAGCCCACCTTGATTCAGACGCGCACAGAAGCCCGGGCTGTTGCCGCTGCAGCTGTTTCGCTCTCAGTACTTGTCGTACTTACGACGATGTGGTTCTGTGCAATCACTTGCTGACTGAATATCTCTTTAGTGACTTGGCCTCAGAGACAACGCGTTTCTCATTGGTTGTGCTTACTAAGCGTAGTGCCTGGTACCTCGGATTTCTTTGTAGGCGTTTTTAAGTGAGAATAATCCTTGAGGTGCATATAAATGGACAGCTGGGTAGGACGGAGGACAAGGCCTTTCCCGAAGGCTTCTGGAGTTGATGCCGAAGAAGTGTAGTGAGCAGCGGGGGTCGTTAAGGGCCCCCTGGGAAGGCCGGGCTGGGCTGCCCCTGGGTCCTCCCATGCACCTCGAAGCTCTGCGGTGCAGAGCAGTGGCCGCTTGTGGCTGGCGGGTGGTGTCTGTAGCCGGCGTGCGTGGCGCTCAGTGTTGAGGCCTGTGGCTGATCCAACGCGTGCTGGTTTCTGCTTGTATAAACATGCTGCTGCCATGGCCCCGCGGCCTGTCTCGGTCGTGGGGTTCCCGTTCAAGCAGCTTGCAACTAGGCTCTGCGTGCCCATCAGCCCCAACCCCAGACTCTCCCACGCAAGTGGTGCGCCCAAGCTCACACTGGCAGCAGGGAGACTTCTGTCGGGTGAGCATGTGGCTCGCCTCTCCGGCTCGTGGGATCGGGCAGTGGTGCCTGAGGCCTGGGAGCTAGCAGGCTCCTCGCTGCTCCCGGGGGCTCTGCTGGCGCGGGTGTTTGTGCTAGAGCCACACGGGCTCGCTCCTGAAGGGCCGCACCTCTGCTCCTCTGGGACGCGTGGCGGGGGGGCGTGTGACAGGGGCGTCGTTTCCCAGGAGCTTGTCTGCACTGCAGGGGGCCACCCTGAGGCTCCACAAACTGCCTCTCTTGAAGGGGGGGCTCTTAAAAAATAGCATAGCATTGGACTGCTTTAGATTTTGTGAGCTCTGAAAACAGAACTTTAGACATTACATGTCTTGGGTCTTCAAAATGTTTGTCCAGGGACGATTATTTGCAGTGTTTACTGCATGGTAGTCTCCGGTGTGGTTGGAACGCAAGAGGGTAAACGGGTTATGAATCTGTCTTTTGGGTGGATGTGGTTCTTCGTGTGTGTGTGGGGTGGTTCTAGAAGGAATGGGTACTGCACATTAGCGCGGAGGTGAACCTTGGAAATCTGAACACTCCCGAGGCAGAGCCCACTGCCGCCTCGGGCAGAAGGTGCCTCCTTTCCTGCAGGGTTACAACTGAAGGAAGAAATTCTGGAAGGACCCCTGGCTGGTGTGTGTTTTTCTAATCGTTGGTCATTTCGGTGTCAGTTTTTATCTTGGAAGTTTCATGCTGTCATGATGTAAATGTTTACTGGAAATCACAAATTGGGAAAGAGAACCACTTTGCTGCTTCTGCAGAAGGCTAGGTAAAGCATTGATGTGGGGCAAAGTAGCTGTGGAGTTTTATATTCAGATTGTATGAACAGTAAACAGAGCATCTAAAATAACCACTTGCACATTGCAACAAACACATCATCATTTGCTTAAAAAAGAGTTATAATTACAGTTGACGAAGCATGGACACCATAAAAAATGCATTAGTTTGGCTTGACACATTAATTACCTGTTTTTGCAGATGTTTTTATGTATTGTTGTGTGAACAGTTTACAAAATAATTACAGGAAAGTCATATGGAAAATAAACTAAGTGGGTGGTTTCTCATCTAAATATTTTCATTCATGTGCGTCTGCATGAGGCACAGCTGCTCGTCGCAGGAGCAGAGCACGAGGCTTCGCGAAGGGTTTTGTTAGACGGCCACTGTCATCAGTTTCACCATGTTTTTATAGCTTTAGCAGCATGGTTTACAAACATTAAAACGAGAGGGTTTCTTTACTCCCTGCTATTCCTGCAAAACCCTGATTCTGGTCAGGAGAAGTGCAGACGCTCAGTTTAGACTGAGGCAGAAGCCTGAACAGACTCCCGATGGAAAGGCGCTGTCTCGGCACCAGCAGGTTAGCGCACCTTGAGGGAGTTCACCGTTGTTCGGTCATCACTGGAGTTACAAGGTGCACATCGCGGCGCGCAGCCTGTTTATCTTCGCAGTCAAGCAGAGTCTTGTATGTGTGGCGCAGAAGCTCAGTTACACTCTTTCGGGAAATAGAGAAAATGACAAGGGGCTGTGCCCTCTGCCTTTCACGGTTTGAACGTGAAAAACAGCCAGAGCTTCGGCTGACTCGGGCTTTTACAGCGTCAGGAAATCCACGTTTCCCAACATTGTCAGCTGCTACAGTTTGTCGACTTCATTGTTTTCCACCATGGCTTCCGATTCGAACATCACTGCTGTATTCCCTACTGCTGTGACACCTCTTCATAAAATTAAAAACGCAGTCTTTCTAGCCCGGCCAGGCCGCTTCTTGCCGTGTTCCCGTCGCCCGCCTTGGCTGGGCCGCGCAGACTGAGGCGGCTGCACGCGTTTTCCGTAGCCGGTGTAGCTGTGCTGAGATGAGAGGAAGGAAACGGCATCGTCTGGCTGAGGGTGTTCTCAGACCGTGTGGCACAGGTGTGACCTCATCGGTTGTCTAACACAGCTTTACTGGGGGCCTGCTGTGCTCTGTACCCCAGAGGCTGAGCCCCGAGCTGGGCCTGGCCCCGTTGGGGCCTCGCTTCTGGGAGTGGGTGTTGTGGAGGGCGTGTCCGCTCTGGCGATGGCCAGAGAACCTGTCCCTGGGGAGACTCTTCTTCGGTGACGCGGCCTTCGGATTAACCGTGGAGATAGGTGTCCTCGCTGCGCCGGCCTGAAGGAGGGTGGGTGGAGTGTGCTTAAGGCTGTGTGCATTGCAGCCGGTTTCTAAGGTGAGGATGTGTTGAAGGGCTCGGTGGAGCTTCTCGGTTAGGAAGAACCCACTCCTTATAGTCGGTAATTCCCGTCCCCTTGACCTCCCCGAGGAGAGGCCGCTGACCCAGTGTGGCGTCAAGGAGCAGTCGTTGGACTTCAGGCTCTCGCGTGGGTTTGCTGCTTCTCTTGATTTTTTTATAACTGGCGAAAGATGAGCAGAAACTTTGGGGTGTGGGTGGAAAGGGCCCCCCCATATTTACCAATGAGGAAGAAAAAAAATTAGTGGCTTATGTGGAGTTTAACTTGCAAGTTTTTGTTCATCTCTTACCCTACCCTATAAGGCAAGATTTTGGTTCCTTGATTTTAATTCTGTGCTCCCTTTTCCTTTATCTCCAGCCCTTCAGATGCTTTTAATCTCCTGGGTACCATTTGTTGAGAACACGAGGGACAAAAAGGGTACTTAGGAGTGATGGTGATGATTTGCTTTTTTTTTAAAGATACCATCACTTTATTTCTTTAAAGATTTATTTATTTATGCACACAAGAGCTGGGGTACAGACCAGAGGTGTGGGGGGTGAGAGGAGTCACCAGAGACAGAGCGGGGAGCAGAATAGGCAGACGGACCAAAACACACTGCTGAGGGCAGCCGCGGGGAGGCAGGAGAGGTCTGCTGCGCCCTGGGGGTCCCCTCCCTGGCCGGCAGCAGGGATCGAACTCGTGCTGCAGTGGCTGCGGTCTGCTTCATAGTGCGTTCTGCTTAACCCACTGCGCCGCCAGGGAGGCCCCGAAATGCTTTTTTTTGATAAGTGCTTATTGCCACTGGGAGGCTGGTCGTTATTTTGGAGGGATCTTTGGGCACTCCCCTTTAAATGGCAAGACTAGAAAAGTAGGTTAGGGAGCGTAAAGAAATGGTTAGGTCTAAGCGAAGGCTGCCTTGGGCTTTTAACACCCCGCGGTCTGCCTCTGGGGCAGTTCCGGTCCCGTTAGCACCCCACGGTAGGCCGGTGGAACGGTTATAGTACCATCAACACCCTGAGATCTGCCGGTGGGGCGGGTCTGGTCCCGTTAGCACCCCGCGATCTGCCGGTGGGGCGGGTCCGGTCCCGTTAGCACCCCGCGATCTGCCGGTGGGGCGGGTCCGGTCCCGTTAGCACCCCGCGATCTGCCGGTGGGGAGGTTCCATCCCGTTGGTGGTGACAGTGCTGAGTGAGTGCAAGCGGTGGGGACGGAGGGGCGCCGGGGCCGAGCATCACAATCTTTGCTTTTACTCTTCTTTGGTGATTCTTGAACTTCTAGGGTCATCTAACACTTGGTTTGGGGAAAACCAAACCAAACCAAACCAGCATTAATAGGGGGCGGTTGAATGCAGAGAGGAAGCAGATTCCCGGACTGGCTGGGATCGTGTTAAACAGGGAAGGGCCGAGGGCACCAGAGTTGTGGTAACTCGCAGAAGCACACATCACTGTTCTTCTCAAGGCTGCCTTTTGTTGTCAGAACACTTAGCATAAGTCAGAAATGGTGGGTTATACCTGAAAAGAACAAAAAGCCATTAAATATAATAAATCGGCACTTAAGGAAAAAAAAAACACTGTAACCACCAAGGCCATCTGAAACAGAAGTACTTCTTTTGTGGAACTGAAATCGTAAAAAAAAAACAAAAACAAAAGCCAGCAAACACTGATCTCGCACGCCCAGGCTGATCTGGAGGTTCTTCCTCACGTGACAAACCGCTGGACTCCGGCAGCCTGGCGGGAGCAGGCTGGAGCCGCCGGAGAGCCTGTGTGGGTGGCAGAGACGCTGATACGCAGGTGACTCAGAAACTGTGCAAATGGGGAAAACCAAGTGTTGTCAGAGTATTCTTAAAGATCCCTTAGAATTTCCCATAAAATTCAAGAAGGCTAGTTCGCTTGCTCTCGTCGAGCGAATGAGGAGGCATTGCTGAGGGACGTTTTAATGACTGGGCAGAATAACAAGTTGGAAGAGCTAGTCTTTAAACAACTTATGTCTTTTTTTTTTTTTAAAGGTTTATTTATGCATATAAGAGCTGGGGTGCAGACCAGAGATATGGAGGTGAGAGGAGTCACCAGAGACAGAGTGGGGAGCAGAACAGGCAGATCCACTGAAACGCACTGCTGAGGGGAGCAGCAGGGACAGGAGGGGTCTGCTGCGCCCTGCCGGTCCCTCCCTAGGCAGGGATCAAACTCATGCTGCAGTGGCTGCGGGTGCGTCATAGTGCAGACCTAGTCATTATTCTGGGTTTTGAAACTGATTTCTGTTACTTCCACTAGTAAAAATGCCTCGTTTTTTTAATGGGTGAATGAGTAAATGCTTCTGCTTTCCGAAGAAACTCCCCGGTTGTGGGGCGCTGCGCCGTTTCTCAGCAGGGCCCCTTTCTCCCACACTGACTGCCCCGCGGTCCTCCGCCTCCTCCACCTGCCTCCTGCTCTCTGGTTCTCCTCCGCCGTGTGGTCAGGTGGGCCTGCCCCAACGCATTTTTATTTTCTCCTCTTATTCGTTCCTCTCACTTGTCCTGTGCCCTTTTTTTTGTTCTCAGTAACAATAAAATAATTACAATCCAGTTACAGTTTTGCTTTTATTACGAGGAAACGTAGCAGAACTGTGCCCCCCGAAGTGTGATGTTGAAACTGAGTAGGCCTGGGCTGTGACCCGCGCCTGTGACCATTGAGGGTGACCCCGAAGTGGACACGTGAGGAGAAGCAGCAGTAACAGAACTCGCTCCGCAGGAGGGAGGGAGAAGGTGTTCACAGCCGGCTGGTGGCCAGGTGCTGTGTGTCCTGCCCCATGCGGCACCCGCTGAGCAGAGGGCCCGCCAAGCCCCTCCGCCCCGTCACCGCCCCACTCTGGCAGGGTGTGCCGTTGAGTTGGCTGCGGCCACCCGCGGCTCAGAGGCTGCCCTCACTCTTGTCCTGGTGTGGACGCTGGGACTGAGAAAGTCATTCCACACGCTGAGCCTTGAGGTCCTCGGTGCGCAGGGACCGTCCTGTGAGCCCCGTAAGGAGAAGGCAGTGCGAAGGGGCGACGCTCCGGGGTCTGCTCCACGCTTGGGCTCTTGGGCAGACGAGCGCCCGAGTCACCTGCTGTACCTGGCTCCTTCCATCCGCTCGGCCGCGGGGGTCACGCTGGACTCCGGGACGTGCAGCGGACGCGGCCTCGTCGCCGCCTGCGGGAGTGCGGGTGGCCGTCACGGATGCTGACCAGAGGGGAGGCTGACCATGCAGGTGCGCCAGAGAGTTGGCTGTGCCGGCGTGTAAAGAACCGGAGCACCTTTTCTCGTGCCTCCCGGCACCCAGGGGAAGCTCCTGAGCTCCCTGGACAACGGACAGAACTGTGGCGGGCTGACTGGAGGCGTTCCCTTCCGGGCGTGGTGTGCGTTGGCTTTTAAAAACACCAAGCGCAAGCCTGCTCTCTGCCGGGCCACCCCAGCATCGGACTCCTTGAACAGGACCCCATGGACAGGACCTGCGCTCGGTGAAGGCGGAGGAGGTCAGCGTTGACTAAACAGCTGTCATTGATGAAGTATTCTGAAGTCTCGATCAACAGTTTGATCAGCTAGACTGGCCCAGGTGCCTGGAGATGACTTCTTGGACTCACAGACCTCGGCGCGCACAGCAGCCGGCCTCAGCAGCAGGCAGTTTCCTTCTCGGTCCTGTTACTGGTCAGCGTGTCGTGGCGACCTTGAAGGGGCTGACGAGGAGCCCGACTAGGTATATCCAAGGTGGCGCCGGGAGAGTCTTCCAGCGTCTCCATCACTTCGTTGCTGTTTCCATGGAAGCGGAACCACTAGCATCAGAGGGAGTCCGTTTCAGCGCTGACTTCCGGTTCTTGTTGCTCTGTTACTATGGAGACGGGGAAGGGGCGGAAATACCGAAAGTTTGAAAACAAGTGGTTTGTTTACAAAGTATGATTTAACTCCCACTGTAATTAGCTGTTTCATGATCTCGGCATTTTTGAATTTCAGATTATCTTGGAGGCACGTTTGTTAGAATAGAACACGTCTTGAAGTTTTATTAAAACTTAATCACACTGAATTGAAAATCTAAATTATCAGTTTTTATTAAGAGGAGCGTAAGTTGAGTCAAAACTTGTTCATAAGGATTTAGATTAGGGTTTTTTTTTTTAAAGGTTTATTTATTTATATATACAAGAGCTGGGGTACAGGCCAGAGTCCAGGGCGGTGAGAGGATTCACCAGTGACAGAGCGGGGAGCAGAACAGCAGATGGACTGAAGCACACTGCTGAGGGAAGCAGCGGGAGGCAGGAGAGGTCTGCTGCGCCATGTGGGTCCCCTCCCTGGCCGGTGGCAGGGATCGATCTCGTGCTGCAGCGGCTGCGGTCTGCTTCATAGTGTGTTGCTTAACCCACTGTGCCACCAGGGAGACCCCTAGATTAGGGTTTCAAAGGCAGAACCCGACGTGGGTGTGACAAGGCAAAGAGTGCTCTGGCTCCACGAGCAGAAGCTCGGACTGGGGCTCGGGGGGCGTAGAACAGCGGATGTTCCTAATTTATGTGGCACATTTTGTCTTCAAGGTACGTGTTCACAGATTCTATCCAGACAGAACAAAACCTGGTGTTCAGAAGTGACGCTCTGGGCAGGAAGCGCAGGGGTGCGTCATCACATTGCAGGTGCTGGATGCCAGCCGGTCTCCCCCACCAGAGGGGGGCGGGTGGGGTCGTGTCGGTGCGTGCTGAGCAGGCACGCTGTGCGCACACTCGCAGCCCCAGCTTTGTGGGACTTTTCTGTGAGGCCCGCGGCCAGCTCTGGGTGGGCACGTGTCTGGACAGCCTCGGCCTGGGCCAGTGGGCACGTGGCCACTGCTGCGTGCGGGGCTGTCACCCAGCGTCTCTGCTGTCGCTCGCCTGCTTCTCTCTGCTGGGCTCCTCGGCACCGGACAGGCTTTCACAACAGTGAAGGCTGAGTGGCCGGGTCGTTGGCCCGATTCTCCCTTCCCCAGCGGTGGCCAGGAGGGCGGGCTTCTGCGATGGCCCCCTTGGCTAGCTGGTGGTGACCAGAGTGACCGGGAGCTGTGAGTGAGCAGCTTGCAGAGTGCCGGGCGGGTGCAGGCGGCCTGGACGTGACCGGGCAGACGTGGTCCCTTGCGGTCTCGGCGGAGTACGTCTGTGCCACCGGACTCCCTCCACTGGCGCTCAGCCGGCCGGCCACCTGCCGGGGAGGATCTGGTTTGGGGGAAAACCCAGGACAGGAAGCGAGGCCCCTCCTACGTGCTGGGTCCCCTGAGGTGTATGTTTCCGTTTTGGGGGCGAGGAGGACGGCCGGAGGGTGGGGTTGGCTTACTGGCCTCGTGGCCAGTGAGTGGCCGAGCCAGGGCCCAGGGCGTGCGGGGTGATCCAGGTGTGCAGGGTGCCCGTGCGCGGCTCAGCGCTTGATCCGCGGAGGGCACTGAGACGTGTGGGGGCCGGGGCCTTCGGGGCTCTGACCTCAGCCACAGCCCTTACTGCACGGCGTCTTTCTTGTGTGAAGGGCAAAGCCGAGGCCGTCCAGTCTGGAGAGCAGCGCCACGCTGTGGGCAGAGATCTTGGAGGCCCCGGCCAGGCCCCAGGGAGCGGCCACATCCACGGCGCAGCCCTTCGTGAGCAGTGGCGGCGTTATGTCGGGTCCGCACTTGACGCTGGACTGTGCCCTCGCGGGCGTCCTGTCTGCGCAGCATTCCGTGCTGTTTCGTACACTGGGGCCCTCCTGTTGGCTAGATGTTTGTAAACAGACACTAGGAATTTGCTTGCCTGGTTACTGAGATGCAAGCTCAAAATACAGCAGGTTTCTGTTCACATTTAAATGGGAGAATGTCAGAATTTGGATAAATGAGGTTCTTGGAGGGTTAGCTTTATTTTTTTATTTTAAAGATTTATTTATTTATGCATACATGAACTGGGGTGCAGTCCAGAGGTGCGGGGAGTGAGAGGATTCACCAGAGACATGGGGAGGGGAGCAGAGCAGGTGGATCTACAGAAACACACTGCTGAGGGGAGCAGCGGGGAGGCAGGAGAGGTCTGCTGCACCCTGTGGGTCCCCTCCCTGGCTGGGATAGGACTCGCGCTGCAGTGGCTGGGGAAGCCCCACAGTGCAGTGCCCAACCCGCTGAGCGAACAGGGAGGGCCCTGGGGGTAGGTAGGAGGTAAGCTTTAGACGTCACCGACGTGAGCAGCTTTGGTTCCTGTTCCAGTTTTGAGTACCTCTCAGGACCCGTGAACAAGTGGTGAAGTGGGCAGAAGGAGGTTTTGGGGGGGGGGGGGGGGTCAAAGAAAGTTTATTTTCATGTGTCNGGGGGGGGGGGGGGGGGGGGGGGGGGGGGGGGGGGGGGGGGGGGGGTCAAAGAAAGTTTATTTTCATGTGTCCAGACTTTGTCCTTTCCTGTTAGGAGAGTCGAGCCCCACCAGGCGAGAAGCCGTCAAGAGAAGAACCGCCGAGTACCTGGTGCGGGCAGAGAGCCTGTCAGGCCTCCGTGGGAAGCCTCCCCTGGATGACGCCGCGCAGGTGTGTCTGGTTCCGTCTCGCGCTTTCTGTAGCCGTTTTTGCTCACGTGACTCTTGGCCTGACTTCTAATTATGTTTGATAAAGTCCTAAAGACCAAAATCTCGATTTTCTTAAGAGTCACGGGTGGAAATCAAAGCGTTACAGCAAACCATCGCCATGAAGTGGAACGAGCCTTGCCTTCTCCTGCTCTTCCTTACCCCACACACACCTGGTCTCCCGCCTGTAGGGTGACAGCTTAACTTTATTTTATTTTGTATGTATCTACATCGTTCTTCATTTTTGTACAGTGTATACTTTCTCCCCTCCGGTGCGGTCCCCTGTGAAGTTCCTGCCACCAGTTCGCCTGTGTCCCTTCACCTTAGTCCCTTGTGCTCTTTCCACCTGTTTTGTTACTTCTCCCTTCTCCTCCCCTGCAGAATGTCTCTGATATAGTTATCTGTAGATTTTTATTCTTAATTTATTATAATTTTTCCCCAATCCCTCATTGTTTCCTCTACATTCCTCCTATAAGTGTAACCATCTGATATTTTTCTTTTTCTTGTTCTTTCTGACTTATTTCACAGCATAATCCCTTGTTGTTGGGAATGGCATCCATGTTGTTCCATCCATGTTGTTGGGAATGGCATGAGCTTATCTTTTTAATTGCTGTGTAATATTCCATTGCGTACATAGACCATATCTTCTTGATCCAGTCATCTATTTTTGAGCATTTGGATTTCAATAGCTTACCTATTGTAAAAAGTGCTGTAATGAACATAGGGGTACAGGTGTCTTTTTGAACTAATGTTTTTGTGTTCTTTGGGTAAATTCCTAGGAGTGGAGTTGCTGGATCGTATGGAAGCTCCATTTTTAGTAGTTTGAGGAACATCCACACAGCTTTCTGTAGTGGTTGGACCAGTTTATATTCCTGTCAGCAGAGGGAAAAAAAAAGAAAGGAAAAGATCTCTATTTTTTAACGTTGCGTGATTCTGGTGCGGTTCCACTACCGTTTTCTTGGTTCATGCTGAAACTACGTCAAGCATCAGTGCTGCAAGTAAGTGGTTAGGCCACTTCGAATTGCGAAGGCTTAATGTTCACAGGCAGTTGAGGTTATCTGAGGGTACCTATACTCTTTCCCAAAGGCGACAGCTAAAAACAGAAAGTGTGGCTCTTACTGTTTTTATGCTCTGTCTCTGGACTTAGCAAGGTTTTGGAGGGAACTTTCTCTTGTTTTTCCTTTATGTCAAACAAGTTTTTCTGAGGTGACTTTCTGTTTTCTGGGGGTGGGGCGTTTATATTCTTAATTGATCTCAGAGCTGGGAAGCTTGTTCTCTCCCAGCTTTGCCTCTTGAAAGCATAGAAGGCTGGACTAGACACTGGCATCACCGCTCAGCTCGGTGTCGCCCTCTGAGTCATGAGGTAATGGTGACTCCTGCCGGGCTGCGCTGAGACTAAAGGAGCACGGCACAGTTCTCACGTGTGCGTGCAGACACACCAGTGCCCCCTCACGCGACCCCTGCTCTGTTGGTGGAGCTCCGGTTTCGTCTCTCCTTCGGACACAGCTTCCTGTGTGTTCTACACGTTCATGCTTCCTCTATATATTTTGAAAATATATAAATCAATTTTTTAGTTTAAAAACAACTCGATTTTGATTCATTGGACCATTTAAGCATTTTGTTGCTGATTTTCTAAGCTCTTTTCATTATCTGGCCTTTTAAAAAACAACTTTCAGATCGTGAGTTAGTGGACCTCTTCTCTCTGTATTCTGTTCTCTGATCTCCTGTTTGCTGCTGTTTAGTTACTTCCTTCAACACTTCAATGTTGAACTGGCTTTTCAGCGGGACGTCTATCTGAAGATTAGCTGGGGTCAGCACCCTCCCTGAGCGTGGTCCTGAGGTTTCGCAGCTCTGTTTTGGGGGGCACTGATTAAACTGTTCCGTAGGAAGGGCCCCTGTGAACTCGTTTCGTCACCCCCACCATGTGTACAGTACTCTGGAAGTTGTGGGGAGGCCAAGTAACCAAGATTCCGTTCTTTGCGCTCACGTTGCCTTTCGTCCGCCCGCCTGCCCTTCCCGCCCGCCTGCTGTGTGCTTCCCCCGTCGGGGCTCGGGTGCTTCCACAACCCCTGTGGAGCTTCCGACTTGGTGCGAGGTGCCGCGAGTGTGTAGTCAGAATGTCCCTTCGGGCAGAGCTGCTCCTGAGATGCAAGACGGAACACGGGAGGCCGAGCGCCTCGCTCACCGCCGCCCCGCTGGGCTCTGCCGGCGTCTGCGCCCTGCCCCACGCCGCGGCCTGTCCTGCTCCCGCAGACCCTCCGGCAACCTGAGGATGCCGCTGCCTGCGTGTTGAGAGAGGGGAAGGTGGGAGCTGGTGTCAGAACTGGAGGTGCCCAGTGAGCCAGACCTGGGTGCCAGCGCCTTCCAGGTCTCCGCGCTGGAGGCTGGAGAAGAGCTTTTCTTGCTAGAGCAAGAATTTTCCCTCTTGTTTACAGTAAACACTTGTCTTTTATTTTCACTTTTGTCTTTGATCCTATTTTCACTTTTGTCTTTTATTTGATCGAAGGTCAAACCTGGCCTTTATTTATGCCAGCAGCCCGCCTGATTGTTTTCTTACGTGTAATCTAACCGCAGTGTCTTCTGGGAGTTCTTGGTTGGGCTGGCAGACGCAGCGCTCTCTCCGCCCTCTCGGGCCTCTCGGCCACGCAGGAGGGGGGTTGGCGTGTGGGATTCCCAGGGCCTCGTGCGCTTCAGTCCTGGGCAGAGCTGCTGCTGTTTCTCTCGAGTCCACGTGCAAACCCGTCTTTCTGGCCCGGCTAAGACAGGGAAGGTGTCCTCTCTGGCTGTCCACGGTTCCCACCCGGTGCGGCCCGAGTCTGGGTCCTGCCATGCCACCACGTGTTCTGTGATGGGCGAAGCTTTGGTTTTAATTGAATTTCTTTATGAGACTTACGGTGCGCATTAAAGTCCCGAGTCTCTCAGTCATTGATGGTTACAACTTTTCACAGAAGGACAGGAACGAGCAAAGACACCTCCTTACTCTGTTTTCCTTTATTTGTTACTAAGAGGCAAGAAAATTTGAGGAGAGTGTTTCAGAATAAAAAAAAAAAGAAATGAGCGTTGTTTGAGTTAGAGATGAAGTCTTAACTGAAGGAGACATATATTTTCTCCTTGTTTAATTGTGGATAACTTTGAAGGATTTAAAGAGGATAGTTCCCTTAGAAAGAGTGAGAATTAGCCTTTTGCTATTTTTAGTTTTAGCTATTATAACCCAAGCTTGGCGAAATTTAGAAAGACATTCGGTGGTCTAAGTTTAAGACATGGACCATTGTGTGGTTTTAGAGCATGAATATATTTTTTGTCATGCAGTTAAGGTATGAATGAAAATAGGCCTTTCCTGAGTACTTGTGCATTTTGAGTAAAATTGCTATTGCAATATTGAAATTGTCTTTGCATTGTGCTATTTTTGGGTATTATGGCATTTCTCAATTCTTTCTTTTATAGAATATATTTTAAAATATTTGTACCGAAAGTAATATGCCATCCTGCAGTGACCTGCAGCCAGAGGGCGCGGCTCCTGCTCCCCCAGTGTGGAGGCTCAGGCATCCTTGGGGCGGCCTGGAGCTGGGACAGGCGGGGCCGAGGGTGCGCCCCGCAGAGGGGGTGCCTGGCCCTGAGCGCATGCTCCAGGGATGTGGGACGCCCAGCCCTGCCGCCTAGGGTGCTGGATCCGGCCCGCTGCCTGCAGCTCCCTGCCCTGAGCGGGCCTGGCCAGGCGAACACCCACCTCGCTTCTCCCGCCCTTGTGCTGCAGCTGGCGGCCGAGTGAGCGGGCTTCATCAGGGAGGTCGGCGTGTTGCCTGGGAATACATCTCCCCAGAGATGGCACATTATTTTTACAGTAAGATTTTACTCCCTCCTCTGTTACCTAATATAATCGCTTAACCTTCCTGCTTTGCAGTTCTCTCATCTGAAAAAAAAAAAAAGGGATGTTGGACTTGATCTCTCTCTTTCTGTTCTTAAAATTCTGTGGATTTATGGTTCCTTTTGCCACCTGAAGAAAGGAATAGATCTATAGGGATTCTACCCAGTTTTAAACACTGTGTAAGAGATACAGGATTTTTTTTATTGATGATTTTATTTCATGATCTCTCTTTGTTCAGTTCTCTGATCTGAACTCTCATAGATGGTTACAGTAGAAAGAGAACTTTAATAATCACTTCGCCTTTGGTCTCCCCATTACAGTTTCACCATTCCTGTCTTTGCAAAAGTAACCTTATTAAGTCACCATTTTTATTGGGTTGTTTCTTGTGCAAAAGCTTGTCTAGATGCTGGGAAACACAGCCAGACCCCCTGTGGTGTTTGAGGCCCATGGCAGCCCACCCGCCCTGAGTGCCGCCCCCTTCCTCCCGCGTCCAGTTTGAGTGCAGGCCGCACCAGGCCAGCCCCCACTCCTGCGAGCGCGTCCCTTTTCCTGAGCCGGCTTCCGCACACGACGACGACGACGGCCGCTGCTTTGGCAGGCCTCCCTTCCTCCTGCTCTGGTCAGGCCTGTGCGTCTTGCATTGAGAACGAAAGCGTGTGGGTATTTCAGTTTCATGTGAAGTTAGCTCCTCAGATCTGGGGTGCGCACCGGGGTTCGCAGCCTGCAGCGACCACGTATCTGGAGGCGAGCAGCGCTCCTCACCGAGCGGGTGTGGGTTTGCAGCTTGCTGTTTGCTGTTGAGGTTGCTTAGGTGAGCCGGGAACGTCCTTTGGACATGGAAAGCGCCAAGACACTTGGGAATCGGGCGGTGTAGGCCCCACGTAGGTACGGGAGGCGTTTGGCCCTATTTTCAAAGACGAGTATCGGAATGGACAGTTATTTTAAAAACTACCTCCCTCCCCTTCTCCTGTTACCCACATCACGAGCAGCTCTTACACGTCTTTGATAATAGAGCAGGGGAGGGAATTGTTGGTGGTCAGGGATTGTGTGGTGGAAGACTGAGCATTGAGCACGAGGCTGAGGGTGGGGTCAAGTCCAGCATCTTCCTGTCTGTCTGACCACAGAAACTCAGCGGTTCTGAACTTGCCTGTGCTTCCCTGTCCGCTGGGGCTTCCGGCGATGACTTCTCGTAAGTCGCTGCTTTGGGCCAGGTGCACTGGGGATGGATTTGCCAGTTGTGACTGATTGATGGAGATAGCAGCCTTTCCTGCTCCCCTCCTCTCTTCCACCGTCTTCTTTTATGCTCTTACTCTCTCCACCCAGCTGACCTGTTGGACGCTGTGAATATGGAACAAATAAGGCACACTTCCTGTTTTCAAGACGCTTCCAAAAGAACCGGTAGTGCCGAGAGTGGCAGCTCAGTAACCGGACCCTGACGTTCGGTCAGCCAGGGTGTTCCTCACCTGCTCCTGGGCGACAGTGTCCCTGTGTGTTGTAGCAGTTGTGACGGTTGTCAGCCTGCTGTGAGGCTAGAATGAGGTTTGTCTCTGCTGTCATTCCCTGTAGCATCACCATTTTAACATAAAGATGAACATAGTTTGCTCTCCGGTTGTAAGGGGAGCTGTTCCGGGCCTTGGTCTCGCTTCGCTGATGGGGAGAACAGAGGTCCACGGGAGGGAGGGGTTAGGGCTGCTCGCGGGTCCCGTGCGGCGCTGCAGCACCTCCGGTCTCTCTGTGGGTGGCTTCGTAGCTAACACGCTTCACTTCTGACATCACAGGAAGTCAGACACGTGCAAACAGACGTTCTCCTGTGAGCCTTCTCTTTCCTAGGCTTAAACAGCCTCAGTTCAGATAGCTATGAGTTGACGAATTTCTTAATTTTTCACCATTATTGGTAGTTTTTCTTAAATTTACCGCCCTCTTAGAATTGGCAGAGCATGTATTTACAAAGTCCCACTAAGGAACTATAGTTTCCTGACGAGAGGGGATGACTCGTGTTCCTCTCCCCAACGTGTATCTGTCTTTGCTTTGGTTTTTAGTCCCTTTTTCCAAATGACGCTTGACCATCTGGGGTAAATATAAGGGTGTGGTTGATACTTGCCTGTTCCCAGTTTACTGCAAAGCTTCATTGTGGCTGTACAGCTCTGAATTGAATTACTGCTTTAGAAACTTTCAACTCATTAATTTGTCTTTTTAAAAACTGAGTTTTCAATGTTAGGATTTATTTACTTGTAACTTTATTCTTGACTTTCTTTTTGATTTTTTTTTTGACTTTTACATTACAGACAAACAGAAACTCCTCCTTTCATCTTTCCATTCTCTGATTTATGATAAATTTAGTTTCCTTTGGCCTGGCATTTGCTTCGGCAGGCAGTCTTCCTTCAAGTGCCTCCCTGATTGATGTGTGATCTTTGATATCTTCCATTAGCCCCCAGGACCACTAAGTTCAAGGCCCCCTTGGAACCTAAGGAGCCCCGCCGAGGAGCTGAAGGCCTTCAGAGTCCTTGGGGTGATTGACAAGGTAATTCTTCAGTATCTCTTCAAGAGTTCAGTCATAAATCGACTGCATGCTGACATTAGGTCTTTGAAGCTTGGGTCTTAAGAATATGAAACAAAAGGAGAAAATGACTCAAATGCATCTGTACTTTATAATAACAAAAGCAGAAGAGAAAAAGCTTTTATCTAAGCAATTCCTGTAAGGTCATGCAGAATGTATCTGCGCTGAGGGAGAAGGTGTGTTCACTGTGTTCAGTTGGGAAGGGCCGGTGTTGCGGGGGACGCGCCCATGTTGGTTGCCTGTGGGGCCGGGCGCTCAGGGTTAGCTGGTGCTGTCCGTCTGCTGTTCAGAAAGAGATGGCGCCCCCAGAGTGGCCACGCACCCATGCCCGCCGCGTGTCACCCCACGGCCGGCATTCCACATGCAGCACCTTCCAGAGTGTGTCGGGCCTGCTGTGCGTCTTGGCCAGACAGTGGTGCTCAGAACAGTGGAGTCACTTGCCCAGAAGTCACACAGCTCCCTTAGTGAGGATGGTGTTGGAGTTTAATGTCTGTGCTCCCAAAGTGGTGCTGTTTACACCCCCCCACCCCCCGGAGTGAAAATACTCGATAAAAGAAGCCTCCAGTCTGATGCTGTCTTTGGCGTGCCAAACATTTATCTTACTGGGCCTGCCAGGCGCTTTACAAGTGCAATTTTAAAACCACATATAACGAACTATGTTTTGAATATATTTTTACGAAACACCAGTTAATCATTCAAAGTAAAAACCTTTAATTTTAAGGCATATATTATTTCAGACCTTTTTCTGTTGACTAGTAACTGCTTGAGGCAGCGCCTTGGTGTTTATTTGTAGCTTAATGCTCAGAGTGGGCTGTTCTGAAGGGTGGTCCCAACCTGCACAGAACACCGTGAGCACGCGGCGTGGACGGCCTGTGAGGCGCGGGAGCCCTCCCAGGGCGCTCGCTCTGCGGGTGGGGTATGTGCAGGTGAGATCAGTGAGGCCTTACAGGGTCATAGAAGCGCTCGCCGATCCTTAACCACTTAGAAGAATGAAAACTGGGCGGGGGGGCTACCCAGATTTAGGGTTATTATCAGAAATCCTTCTATCAACAAAAACTCTGTGTTTGGGGCTGTCTAATCGCAGAGCGCCTGGTCTTGGTCACGTGGCGCGTCTTCCCCATAACCCGCGTCTCCTCTCCTCGAAGCCCCGGGCCCCTCCCCAACCCTCCCCTGTCGGGCTCACTGTCCTTAGACCCCTGGCATGTGGGTCCGGTGGCCTAGGGTTCAAGTCTGAGCGCCAGCACCTCTAGGACCCGAGTTTGATCCCCGGCCAGGGAGGGGCCCGAAGGGCTCCGCAGACGCTCCTCTCTCCCCACTGCTCCCCTCACCATGGGTTTCAGTCTGTCTGCTCCCTGTTCTGCTCCCTGCTCTGTCTCTGGCGGGTCCTCTTACCCCTGTGCTTCTATGGGTCACACCCCAGTTCTTTTACAGAAAAACAAGTAAATACAATCTTAAAAAACTAATTGAACCCTAACACATATGCAGATTCTATTTATGTATTGTAATTAAATTTGTTGTGTTTCCCCCCCACTAATCTGTCTGATGTTAATTTGATTATTCCACCCCCCTGAGAAGAAGGAAGGGTGTGGGGAGTTCTCCTCCTCCCAGCAGCAGTAGCTACTAGTCTGAGGAGTTTTAGAGGGACTGTAAGTTTGGTGTTTCGTACAGCGGTCCGAATCTAAGTTTTTTTTTATTTTAAGATTTTCTTTATTTATGCACACTAGAGCTGGGGGTACAGGCCAGAGTCCAGGGAGGTGAGAGGATTCACCAGAGACGGAGCCGGGAACAGAACAGGCAGACTGACTGAAACATACTGCTGAGGGAGCAGCAGGCGAGGAGGGGAGGCCGGCCAGCGGCAGGGATCAAACTCGTGCTGCAGTGGCTGCTGTTTGCTTCATAGTGCCTTGTTTAACCCACTGCGCCACGGGGGGGCCCGAATCTTATAAAGTTTTTATTTTCATGATTGAAGTTGGAACTTAAAGTATTTCAGTCAGTTGGGTGGTGGAGCCTAAAACACTCTCTTCAGCATGTTTTCCTAGCTTTGCGGTTTGGAAGAAATTTCATCTGAGAGTGAATAGGAGCAGAGTAAGAAAAGTCCCGAGCCCTTGGGTTTGTGTGCGGGCAGGCCCGCTGTCTGTGCTCTGCAGTGCCTGCTCTCTCTCCGGTCTGTTTCTTCTGACAGAGTGTGACCTTCCATCGCTGTGCTCTAATTATGGGGGAGTCACCTTGAAATCCGGGTCTCTTAGGTTTATCCCAACAAGGACTTTTGATAGGGGGGGAATTTCTGAATTCTATGCTGAGGCATAATTCATTACTCTCTTCGCTCTTTTAACCTGGGAAAGTGTGTTTGGTGTTTAGAAGGTGACATTTTAATTTTTTTTTTTAAGTAGAGATCGCTAAGTGTGTCTGGGAATTAATAAGTTCTGCAAATCTTAAAATGTATGACATGGAGCCCACTTTGTGAAAACACAAATAGGTAGTTTTTTTTAAATGAAAAATTTTAAAAAAATATTTATTTATGCACACAAGAGCCGGGGTACAGGCCAGAGTTGCAGGAGGTGAGAGGGTTCACCAGAGACAGAGTGGGGAGCAGAACAGGCAGATAGACTGAAAAATACTGCTATGGGGAGCAGCGGGCCAGGCAGGAGAGATCTGCCGCGCCATGTGGGTCCCTCCGTGGCCGGCAGCAGGGATCGAACTCGTGCTGCAGTGGCTGCGGTTTGCTTCGTAGTGCGTTGCTTAATCCACCGCACCACCAGGGAGGCCCATTTTATTTTATTATTTTTTATAAAGATTTATTTATGCATACAAGCACTGGGGTACAGGCCAGAGGTGTGGGGGGTGAGAGGATTCACCACAGAGAGCGGGCAGCAGAACAGGCAGATCAACGGAAGTACACTGTTGAGGGGAGCAGTGGGCGAGGCAGGAGAGGTCTGCTGTGCCATGTGGGTCCCCTCCCTGGCCGGCAGCAGGGATTGAACAGGGATCGAACTCGTGCTGCAGTGGCTGCGGTTTGCTTCATAGTGCGTTGCTTAACCCACTGCGCCACCAGGGAGGCCTGGGAGGCCCATTTTAAATGAAAATTTTTTAAAGACACATTCTTTTTCATGGTACTGAGGAACACCTACATTTTTAATTTTTAGAAGCTCAAGGGTTTGGAAAATAGATTTAAAAGTGTAGACAATACAAGATGCTGTACCCTGATTGTATGTTTTATTACAGTATTTGTTGTTTTCCCATGAATAGGATTTTACAAACTACCGCCCAGAAAGCAAATAAAGCAGATTTGTTGCTATCCAGCCTGCAAGCTTTACGCGCAGGGCTATGTCTCTCGCTGCCCGTCTCAGTGTCTGAGCTCAGGGTACTCGTTGAGTGGGTGAGTGGGGACTTCAGTAACTCCAAATACATTATCTGCAGAGTGACACCTGCTGGTGTCAGGTGAGGCTGCCACTGGCACGGCCAGCCAGCCCTCGGCGTCTTCCCTGGGACGGGACTGCACCCGCGTCTCCCTCTGGCATGCAGCGATGTCCGTGACTGTGGGCTTGGAGGTTACAGGGTCCTCCTCTGACGTGTAGTAGCCAGGAAGCCCTTCACACTGCAAAGAGCGGGAGGGGTGGGGCCGGGAGGGCGCTCACCCGTCCAAGAACAGCTGGAGAATGGAGCTTTTATCATGGTAGAAATGGGCGGTTTTCATTTTTTTGAGGTCCGTCCTGGATGCTCCCTGTCTGTGATGTGTTCACATTTTGAGGCTGAAAGTGCCAAATTAGGCCAGGTAACGAGGCAGACTGGGGTCAGTGCAGGCAAACTGGAGTCTGGGTCCCCTGGGAGAGAGGCCGTGAGGCCGAGACGTGCTCAGGACGTCCTCTGGCTCACAGCTGTGCCCTGTTGGCTGCAGTGGCCGGGGTTGGGCTGTGCCCGGAATACCTGCCACTAGCCTGGGTTGGCAAAGGTGGCCTGGCTCCGTCACAGTCGTGTCTGGTCAGGTGACGGGAAGGCAGGGGGCTTGTTGGCGGGTGCAGCAGAAGGGGCTCGGGCCCTGGGTGGAGTTTGCATCCGGTGACGTGAAAGATGCCCTCTTGCCCGCACACGGGCGGTGGTGGATTCTACCAGACACTCACGGAAGAAATGATATCAGCTCTTTGTAATCTCTTCGGGAAGATAGCAGCAGGGATGCTCTCCAACTCATTTCTGTCGTCTCTCCTAACACCCAAAAAAAGGTATTACAAGAAAAAATACCTGATTCCTTTCATGAACACAAAGGCAAAAACTGTCATCAAAATAAAGGAACTGAGTCCCCTGATGTATAAAGACCCACAGAGGGTGCCCAAGGGAGGTTTGTTCCGGCCCCCCGGGGCCCCTGCTGCGGTGCTGCTTGGTGTCCCGCTCCCCGCCCCTCCCCTGCTCCCCTCTGGGTGCCCTGGCGGCTGCTGGGGTTCTCGAACCCTCGGGCCCTGCTGTCGTCACCCGTCCTGCTGACGTGGCTCCGGCTGTTCCCCGCAGTCGATGTCTTGTGTGTTGCACGTGAGCCGGCAGTTTTCTTTTTTGCTTTTAAAGAATTAACTTTGACGCGCGATTTGCAGACATTTAATGTGGAGCTGCTCTGCCGTCTGTGTGGGGACCTGTCTGAGCTGTCAGAGACCGGCGTGGAGCCCCGGCGTGTCGTGCTCAGTCTCGTATTTGGCGCTACTGTGTGTGCGTGTGCATGCGTGTGCGCGCATGTGCGCGTGCGTTGTTAAAAGTGGCTGAATGATTGACCCCCACACGGCCCCGCAGAAGGAGGGGGCGGCTCATCCTGACCGATGGTAGGAGGCCTCCTTCCTGCTACCTGCGCGTCTTCTCTTTCTCGTTCGTTCGTTCGGCCATCAGATGCTCGCTCCAGTAGCGTGTCCCCTGTGCTCATCGCCCCTGGGGAGCTCGGCCTGTTCTCCCAGGTGTGGCTGTCACGCCCGTCCTCCCCCTCAGACAGCATCGGAGAGGCTCAGCGGGAAGTGCATTTCTGCCTGATTGGGGGTCGTCGTTGTGGACTCCTGCCGACCTGTCCTGGGCAGGCCTGTCTCAGTCCTGCTCTCCGCCAGCACCGCTGGACGCCGTGCTGGCCAGAAAGGAAGGCTCCATGAACGCCTGGAAACTTCCAAGGGAGCAGAGAGAAATGGTGCAGGTGTTTCAGGAGTTTGAGTACTGAGTCTGCACCTCGGATGGTGCGTCCAGGCCCAGAGCCGAGGGGCCCTGAGCTGGGAGCCCAGGCCGCCTGGCCCCTGCGCCGCCCCCTGCTCCCTCCCGTCCGGACGTCCGCACTTGAGAGTGAGTGCTGCGCCGAGGTGTGCAGGGAGATGCTTTGGGATTCCTGATGCCACGAACGCTTTGTGTTCTTACACGAGAGTTTCTGGCCCCTGTTAAAATACTGCTCAAATTAATCAATGCCGGAGTTGAAGCCATCTGCTACAGAAGTGCAGAACTCATTAAAAACATTAAAAAAAAAAATCATGGCATTTAAAGCTTTCTTGCCCTTGAGATGTTTTCCTCTGAACTGGACTCCGACTGCCTCTGACATCGACAGCTTGACTGGGCCTGTATTGATTGCCGGGAAGAGACGGCCTCGGCTCCATTACCAGTACTGCGCCAGCACTCACTGAGAACACGCTGCACTGGCTCTGGACTCTGGGCAGTAACTTGCTGCTCTCTCAGGACGGCTCAGTTTTCAGGCCTGTGAGTTGACCTGAGCATATTTGCAGAGTCCCCTCAGCAGAAGGAAAGCCCAGTGTGTGAGTGGAGCAGTTTGTATCGACACTGGAGGATCGGACTTTTCTAGCAAATGCAAACAAGAAGTTACTTGCACTGGACTATACTTTTTATTGAATTAATTTCATTTGAATTTTAAAGTGTCAAGTTATTATCCCAAGTGAACTGGAGAATTCAAACCAGAAAAATAGAAGAAATGGCTCTATTATGGAATTGAATGACAGGAGCTGAACTTGGGCCTATAAACCCACAGCTTCAGAGTGTTAACCTCTCTTTAGCATCATCACTTGTGGCCTTGGGCAAGCTGCTTTACAAAAACAAAGCAGACAATCAAAAAGAGAGACACAAAAGGTGTCAGGATCTAGCTTTTAAAAGAAGCCTTTGGATCGAGAAGAGCCTCCTGAGTGGGTGCTTCTGGCTCTTCAGCAGTTATTTAGACTCAATTTCTGTGTTTTAATTCTGCCTTCTATGTTTCTATCGGGTTTCCTTACAAAGACACCGTGTCCTTTGGAAGGAGATTTTATGGAGTAACAGCTGAATGAGCCTGGGAGTCAGAGAATTGTACATGCACAGGCTCTTCCTGTATGTGTGGACAGAGTAACACTTTTTTTTTTTTTTAAAGATTTATTTATTTTTGCGTACAAGAGCTGGGGTGCAGGCTAGAGGTACAGGGCGGGAGTGTATGTGTGAGAGGAGTCACCAGAGACAGAGTGGGGAGCAGAACAGGCAGATCCACTGGAATACGCTGCTGAGGGGAACAGCAGGGAGACGGGAGAGGTCTGCTGCGCCCTGTGGGTCAGCTCATTGGCGGCCGGAGGTCGAACTCTTGCTGCAGTGGCTGTGGGTGCTTCACAGTGCTGTGACTTAACCCCTGTGCCCCCAGGGAGGTCCAAGAGCAACACATTCTGTGGTAACTTTCCTCACCACTCACACGCATGTGTGGCAGACGTTTCTGTGGTCACTTCATCGTGCACTGAGTGGTGACTGTCACCTCCTGGGGATGTCTTGAGAGCGGCCCACGTATTGACATTGGCTGATAGGAAGAGAAGAGATTTTGTGGCTGAAACGATTACTCCCTGGATGATTTTGTGGAGAAGAACAGTAGTTTGCATTGCTCTAGGGCAGGATTATATTGAGTTATTTGCCAGAGATGAATAATTCAGGCTTTTGGCCAGTAACTTCTGGAAGGGAAATGGAAAAACATTTCTTAAATCATCTTTTGAATCTGTTCATCTGTCAAGGAAAACATTTTGTCAGTCGTTTTCTGAGACTCCGTGGAGGGTTGAAGCTGTGTGGGAATGACTGGCCTTTGAATTTTGTGTAAATGCTGTGTATTTGCAAATCTGCTTTCACCCACAAAAACGTGCTTGCTTTTAACTTTTCTAATATGATTCATGATATAGCCATGACATAGCTTGGGAGGGAAGCCATCCTGGGTATAGTTGCTGTGTTTAGCTATCACAGTGGCAAACTGTGATCCTTAAAAAAATTACTGGGGTGAGACTTGCCGGGAGGCGTGGACGGGCTGGTGGGGCACCCCGGAGCACCCCGAAGCCACAGGTCAGCGCCTTAGCAGGTGGGGTTGTGTGTGGTTTACGGGGCCGGGCGGGCGGGCGGACGTGGTCGCTGCCACCTCAGGTGCACCAGGCGCCTGCCCCCTCGTGTCCAGCCAGGGCATGGCCAACTCTCTGCGGAAGCTTGAGGAACTTCGAATCTGGATCAAGGTCAGAATTAATGCAAACTAAATTTAGCTGTTGCCGTTATTAAGCTAGGAATGAAAGGATGCTGGTATGATTTTTGAAAAATGCCTCCTACGTTGATTTTCTCAGTGCGTAACAAAGCTGAAGCAGAGGTGAAGCTGGAGGAGACGTGCTCGGGCAGAGAGGGCCAGACCCATCCCTCGGCGTCTCCCACGCGGCAGCTGCGTCGTGGCCCCTCTGCTCTGGGAGTTCACACAGCACCACAGTGTCTGTCTCTGAGGTGTTCCGGTAGCTGTGATCAGCGCCTTAAAGCTGTTTGTGAGTGGTCAGGGTTTTCACTCGTGTTTGGGCTTTTTACGCCCTCATCTGTACCTTCGTTTTCCTCGGGTGCCATTGGGCGTGAGCACGGCGGCTTCCGGAAAGCAGACCCCCTTTATTACTGCACAGACAGGCCTCTGCTCACGGTGGTCAGGGCCCCCGGGCCTCATGTTTCACTGTCCACACTCTGCTCACTGTGAGTAAAGTTACAGGGGACTTAAATGACTGGCCTCCTCCCTTTCGAAAGTCCACCCCACTCCCTTAGATTCCATCAGCCGCAGCCTTTCTCGAGTGTCTGTGCAGCCGCTGGAGCCCCCTGGGCCTTGGGCGAGCATTCTGGGGTGATGGATGGTCCCCGGCCCCGTGTTTCCTGGGCGCGCGCCTGCCGCCTGCCTCTGGCGTTGCCGGCCCCCTCGTGCTGACTTGGGCTGTGTCTCTTCGGTCTCTCATCTCGGAGCTTTGATGCAGATGTTCTGAAGGTGGCTGTGGCGACTCAGGGCAGCAGCAGATGGTAAACCTTCAGGCCGCCAAGGCTAGACGGTGTTAAGTTGGGAAGCAAACGTTTGATGAAGAATCAGTAGTGCATATGAAAGAGCTTTTGCTGCTGAAATACCGTTTAATTAAAAAATTAGCATACTAAAACCTTTGCAAATGTCTGGGCATTTAAAGGAATCTAAAAGTTGTTTTCTTCTCAGGAGTTGCTATTTAGCAGCTTGGTTTTCTGGGGCTTGCTCTTCCTGGCGTGGCCCCTCCTGTTTTCCCGTAATGGCCGCAGGTAGCAGGTTAGCTGAAACAGGGTTACTTTTGTGCGTCCAGGGCGGCTGGACAGTCGTTCCCAGTGTTCCTGTGTCAGCTGGAAGAGCGGGCTCTGCTGCCCCCTCCCACAGCCCTGGCAGGCACGGGCGGGGCTGGGCTGAGGAGGAAACCCCTGCCTCAAATGAGGGTTCACCGAGTCTTGACTTTGCCGTCTGCCTGCAGGGAGGTGCCCCACGTGGCTCAGGCACCCCTCGTGCTAGCACGGAGGAGCAACTGCAAGCTCCCGTTGGTTGTCGCCTGTGCCCTTCACGTCCTGCAGCTCCTTCCTGGTCTTCTTTACCGAAATCCATCTCTGCAAGTCGCACTCGAGACACCTTTGCTTGGAGCTAGGAGTGTCCGCCCACTTCCTGCTCGTCAGCTGGTCTTTGTGAGCCCGAGGTCACCAGTGCCCCGGCCGCAGGTGGCACGGCCTGTCCGTGTGGATGCTGGGGCTGTAGCAGCGCCGTGCCTGCTGCTTCCGGAGTCGCTGGGCGCCTGAGGGCGCAGGACACACCGACAGCTTCAGCTGCGGGGGTGGCGCACCCGAGGGGGATGGTGCGGAGGGTTGCCTCGTGCGCTGTCTTCTGACGGTGGGATTTTCCAGCGCTCACGGGAGGAGGTGGGATTGCCGGCCGGCGGTGAGGACACGTTGGCGCCTCAGGAGAAGACAGAGTAAAGTGCATTTTCGCAGTGGAAGCGCCATTGCTTAGCCTCGTGCGGCTTGGGGGAGCGAAGGCCTCGGCTTGCGCCTTGTTTGTGTTCACAGCGATTTTCTCAGAATGGGTCCTGGTTCCCGCAGAGCCGCCGGTTTCTTCGACGACTCGTCTACTAAGTCCATGCAGGCTGTTTTTAAAATAAACCGTGCTTGAGACTGATCTCGCGTGAAGCCACGTGGAGACAAGCTGTCTTCCTTGCAGACCTGGGCCGTTACGTTTCTCTGGCTTCTGTTACTGGGATGCCGTTTCCTTCCGGTGGTTGTTTCTGCAAGAGTCCCAGGGCTGCGGCTCGCGGGCGAAGGCTGCCCCTCAGGCCCGTGAGCGGTGTGGAGCCTCAGCGCCCACGCGTCCGTCCGGTGGGGCGCTGGACTTGGCTCACATGCTGTTTTCAGCTTCTGTTAGCTGCTTTAAAGCCTGTGAAGTAGCTGGCACCGGAGTTGAGGTTGATTTTCCTCCGGGCACCCAGTAAATCTTGGTCCTGAAAAGAATCGGAGCTGAAGTTACTCTGGAGACACACAGACTGCGTGCGCGCGGCTGAGTGACCCGGAAGATGCAGGGACGGCCCGCACGCCGCCTGGAGGCTGCTCACCCTCTGGCGTCGCACTGGCTCTCCGCACTGACGCTTCGCGATGCTCTTGCCACGCGCCGCCTTCCGGGTGGTGCCTCGCGCAGTCCCGGCTTCCCTAGTCCCAGGAACGGAAGGCCCAGACCCCGAGGTGAGCCAGTGCCCCCCTGCTCCTGAGTGAAGGCGGGCCGGCAGGCGTTGTGCTGGCGGAGCGAGCAGACGAGGCTGGCCCCGCGGGGACACGCCACCGTTGCCGTCCAGCCCGGAGCGGCCGTCCTGTGCCGCACGGCAGCAGCGGCGGGCAGGGCTTCTGCTGGACCATGTGCTAATGCGGCGCTGATAACTAAGTGTGAAAAATGAAGGGGAGAAGCGCATTAATTGTTTCCTCCCAGTAAGCTGTGCTCCCAGCGTGATTAGCTCACGACAGTTTTAGGTGTGGCACTTGTTTAATCATGAAATAAAAGATGATTTTAGGAGCCTTTTATTGAAAAGACAATTGTATCAAATTAGTACCAAATTAGATTTTTGTCTTTATAAAGGTGAGCAAACCCATGAGCAGTTTTAAAATTGATGTGTTCTCGTCCACAAATGAACAAATTCTGTCTGAGGGTTAAAGAAGCTATTATTTTGTCCTTTATGCTGACAGCTTCGTTACAGATTGGCCTACTGTTGGCATTAAAAAAATGTTTGGCTCCTTATGATCTCTGTGCATGCAACTCCAATACTAATGCGGCGCCACAGCACTGTTCATTAAGAAACGACTTTAGATGAGGGTGAAGCGTGTGCGTAGGGGTAGATACAGATGTTCCAGGCTGCCGTTTCTCTTCGTATCCAGCTGTACGGCTAATAATTTCCAAGTGGCTAACGCTCTTGTTAGCAGGGGTGCTGGTGTGTTAAGAACGGCTCCATAAATAACTTTAAGAACCGAAGTTGAAGGTGCTTCTTTTAAAGACTATTGTTAACGAAACATCATTGCCAAACAGATGGAAAGCATTCGCCAGCCTGATGTTTTTAGGTCTAATTATATTACCACCAGCCCTGTACGGCTCAGTTGAAGAGGCGTATCCAGGGGCCAATTTATAATCATTTAGCCAACACCTGTTTGGGAGAAATTGACAGTCAAAGGGCACATTTTAAAAAAACCACATATGCTCTTGTGTTTACTGCCGCAATGTGAACGCGTCTAGTTGCAAACAAACTTGGTAGGAGAAGAGAGCAAATGTAAACAAAGCAGCACCTCCCGGCCATGTTATCAATCTTCATTTGGCCTTTTTATCCGATGCGCGTCAGTCTTCACGGCTGAGGGAGGCCCGCAGAGCGGCTCCTGGCAGCAGGTGCGTTCTGCCGAGCTGAGCGGCTTCCGGTAGGATCAGGAAGTTTTTCTTGCCCGTTCTCTGTCCCCTTTACCGAGTAAAACCTTAAATGGGACTGGCCTTCTGGTGATGGCTTTTACGAGCCACTTGGTATCAGACAGAAGCGGCTGCGCAGCTCTGGGCTGCGGGCCGGCGCGCGTCCCGGGCCCTCTGCAGAGGCCGGGGTGCGGGGCCTCCTCTTGCCGTGTGTTCACTTAACGGCCCAGGTTCAGCCCTTTGAATGCGTTTCTGTACTCTGCGGGGTCAAGATTTGGGGGTGAATATTGCTCAAGCAGAAATTGTGGGGAGAGCAGGTCCACCCTACCTGAGAATGGTTTGAACCTTGGGTCCATCCCTGCATTCCTTTCCTTTGAGTGTTTCTGCTCCTTCTGACATACCTCTCTACGGAGAGATTTATGGATCACCTCTGTTTGCCCTCTCCCGTTGCTAACTCAGAGGGGCCTGGCTCCTGTCCCACCAGCTCCCCGCACAAAGGGCACCTGAACCCCTCCCGGCCTTGGGCAGCCCCACATCTCAGCCGTGATTGGACCCAGATGACTCACTTTCGGCTGTGGCGTGTACCCTCGCCGTCCAGCTCTGATCTAGAAAGTTCAGACTTAAATAGCAGCACTTTTCGGTCCAAGAGGGAGGACCCTAGCCCGGGCGTGGGCGCGTCTGTGGAGCTGGCTCGAGCACGTACCTGCCTGGCGGCTCTGCGAGCGGCCCCTGAGCTGGTTCCTTCAGAGTCCGCTCGGTGCTGGGGACAGAGGAGGCTCCCGGGGTGGGGGGGTGTCACATCTTGAGCACGTGTCTCTGTGGAGAAGGCACAGATCTAAGTCTTCTGTGGACCTGACTTGTTTCCTGAGCTCCACTCCCATGTGCCGCCTGATTTCTGAGCTCTTATGCCTGATGCGCTCACCTCTGCTCATTGACCATCTATTTACGCTGGGAGAGAATAACGTCACCGTTACTCTGCCTGTGACATGCCACTTCATGAAAAGCTTGAACTCTCGTTGGGAGGTGAGGAAGCAAAACCAAAGCGAAGGGCTGGAAGTGAGGCAGGAGCAGCCCCTGCTGGGTGCAGTGGGCTGGAGTGGGTTAGAGCCGTGGGCCGAGTGTGGAAGGAAGAGACTTGCTCGACGGGAGAGAAGCGGTGACCGCCTCACCAGACGAGCGGTAATGTCTTCGTCGTCACAGTGGGGAGGGGACCTCGGGGTGTTTGAAAGAAGGACCATTGATCACGCACAGCCCGCATGTGGTGTGTGATGGATGCTTCTGGGACGCAGGAGGCCGAAGAGCAGAAGGTGGGTAAGAAACGCACAGAGATGGCGTGTCCGGTGTGGCTACTGCTGTGCGGGCCGAGGCTGCAGAGACTTCGTAGCGATGTGGGGGCTTGCGGGGGATCCCATGGGGGCGTGCCGTCGAGTCCTGCAGGAGAAGCAGGGTTTGTTCGCCGCAGTGGGGCAGCGCTGTGGGAGGAAGGGAGGGTTCAGGAGGTCTCTGTGGGGATCGTCAGTTGACAGTAAAGGTCAGTTGACTAACCCTAACCCTAACCCTGGTGCAGCAGCAGCTCTCCCAAGAGGGAGACCAAGTTGCGCTTTTTCTCAAGTTCACGGTCTAAGAATTGATCATCACGAAATTGTCGTCATCTTCTCGAATCGGTTCCTGATGTCAACTCCCTTGGTTCTTCTCAACACTTTTACCTTGTAAAGCTCAGTGTCTTTCTCATGCTCGATGACTCCCAGCTCTCTGGGGAGTGAAAAAGATCCTGTCTATGCTGTTCACAGATTTCTGGGGCGTCAGCACCCGGCGCGGCCACACCCGGACTCTCCTGTTGTGTTACCTCGGCAGGGCTGAGTCTTGGGGCCTGCACAGCCTGCGTCTGGGGCTTTACAGAAGGGGCTTGCCCACCTCTGCCTCAGTGGCGCCTCGTCATAAACTCTGGCATGTGGACGCCTCTGCTCTGGCCTCCCCATCGGTAGGTGGGGCGGGCAGACAGGGGCAGTGTGGGACCATGGAGGCCATTTTCTGGACGGCCGGTCTTTCTCTGGATGCGAGCAGTGCCGGGACCTGCCGTGTTGAAGAGCAGCCTCTGACTACTGTTTGGGGAGCGACTGCAGGCAGCGGGGATGGGAGCAGAGAACTCCTTTGCGAGGCCAGTAGGCGCTGGCTCAGGGCGAGGGGGGCGTGTGGGGTGTCCAGGTTCTGGATCCACTCGGAGGGTGGCGCCGACAGGGATTTGCTGTGGAGGACGCGAGCTGAGACTGAGTCCAGATGGAGACAGGTGTTGGGAGGAAGCCTTTGCCGGCGCCGGAGCCCCTGAGGCCCTGTTAGAGCAAGTTGCTACCTTTCAGGCTTTAGGGGGAAAGTCAGAAGTTCAATTTCTGTGATTAAAAAAAAATTTTTCAAGCAACTTAATCATACTTGTTCCATGATGAAAAATTCTTTGAGGCCAAGAACTTTTTGTCTCAAAGATTTCTCCTTTGCTTTTAATAAACATGCTTAAAAATAAATCTAGGACGCATAGTAAATGTTTCTAAACTGTGACATTTTTAGAAAGAAAAGCATGTTAAAACCCCTTGCAGATAAGGTGACTTTAATCCTGTGACTTAAAAAATAACCTATTGAGAAATTAATAAGGGGGAGTCGTTTCTAGCACATCCCCAAACCCTTGAAGGTCTCTTGTTGTGAGTTAACGTTACACTGAATTGTAAATAAATCGTTACTTGTGTCTTTTGTGTAGGTTTTGCTTGTGATGGACACAAGGACAGAGCAGACATTCATTTTAAAGGTAAGTGGTGTTAGTGTGTTTAATGAACTTAGAAATTTATTTTCAATTTGTGTTTCTGAAAGCATTTGGTGTTTGTTTCCTGGTGTTGGAAGGTTCTTCTGTTTGTGATGGTTTCTATTTTACTTCTGTCCTTCATCACGTTTGTGAATGCTCCTGGCCTGCATTTCAGCAGGAGTTTCAGGCCAGAGGGTGCAGAGGAAGCGGTCTGCGGTTCTCAGCGCCGCCATGCTCTGGCCTGGCCTGGCCTGTGCACTCACAGCCGCGCCTCGGCCGTGCGCGCGTGGGACACGCAGCGGGGGCTGTGGCTTCACCACGAAGTGTCGGTTCAGCATCTGGGGAAAGTGCCGTCTGCCTCTGGGCTCTTTCCTGGGTCTGCATTTGATTTTACTCTCTGTGTAGCTCAATCTGAAGCTAAGTGGAAAAGGAAAGAAGAACCCGTCAGCCCTGCAGTTTCAGGATTGCACTGGAAGCGCGTGTGACAGTCCCCACTGTGACAGACCCCGGATTGGGGTACGTCCCCCAGGTCCAGACCGCGCTGGTCCCGCTGGCGCCGCCTGGGGTGCCTCGGCGTGGTGGCGGGTGCGTCCTGTCCACATGGACCTCCTCGCTGGCCTTTCCACCCTGGGACTTTGCCCCGGCCGTGACTCCAGAAGCCACACACACCTCGTGGCTTTGGAGATGCTCAGCACCGTCTCTGTGCTCCTCTTCAGCCTGTCCAGCCCGGAGCCCTCTGTGTCTCAGGGACGCGGGGCTGTCGCACCGGCTGCTGCCCTGAAGAGAAACACAAGTGAAAGGAAACTCAAGAAAAGGTCATGGAGAAATAACAGAGTGTCATCCTGATGACTTAGTCTGCGAGCATCTCTAATAGAAACACTGACCCGCGTCATTGATTTCGATGGCAGCTCTGCGGCATCTTCCGTGCTCTGGACGCGCGCCAGATGCCGTCAGCAGCGCCTCCGGGGACCGGGCGCGGAGCCGCAGACGAGTGGTTTCTCCGGAGCCCAGAGTGGCTGGGATAGATTAGTTTGGTTGATAAACACAGAGCACAGCAGGCTCCAAAGGCAGCTGAGGGTACAACTGACCTTTCTGTTCTCTGTCAGGGTCTGAGGAAGAGCAGCGAATACAGCGGGAACAGAAAGACCATCATCCCCCGCTGTGTGCCCAACATGGTATGTCTGCACAAGTACATCATCTCCGAGGAGTCGGTGTTCCTCCTGCTGCAGCACGCCGAAGGTCAGTGCGCACCCCCCTCCGCCCGGCCCGCCGCCTGCCGGAACTTGGCCGAACCGGCCTGCGTGGGGCGGCCCTGCCGCTGCAGTCCCGCCGGTTTCCCACTCCGAGGTGTGAGGGCCCCACGCGCAGGCCCACCGCCGCCCTCCTCCCGCTGGTGCTCCACGGGCCGCCCCGTGCACGCGCGGGGCTGGGCTTAATTTTAGCAATTTTATTGTGTGCTCTTGTTCTGCTGGAAAGATGCATTAATGTTAGATGGCTAAAATTAAAAGCATCCCCTTAAGAATTAATTAATTACCTCCTTTTTTAGAAGGCCTGGGCATTGCTTAACATTTGACATTACCTCGTTATTCTGATCTGGGTTTTCGCGAATATAGCCATTGGCGTCACATATGGGCACAAAGCAGGGGCGCGGGGCTCTGCCTTCAAACTATTTGTGAAATTTCAGCTCTGAGGAGAGGGAGCAGGTGGCCCAAAAATCATGTTTTGATTTGGTTTTGCACTTTAACATCTAAATTTAAATAAAATTTTTTTTAGAGTGACTGAGTGCAGCTTATAAATGGAAAGGCACATAATAAATATTGCCTTTTGGCTTTTAAGAGATATTCTTAAAATAGCAAAACAAAAAAAGTAGTTATTTTCCGAATTTCATGAAGGTGTTATTTTTACGTTATTGAGAACTCTTACGCTTTACTAATAGATATAACATGAGAATTTAATGCATTGTCCCAGGAAAATGAGTCATTGCTTTGTGAAATGAGGTCTCATATGATAACTAATGCAAGATTTTTGACGGGGGCAATAAACTATTAATATTGTTTATTATGAAGTACAGCACAAGATGACTACAGATGGAGGGGAGACCTCCATATGTGGCGTTTAATGGGGAATTCAGAAGGGGCTCCGTGGTCTCGCAGGTATTAAGAGAGTTAATTGCGTGTGTGAATTGGATAACTAATTCACCTTTGTTCAGACATTATAGACAGCTTTTATCTGAGGATACCAGTGCATTACAGACATTATTGAATTAGAGGTCATGTCATCTGATAGCGAAATACAGCCACCTCTGGTGTGGAACAAAATAACTCGCGTGGTAATAATCCATAATAATTTAGAACAAGGTCAGTAGGATGAATGTAATTATAGTCGATATTCTATTACAGTGTGGATTATGCTGGAGATTATCTGTGGAGACTTTTCAATCCTGGCTTACCTCTCTCTTCGCCGCATTCGCTCTCTTCATCTTGGTTCTCCAAACCCCACTTCCGTTTCCCTTCTGCCACCCCCTCGCCTTCTCTCCTCCTCTTCTGCTCTCCCTCGGATACTTCAGCCGACTTCGCTCTGCTACAGCGGCAGACCCGAATTATCTGTCTTGCAGGCAGAGGCACGTGGCTTTCTAGCTTCCCAGTTTCGGGCCGTCCTCGCCACGTCTCTGCTCCTGCTGTGTCTGGCTCTGGACGGCGGCCTGGCCACAGAGTCGGTCCTGGATCGCGTAAACTGGCGGTGGGGGGTCTCTGACTGTTTCACTGCGAAATGCTTTTTACAGTTTTGCACTACAAAGATAGTAAATTATAGTGAAAGTGGGCGCTCTGGGCTCATCTAACCAGCAGATGCACTGAGGCTGTACTGCACACTGCTCCTCGTGGTGAGCTGGACAGGGCAGGGTCGCCCTTCTGAGAGGCGGGCTCTCGAGTGCGGCTCACAAGCACAGGCGCCAGCACCTGGCCGCGGCCAGAGCGGCCTTGTGCGCGGAGGCTCCAGAGAGAGCCGGCCCCTCCCTGACGGCTCCGCCCCAGCCTCTGGCAAGAGTTCTTGCTCTTTTTCCCTTTCACTACTGTTACTTTTTACATTGCTTTTGTTTTTGTGCAGTACTCGATTTCTCCCCTCAGGTGTGGCCCCGTAAATCCCCCAGCACGGCACTGGCCCGGTGAGCCGTCACCACGGTCCCGTGTGCGCTCCCGCCCGTTCTGACCCCTGCTGTGTGCCTCAGGTCTACAGCCGCCTACAAGTTTTGTCTCTCTTTGACTCTTTGTTGGATTCTCTTGATTCTTCCTATAGTGAACCGTCTGGTATTTTTCTTCTGCTTCTTTCACTGACCGTAATCCCGCCCAGCTCCATCCATGTTGCTGTGAACGGCACGAGTGTGTCTTCTTGACCCCTGAGTAGTATTCCACTGTGTATACAGACCACATCTTCTTGGTCCCGCATCTGTTTGGGGCGTCTGGGTTGTTTCCAGACCTTGGCTGTTGGAGATAGCGCTGCAGTAGACACAAGGGTGCAGGTTTCCTTGGGTAGATTCACAGGAATGGAATCGTTGGGCCATACGGTACGTCATGTTTGTGTTCTGAGGGTCCCCACGCAGCTCTCCAGTTTGCACTGGACCAGTTGGCATTCCCACCGGCAGTGTAGAGCGTTCCTTTTCAAAAATTTGAAAGATGTCATCTTTTTATATTCCAGTTCAGTCAGTATTTACTCAGCACTTCTCAGTGTGCGCGACGGGCAGCTCCCATCTCTGCCGGCGGATGGTCAGCGCACAGTGCCGGAGCTTGCGAGAGTGCGGCGGGTGTCACGGGAGGGCGGGTGATGTGGAGGTCAGAGAAGGCGGAGTCGTGTGCACGGGCAGATACGAAAACCTGGTAACAGCAAACTAATTGTGAAGGACGTCGAGAACGGTCAGTGCGTTGACTGCAGATGTTGGGAGTGAAGAGGAAGGGAAATTCTAGGTGTGGGGTTTTGTTTGACCCCTCAGAGTCCAGGCTGGAGACAGGTGTGTGAACCCAGCTCAGACGAGTTCTGTGCAGGTTGAGGGAGAGGGCGGTCACGGGGTGTGCTGAGTCACGGGGGCTCACCCCCGGCGTGGGGCTCACCCCCGGATGGGGCACCGCGCGCTGCGGTGGAGGGCTAGGGCGCTTGAGCGGAGGACGGGCCGACAAGCGTGCTGGAGAGGACAGCCTGCAGCGTCGGCCCGCGGGGCGGGAGGGCTGGCGTGGCGTGGGGCTGTGACGCCGCTCCAGGAGCAAGAGGACGACGGAGACGCCGTGGGCTCAGAAACACACTCAGACCGGGAAGAAGGCAGGACGGCCCGCGGGGCTCGGCCGCTCACGCCAGCGGGCCGGAGGTGGCGTTGCTCACCCAAGGGCAGCGAGCTCACGAGGGAACGAGCCTGCCTGCCGGCCCGAGCCCACGCTGCGGGGCTGCGCGTGGCCGCTACGCTGGAGCGCACCGGACCCGTCCTCAGCGTGGCGCTGGGGTGCGCCCGGCCGCGGCCGGAGCCATGCGGCCGTTGTCCTCGGATGCACAGCACATGGACCCCGTGGCCGCCTTTGGGACTCCGTGCCTCACAGCCACGCGTGCGAGTCGCCAGTGGGCCGGGCCGCGGGGCGCGATCTGGCGAGGACACAAGAGGCTGCGGAAGAGGGGACGAGGCCGGTCCGCCATGCTGGCCCGCGGGCGGTTGCCGGGGGAGGCCGTCGCGGGCAGTGCCACTGGACGGAGGCCCGGCGGCCGGCAGAGGGTGTGGTGTGCCGGGGGTACTCCGGTCACCCTGTTGCCCGTTGGATGGTCTGTCAGGGGCTCCTCCCTGCAGACGTGGGCCCCGGTGCTCAGCGGTGACGTGAAGCCTGCGCTGGGGAGGGGGCTGCGGGGCCCACAGTCCCGGGGGACTCGCCGGTCACGTTTCCCGTCTTGAAGCCGCGCGTGCCCCGCTCACCGCTTTCCCGCAGTGACTGCTCTCTGGACTGCGGTTCAGCCTCACTCTTCGTCCTGCAACACGGCGTTTAGTCTTGAAGGGTTTGTGGTTTATTCGTTCAGAGACTAGTCAGGAGACGGGGTTGGCCTTCCAGTGGTCAAAGGAAAACCAGGTGAAAGTCGCCACCTAACAAGTTTTGCGTGCGACCGTGGATGGCTTTGCGTTTATTTGAGTCCTGGGGTTTCTGTGACACTGATTTTCATGACTTTAGCTTACAGGTTTCTGATACACATCCAGGGGCTGGCGTAGCCTGCCTCATCGACGGCGGCTCACTTTGTCCCCGTTCCCTCCGTGGCCCCCTCGCACGAGTTGTGTGGGGCAGGAAGTGGGGTCCCCGTTGGCGCGGCGTCTTGGACGGTGACCGTGTGCAGAGGCCCTCCCCGCCCGGCCCGGCGCCCACCTGGGGCGGCTTTGCCGCTGCTCCTGCTGTAGCAGGTGCAGCTTCAAGCGCCTCTTCATGGACTTCCCCTCAACTAAGGGGCCGTGCCTGGAGAAATGATGTAAAGGATGGATTCAGATGTCCCCCAAACTAAATCGCATTTAACTTTAAGAATTTTGGCTGTGAGATTTCGTTTTGGTGTTTGTTGTAGTGAATTTCCCTCAGAGGAAGACGGGCGATCTGTCATCCAACAAAGCTGCCGCTGGGCGTGAGCCAGCCCGCCCCGGCCACCCCGCCCGGCCTTGCCGCTGCCCCTGTGCCCGCCTCTGAGCGCCGTGAGGACACGTGGTCTCTCCCGGGCTGCAGCATTAAGCGCTTTTTCGATTATGCTTGTTCACAGGTGGGAAACTCTGGTCGTACGTCAGCAAGTTCCTCGACAGAAGTCCCGATGGCAGCTTCGCCCTCCCGGAGGCGGGCACGCCCACGCAGAGGAAGGAGTCCCCACGGCCGCCGGCGTGCGGTGCCCAGGGCGGCGGCAGCCTGGAGTCCAGAGCCAGCGAGGGGGGCCGTGCGCCCCTGGCCCTGCCTCTGCGGGCAAGCCTGACCCCCAGCTCCCAGGACAGCGTCCACGACGAGGATGGCCACGGCAGCTCCCCCGGGTGGCCCGACTCCGGCTCGGGCTCGGAGGACGAGTGCACGACTAGTTACCTGACGCTGTGCAACGAGTACGGGCAAGAGAAGGTCGGCCCGGGGTCCCTGGACGAGGAGCTCTTCATCAAGCCCAGAGGGGGCGAGGCTGACCCCAGTGCCGTGGGGGGCCCCAGGGCGCCCCTCGCCGCTGCCGGCGACAGCCCCTGCAGGAGGCGGCGAGCCCAGGGGCCTCCGGGGCAGGGCGCACCAGCCGCCCTCAGTCCTTCCAGAACCTCCGATTCGCTCAGCCGGTCGAAGAACAGCCCCGTGGAGCTCTTCAGGATCGACAGCAAGGACAGCACGCGCGAGCCGCTCGCACTGGACTTTGGGGACAGACTGTCCGGCCTGAAGGCAGAGCCCTTGACGCCGCTGCTTCCCCTCCCGGACAGCGCCCGCGCCCACCGAGGCCCTGACGGCGGGCAGCGCGGAGCCGGGCTCGCGGCGCAGGACAGCATCAGCGGGGGCTCGGAGGACTCTGTCCCCGTCATTTCTTTTGAAGAAGCTGCGTTTGGCGGTGCTGCTGGTGCTGACGAAGGAAGACCCGACCTCCTTGTGAATCTCCCTGGTGAGCTGGAGGCGCCCAGGGCTGGCGCGGACATGGGACCCAAGGCGCTCTCGCCCTCGCAGCCCGGCCTGGCGGAAAGCAAGCTCCTGGAGGTGCCTGATGTCCTGGGCCTGCGCCTGAGCCCTGAGCAGGGCCAGCCTCCTGTAGGGGCGGTGCCTGAGGGCCCGGGGGACCCGGCCTGGCCCGGCGCCCAGAGCGTGGCTGAGAAGCGCTCTGGCCAGGGCCCGCTTGGGGCGTTCTTTATAGCAGCTGTTGATCGAGGTGGTTCTGGGGACGAGTCTCCGCTGCGGGCCTTGGGGCCTGAGTTGGCAGGGACTGTGCACAGCACGGGGGACAGCGTGGACCGGATTGCTCCCCGGCTCGTGGGCACTGACGCTTGGGGCGCAGGCGCAGACGCCTTGAGTGCGGAGGAAGTGCTGTTGTTCACGGACCACGCTGACGACGCGGCTGGGCAGGAGCCGACTCTGCTTCCGAGAGGCCCTCGGCGCTGGGGGGAGAGCGCCTCGGCTCTGGGAGGAGACCGGGAGGTCCATCAGGTGTTCGAGGACCTCGACAGGAAGCTGGCGCTGAGCTCCAGGGTCTCCATCCCGGAGGGCTGCATCCAGCGGTGGGCAGCGGAGATGGTGGTGGCCCTCGACGCCTTGCACAGAGAGGGGATCGTGTGCCGCGACTTGAACCCCGACAACATCCTATTGAATGATAGAGGTCAGGGACTTCTGCAAATGCATTTCTTTTTATTCGCTGTTGCTTCCAATTAACTGAGTAGGCGTTTTATCTTGTAATTAGTATCTTCATTTCCTGTCTAGAGCTTCATTATCAGTGAGGCACATTCACCCCCAGTAATAGCTTCTAGTACTTAATGATGCCATTATTCTTAATGATACTGTTTTTAGCTACAAAAGGAGTAATTACAGTTCACTTCTGCAGAAAATGGAAGAGAAAAATGTTTTGATTTCTCCTGTCGTTTTGTTTTCAGGACACATCCAGCTGACGTACTTTAGCAGGTGGAGTGAGGTGGAAGATTCCTGTGACACCGCTGCCGTGGAGAGGATGTACTGCGCCCCAGGTCAGTGCCCGGGGCCCGCGGCGCTCACAGCCCTCTGGCGGGCTGGTGCAGCCGGCCTAGCCCGGGTCCTGTGGTGCCGCTGCCGGCGGGCTCTTCCCGGCCGGCGCTCTCCACTCTGCCCCGGTGCCTGGGCCTCGGCTCTGACCGTCTGCAGGGACGGCCACTGGGTGCGCGGCTGGCAGTGCGACACCTGCATCTGTGCACGGACAAGATGCGGGGTCAGACGTGAGCCTGTGATGTGGCTCTAGCGATGGGCCAGCCCTGCCTGCAGAGCAGACTTGCGTTCTTCTGTTTGAGAAACTCTGGGAGCCCGTTCTTGAGCTGAACAGTCTGCTCGGCGGGCTGCGTCCCTCTGCTCCCTCTGGGTGGCCTTGATTTTACAGAGGGGGGTTTGTCCTGGGCGTTGCTGCCTTCCGAGATTGCAGCCACTGCAGCTCTCCCGCGCCTGCGGCCTGCCCGGATCCAGGCCCGGCTGCCTTCTGCCCATGGCGGGCCTGCGCTGCTCCCGCGCGCTCAGTGAGCGAGTGGACGCAGCTGCGGGTGGTGGCTGGTCGGCGCTCGCCGCTGCTGGTTCTTAGAGGGGAGGGTCGTGGCGGGACCGGGCTCAGGGGCGTGGTGCTCGGTCACGGCCTTTGCGGCTGGCCCGTTTCTGTGTCGGGCAGTGGCCGTTTTCCTCCCTGAAGGCCACATGTCCTGACCTGTTTGCTGAGGACGAGGGTTGGCGTTTTCTTTTCCTTCTCTTCCTTTCCTGCTTCCCCGCAAATATGACCGGTTTCATTTTTTCCTGGGGCCCAGAGTGTGCTGACGGAGTTTCGTTTTTCTCAGGTGGAGAACATTATGCTGTGTTTTGAAACCTTATTAGTATGATTCAGTTAATGGAATAACGAGTTTCCCAGTTAGTCATTTTATTATGGTCTCTGATTATTCATTTTCCCGCTTTCTGATTCGATAAGGAGTAACATTTTAGGTGCCAGTGTACATCAGTGTATGTTAGTTGTCATGAATTTGAAGGTTACAGGATCAAAACTAAATTTTGGGGTTCTTTTAAATGAAACCTCCTAAATTCTGTTTTTTTTTTAAAGATTTATGTATGCTCAGAAGAGTTAGGGTGCAGGCCAGAGGCGAGTGGGGGGTGAGAGGAGTCACCAGAGACAGTGGGGAGCAGAACAGGCAGATCTACTGGAATACACTGCTGAGGGGAGCAGTGGGAGGCAGGAGAGGTCTGCTGCGCCCTGTGGGTCTCCCCCCCCCCCACCGGCTGGGGATCGAACTTGTGCGGCTGTGGCTACGGATGCTTCACAGTGCGGTGCTGAACCCCTTGTGCCACTGGGGAGGCCCTGAAACCTCCTAAATTCTGGGAAAAAAGCAAAACCACAAACCTGCAATATAAACCTTCCATCAAAACTGCATGTCTAGCGGGCCGTTGTTAGTGTTTGTGACTGACTGGTTTGTTGTCATTGAAAACTATCTGGAGGCCCGTGGAATTCTAGCAGATTTTTCCCCTTCAGTTGGACGTGTGGTTTTGTTTCTTCAGCAGTCCTTAGCATGTTGCTGTCCTGAGAGTTTGAGTATGTGTGGAGCAAAACCGCACCATGTCCTTCAGCTAAGACACGCATTCAGTTTTGTGGACTGAGATACGGATTTCTCACAGAGAAGTTTCCAGTTCTTGTAGAAATCGCAGTTCTCCTAGTGTACCAGGAGGTGGCAGTCTACCATTAATGGATTTTTGCTGTCATCTACCAGGTTGTCCTTCACTAACATATGAGAAAGCTGCCATCTGAAGAAGGCTTTGTTTTAATTGTTTGTGTGAAAGAACTGTGCTGCCGCTCCGGGTGCGCGGGTGTCCCGGCATTGGGGCCCGCCTGGACGTGTCTTCCTCCTGGGGCCTGTGAAAATGCCGCGTCACCATGCCGCGCCACGCCCTGCCACGGCCTCGCGAGCAGGAGCGCCGGTGGGTGCCGTGCCCGCACGGTGTTCACAGGCGCAGGGCTCAGCCAGGCCGTGCACCTGTCCCTCGCTTAACAGGCCGGGGGTGGGGTGCCGACCCTGTGTGTCTCGGAAGTGATTGCAGCGATGCTAATAGAAACAAGAGGCCTCCCTCCCTCTCGGCGGGGGGGCGGGGGGGGAAGCTATGGCAACGAGCTTGCATCTCAGCACACTGACTCAGGCGGCTTCTGCTGGGGCCTCAGTCCTGGGCCTGTGTGCCCTCTGGAGCCGCCACGGGCTAGGGTGGCGCCCGGTGCACGCCTGCCCTCCTGTGCCCAGCCCTCACCTAGCGCTGCCGTGCAGGCCGCTCCATGCTCCTGGGCCGCTGATGTTTGCTCAGAGAGGAGAGTGGCTGCGGGTTGCGGTGAGGGCGAGCGCCTGTTTGAACAGCGCAACCTCTGGCCGCCACGCCGCCCTCCTGGGAAGCCTTATCACACGCCTGTCCCGGAAACGGCGCGCCTGCCCCGGGCCGCGGGTGTCAGCTGCACGGCTTTCGTCCTGCGGACAACGTGCCTTGATGCTTTGAGAAAAATTTCCAGTAACAGATTCGATTTACACGGACAGAAACTTGAGCAAATGCCAGACTAGCAGGGGGGCCATTATTCTGCTCTATAAATAAGTTTAGAAAAGAAAAAACACACAGAAACCTGTGAATCAACATGTTTTGGTCTAATTGAGGGGAAAACAAGATAGATAAATTTTGAAATGCAAATGATCACCTTCTGTCATTTAAGTCTAGTTTCTGCCAACTTTGCAATCTTAGACCTTCGTAAGTCATAGTAGTTTCGACAGTGCGTGCCAGCAAGGATGTCCCATCGTCACAAGCTTCTACAGCAAAGTGAACTTTTTTTTACGTTGCCACTTTTTCATGTTAAATAAAACAAATCTAGCAACAAAAAGACAACAGCCGTGGCGCTTTCTCTGTCTCCGTCTGTGGAAAAGCCAGGAAATAAATGGCTGCAGCTGCAGGGCCATCAAGAGGCCTTGAGAATATGAATTCACTGACGAGCAGCGGCTCTCAGAGTGGAGCCTCCCTGGAGGCTTGGCTGGGCCCTGAGGTCACCCGGATGATTCTCCACAAGGAGTTTATTTAAAATAATCTCAGTCGAGGAGAAGGGTTCCTTTCAGAGATGCCCCGAGCAGAGTGCAGGGAGAGGAGGTGCGCAGAAATGTCCCCGAGGTAGGAACTGCCTCTGTCACGGTCCGGTTTCTGCGTTGGAGACTCCTTGGGGATGTTGGGGACCTGGGGTGGGGTGGGGGTGCTCCTGTTTCCGTTGTGAGAGCGTCTAGAAGAGAAGCTGGAGCAAGTTCTCTGATCTTCTCCAGAGGACTAGCAGTTACTCTGATTTTATTTATATTTGCACTGCCACATATGTGCACACATGTGTACACATGTGCAGTCACATGTGAAGGACTTTGTATGTTTTATCAGTGGCACTGTTATAACAGTGTAAGGTATTTTTTCAGCATTTTAAGTATAAAGGGAAAACAAAGCATTTTTTCTCTTACTGGTTTTTTTCCCTAAGCGTTCTTGACTCTCATCATATAAAAGGAGTTAGGAAATAGAACCTGTAATATTAAGCATATGAAACACAGAGGACTGTATCTGGAGGTTTAATACGCTCTCTAAGACAAGTGAGTAAATTGTTTATGTGCCTGTTGTTATGCTAATACAATCACTCTCGTTCCCTGTCCTCGTCTTAACAAGTCGGTGTGTATCCAGTGGCGTGTCCTTCACCTCCGTGGTCCCCTATTGTGAGCCTCTATAAATGCTTGAAATTTACATTGATCTTTCTCGTTGAACACTCTTCCGACTTGAGAATTTGCAGGTGAATATGTGTGTAAATTGAAGAAGTCCGAATGCTTTTTACTGCAGCCCAGTCTCCTCGCTCCCAGATGTCAAATGACACCTTTGCTTCCCCTCTTCAGCGATTTCACACTTGGAAACCGCTCACAGCCGAAGGTGAAAGTGAAACAGAAAAATCCTGCTGCAAACTGTCTGCGGAATTCGGCCGCAGAGCGCGCCATTTCCCGAGCGCCGTCCCTGCTGTGGCCCACCAGCTCTCCCGCGACTACTTGGGGGCAGTCTGTGTGCCCGCCTGTCTCCGGAGTGTGCCTTTCAGCGGACGTGCCGCTTCTTGAGCGCGGGCTCCCGCCACAGTCTCACTTGGTGCTCAGACCTGGGCTCGGGCCACGGCCGGTCTGAAGTGCTGTGACCCGCGTTCCGTTGAGACGTGGGGTTCACGGCCCGTTCCCGCGCCTCCGTGCTTGTCCTGTGTCAGCCGCTGCTCACTGCGTGGCCTGGGGCAAAGGGTTAGGGCTTTCTAAGACCCTGATTTACCACTGGCTGTTAAAAAAGATAGATTATCTTTTACGTTTGTTTAATGAGAATTCAGGTTCGTCCTATTAATGCGAGAACTCCCCCCTCCCCCATGGTGAGTGCTGGTGTTTTTGTCTTCCATTACTCGGATCTAAAGGGTATTTCATTGGGGAACTCTCTACATTTATATTTTTACTCATTTATAGAGTTTCTGTATAATTTGAAATATGTTCATGGAGAAGAAAAAAACTTAAATAGGGTGAAACTGGAATACCAGGGTTATCAGTAAGCAAAGAGTTCAAAGGAGAAAGAATTGTGTAGACCTGAGGATTTCCGGGTGTCTCAGTAACTTCCCTGAGCACATCCTTGTGCGCATCCTAATTAAAGGATGTGAAATTGATGAAAAAGGAAAAGTATACATTTTGAAATAACAGTGATCTAGCCGGGAACACGACCCTGCCCCTGGTATGGTCTTTAACTTCTTATTGTCCAAAGGATGAAGAAGGAGGCGGAGGCAGCCATAGCTTGCAGAGAGTAGACATTTGTGGTTAATATTTTAACATTATGTTTCAAACAGTAGCTCTTTTGTTTGATTTACCCTTAAGCAAAAATTTCGACAACAGCTTTCTTGTACTTAGTGGATGTTTTAATGTTCCCTTGAACCATCAAGCAAGCTCGACCCACTGCCTTCAGTCCCTGTTGCCATAAAAGCCTAGCCCGGTCTTCTTGGGGAGAGCCGCGACTTGTCGGGGTGCCATGTGCAGGTGAAGATTTTACACCCCAGGAGGCTCCCTGGTGCCTTTTGCCCTGTCCACGGATGGGCAGAACTGGGGTGACAGGACATCAGACAGCAGGGCTTCCTGGGCCGTTCTGCGTGGATTTGGGCGTCTAGGTCCTTGGTAGGGTGTGTCTTGGGGCCCTTAGGGCCCCGACAGGGCTGGTCGCGTCATCTCTGCCTTCGGCCCCAGGGCCTTAGCACAGACCGTGCCTGCCTGCGGCTCAGGCCGGAGCCCTGCGATGCGTCTGCGCAGGGCCCAGCCGGTCTCGGGGAGACCTGCAGCAGGTGGGGCCGGAGAATGTGGCAGGGGAAGGAATGAACGTCTCACAGTGGGGCGGTGAGATTCGGTCTCTGTGTGTGTCTGTGGAACTGCTGCTGTTGGACGGGAGGGCGCTGCGAGTTTGTGAGAATGAAAGGGAAGCAGTTTTCCCATCATGCACCCAGACCTCTTCTTAGTGATCTTGGACGGGTCTCGAGGAGGCACGTGCGGTGAGGGCAGCGGCCCCGTGGCGGCGCAGCGGGGTCTGGGCTGCTCCGAGCCAGCACCCGCGTCACCGGCCCTTCTGCACGCCCACCCGACTCCGTGGAGGACTCCGGCCCCCTGCGGGAGAGCAGACTGCTGACCACCCGGAGCAGCGTTTTCAAGCTTACTGAACACCTCGGAGGCGCGTGGGGAACGAGGCACGGCTGCCTTATGCTGATGAGCACGTGGCTTAACGCTCCTGTCCCCAGTCCACACTGCCCTGAAAGGCTAGCCTAGAGTGCTTTTCTTAGGTTTCTCTTCCAAAAGTGAGAGGGTTAGAATCTTTCAGTTCAGATGTCAAATGTTTACTTTTAAAAATTATCTTGGAGAAAATGCCCTGTAGCATTAGGGGACTCTCACCCTTGCCCCCCAAAACACACGGACTGCCGGTTGTCACGTTAGCGTGTAGGTCAGGCCTTGGGGTCGTTCTGTGTTCTGATGTCACCCGAAGTGCCGTGGCGTTGACGTGCTGGGCCCTGTGGCTTCATGTCGGTGCTGCGCCATCGCACCGTCTGCAGCACTCGCTGCCCTTCTGTGAGCTGCGTGCGGTCCTCGTGGTGACAGTCCCGTGGCTGCTGTACCTCAGCGAGGAGTAACGAGGCTCCCAAGGTCCTGCTGATGTCAATCAGTGTAGTTCGGGGGAAAGGCCTAGAGGGAACATTTGAATACTTGTCTTAAATTAAAATAGAGTTCCTCTTCACGCGAAGCGCTTGTTTCTGGAAATTCTGAACTCAGAACATTCCTACCACACCCGAAGGGACTTGCTGCCCAGGAGGCGATGGGATGGCCTCGAGGGTTTTGGGTCAGGGGCGGCAGTGGTGCCTTGTGCTAGCGGAGGTGAGGGAAGACCAGGGGGCGGGATCGGAAGGCGCCGCCGGCGAAGGGAGCCCCGGCAAACCCGCCCGCCCGAGCTGCCTGCGCTCAGAGCCCTGTGCTGTCAGGGAGGAGCCGGGGCTCGTCACCGAAAGTGCGTTCTGCGTTGGAGCTGTCCGCACACAGTTGCTCGAATTGCAGGACGGCTCGTTTGCAGGACGCTCGGGTGTGTGGTGCTTTCTGCTCAGCTCCCGATTAGTCGTGGCGGTGTCCCTTGCGCTCCTGTCTTAGAGCTACACGGCTTAGCCAGTGGTCCTCACAGGAGGGCCTGCGCCTGCATCTGAGGGGCGTCCCCTGCCTTGCACCCGGCACCGCCGTTCCCTGAGGCCGCTTCTGCTTTTCTGCTCCTTTGCTTTTCAGGATTGAAGCTTGTTACACGTTTGGAGTCAGAATAAAGTCATTATTCTTTTTGGCTCAGAGACGCTTGGTAAGCCCTGCGTGGTTTTCATAAGGGCCATAAAACTCGTCTCTGTATTTTAGCAAGCCCTCGGCGATATGGGTTACCAAGGCAGCATTGTTGTTCTGAAAACTCCTGGCTTGTCGAAGAGTGTTCTGCGAGGTGTTAATCATGAGGAAGACAAAGCACATTTTATTTTATGTTGCGAAAGCTTTATTATTTCATTTAAAGTTGTTTATTCACTTGGGAACTGTGGTCATTTGAATCATTAATTCAGTTGCAAGGATTCTGCATTGTTAGAATGTGTGAACTGATCGTGCTTGAGAGAGTTCTAGAATTTTACTGCACTGTTCTCAGATCCGATGCCCGTGGCGACTGTGGGAGGGAGCCGTTGTGTGCCTGCTGCGGAGGTGGTGCGGCTGGTGCGAGCTCTGCCCGGACGCCGGGAACGGGAGGCTGAGAAGAGCAGGCCTTTTAGCATGACCCCGCTCCTTGGACGTTTTAGGTTAGTGGAGGGAGAAGCAGTTATGAGCGAGGCTCTGAGTGCTTTTGAAAACACTCTCAGGACCCGAAAGTCACAGGCAGAAGGGCATGGGGTCCGGGTAGCGGTCCTCAGGGAGGCCTGATGCTGGGCCCGGCGGCCCTGGCAGCCTCGCTGCGGCGTGCGCGGAGCCCGGCTCCTGGGCCTCTGCCTTTGGCCGGGGAGGGTGCGACGCGTGGGCCGGGCGTGGTCTCTCCCCACCACCCCCACTCGGTACCATCCGCGCTGCCACATTTGGGGGTGTGAGTTCCTGTCTCACCCCAGAACTGCAGGCCGAGGGCACGCTCAGAAACCAAATACTTTGGGTCTTCCTGGGAAAACATCGTGGAAATTGACAAAACGGTGGCACAATTTCTCCCTTAAAATGTTTTTCTGCTCTTTCTTCCCCCAGAGAGTTAAGCAGTCAAGGTAGGGGTTTAAAGGAATTTCTCAGCTTCGCTATATTATGCTTTTAACCAGCGTCGCAAATCTGTGTGGTATTGCTTCCCGTGCTCCGCTTCTGGTGTCCGACACGTGCGCCCGGCGCGCCCCGTCGGCCCCGCCGCGTGCTGTGCGCAGACCGGGTCTCGGTGTTCACCACGGCCCTGTAGCGGGCCGGCGCGTGGAGCAGCTGGACGCGTGGTCTGGGCTCGCCAGCGCGCTCCGTGCCGGCACCGTCCGGGTCAGCGTGCACCTGTGCCGGCGGGCCTTGAGGGCGTCGCCGGGACACGGCGTCTAGAGGAGGCCTGTGTGCGCAGTCGCCTGTGCGCGGTCAGCGGCCGGTCGGCGCGGGCAGCGGCTTGCGGGTGAGGAGACTGGTCATTTGCACGGTCGTTTTTATTAGCTAGATGTGTTTTCTCTTTTTCCCACCTCACTGAGACAGGCTGCCCAGAGGCCGGAGCCTGTGACTCGGCCTGAGGCGCCTGCGGGCGGGGCAGCCTGCGGTCCCCAGGAGCCGGTGGTGAGGGGCACGGAGGCTGTCCTGTGGTGTCATCACGCAGCCTGGCGCTCTCGAGGGCGTGCCCATCCGCTGGGCCCCTGACCTGGCTACAGGACGTCCCCACCTGTTCTGGAGTCAGCGGTCTGCTCTGTGTGGGTGACTGGCTGCTCGCCACTGACCGGTCAGGAAGTGGCCAGCGCGGGTCCTGCAGTGCCGGGCTCTGTCCCTCTGGGGCATGAAGGGGCTGGTGCTGACAGGCTGAGCACCGAGAAGTCATCAGACACCACAGCTTATGGGCTAAAATCCTCCCAGATGAGTTGTTGCTGACTTCTGGACGGGTGCAGTGAACCGTGCCCGAGGTGGGGACCTCTACCAGGCCCAGCTGTGGTTTGGGGATGCTTTAAAGCCCTGTCTTAGCCACTAGTTTGCTGTGGCTTAACACCTCAGGTCTGTACTTGGAATGACAAAACGGATGAATGTGCCTCTCATGTCTCCCCCTTGGCTTGAGGGCAGGGCCTGTGTGTGGGGGCAGGCAGACCGGTCTCGGCCCCAGTCGTCCACTGCGCCACGCTGGGTGAGGCGTCCGCCTCTGTGGTCTCTTACTTGCAGCTGAAAGAATAATCACCGCTGGCCTTAAGAATGTTTCGGGTGTCCTCTGCATGTAAAACGAACAAACAGCCCCCTCAGCGGGGCCGGCTGTCGCGCCTCAAACTGCAGAGCGCAGCACAGGGCCGAGCCAGGCGGGGCGGCCGCAGCGCCGCATCGTGAAGGTGTCCCTCCGTCAGCGCCGGACACGTGGGCCGCTTGAACGCGGTCAGCCGCAGTAGGTGACCGAAGGGAGAAGTAACTTTGAGGACCGTTGAGAGCCCGTGGTGTTAGATCTGCTCTCTCAGCACTAGGAGGTCACCTTGCTAATACATGTTAATTTTGTAAGTTTAATTGACCTTTGGAATTTTAATATCAACCTTTTTTGGCGTGTTTAGAGGTTGGAGCCATCACGGAGGAAACCGAAGCCTGCGATTGGTGGAGCTTGGGCGCTGTCCTCTTCGAGCTCCTCACTGGCAAGGTGAGTGGAGGCTGAGCGCCTGGGGACGCGTCCCGGCCTCTCTGGATGCCGGGCCTCTCCCTGCGTTGGCTCTGGGCTGGGGTGACACGGGGCTGGGGTGCAGGGGCGTCACGTTCCGGGTTTGTAAAGGTAGAATGACATGATGTCGAATGAGCTGATGGCCACGCTCTGTTCTTGTCACAATATTGTTCCCCAGTGAAAAGACGACTAAGTTCTCTTCGTTCCCTGGGTCGCTTTCAGCAGCGTTAAATCTGTAGGTCTGTGTAAGGATGTATTGGGATTTTCTGGATGGTTTACACATCTTGTGTGAAACCAGGAGGGAATTCTCATCTGAGGAAGTTAAATTAGCTATTAAAGGCAACATCATTTTCCCCCTTGATACTGTAATTTCTCCTGCCTACTGCATAGATGAGAATTCGCTCTGATCAGTGACTTTCAGGTAAGATGTTTGAGGTGAGGAGGCTTTCAGGAGGGTTTTGTGCAGGTGGCCCTGGGCGGAGAGAGAAGATGAGCAGCCGGCCGAGAGCCGCCTCCGCCTTGGGGTGTGAGCCGCGCCCAGCGCTGGGGGTGCGGTGAGGCTGCACCTGTGCGCACCTCTAAACCAGAGAGCACTGGCTCTGGCGTCGCTGACAGGCACGAGCCCTTGAAGACTCTGACGGTCGTCAGAAGTCCTCAGAGACGCCGGACCGTGCTTAGCGTTGCGTGTGACTGAGCGCTCCTGCCAAGGGCCGTTGTGGTGACTGGCAGGAGGGCTGGCGGCACAGGCCTGGGAGGTGAGCGTGGTGGTGCCTCCGCTCTGCCGGCGTCCATGGCTCCTGGCCTCCTGTCCCGCTGCTTGGGGCGCTCTGTGGCTCCCCCTCAGCCACCCCTCTGCGGGGCGCTCTGCCTACAAGGCCCGCAGCAGGACAGAACACGTTGGTGTCTGGGCTAAGACGTCTGCCTGCCTGCTGCCTGTTTCAGACGCTGGTGGAGTGCCACCCGGCTGGGATAAACACCCACACTACTCTGAACATGCCAGAATGTGTCTCCGAAGAGGCGCGCTCACTCATCCAACAGGTAATTCACCCGGCCCTCGGCCCAGCGGGCAGAACCGCCGCTGGCCCCGCGAAGCCCCTCAGGCGCTGCACGCGCGGGACGGCGCTGTGTCCCGTGGCGCCACCGAGCGTGGGCGTGGCGGGGAGGACGGTTGGAGCTTTGTGCTGCGGTGCTTTCCAACTCCAGGTGCTGTTCGCTCGACCCTGCGCACTCACGAAGGGCGAGACCGAAGTGCTGCTCCGGCCGTCGGGGGCGCCCCCATTGTCTTTGCGGTTACGTTTTGTGATCGTGGACGGGTGGCGGTGTCCATTCCAAACTCGTGTTCGTGAACGTGGGCGCGGGCTCTGAGGGCGCACGTGGACGCTCACAGGCTGGGCCGCTGCTGGCTGCCCGGGCCGGGGTGGCCTCCGCCAGTCAGCGTGTTTTCGTGGCTTTGGAGGAGACGGCTGATGATCAGTCGTGTTCACTGGTGAAGTTGGGCGTCCCCCAGCTCCGTCGGAGCGCGAGAGGCTTCTTAGTGGGCCCCTGCTGGAGTGGGCTTGCCGAGCTGTGAGGGCTGTGGCCGTGGCACGGGGCCCCGCACGCCAGCAGGATGCCAGGCCTGCGTCCCGATGCTGACATGAGAGGCGTAAAGGGAAAAGGCTTCTTGAAAAGGAACAAGGACTGAACAATTTTATTTACTGAAATGAGTTATTTCCTTAATTAGGGAAAACTTTAAAGGTGGGGAAGACACTTTATGACAATTACTTTGGGTTGTCTTAGAGAGTGGTCTCGGGTCCACTCCAGAAGTGACTTGCGAGGCAGAACGCTGTACGCCACAGAGGCACGGCCACACACTGTGCGTCCAGCTGGGCCTGTGGCGGGCGTCCGAAGCTTTCCATGCGCCTCGGACGAGGTTGTGCTGGACAGGGCTTGGGGTGTGCTCAGCTGAATGAGGCCGGGGGCGCTCAGGAAGACCCGGTTTGGGAAACAGATCTGTCCAGAGTGGAGGGGTGTATGCGGGGTACGGGGTGCGTGGTGTGGGGCGGCGCATGGGTTCTCTCACGGGGGCACTGGCGCCGCCCACCAGGGTGGAGGTGGGCAGTTCGGCCCGCGCAGAGAGTGGGAGGGAGGAGCGGAAACCCAGGCTCGCCCCGAGTGGACAGATGGCGAGGTTGTCAGGGTGGAAACGCGACAAGGAGAGGCCCCGGCCGCCCGAGACCTAACGGGAGGCGCAGCCACGGCCGAGGCCCCTCCCTGGTGACCTGCAGGCGTGCTCAAACCGTGTGAGGAAGGCCGGCGGCTGCTCGCGTGGTTCTCTGCCTCGAGGGCGCAGTTCAGTCCCACTGAGGCCAGCGCTCTGGTGCGGGTGTGCGAAGGCGGCCCCCATGTCTGAGGAGTCAGGTGGGGGAGTGAGGTCGCCCGGTGCTGAGTGCGGCCTGCTGGGCAGCCCCGGAAAGGCACAGGGTACGCCTGTCCACTTCGTCACGGCGGCGTCCTTTCCCTCTGCCTCGCAGGCCATCTATAGAGGGCAGTGTTAAAAATCACAGATGATTTGTTTGGAAGTAATTATCCCGTGGGGAGATTTCTTTCCGTTGGTCGCTCAGCTTCTTGCTTGCTTCCCTACGTTTCCTGCCCGGCCTGTGCCCAGTTTGCCGTCTCAGTCGGGTGAAGGTTCCTGGCAGCAGTCACGAAAGCAGGTGCTCCTTAGGCACAGTGAAGAGAGACCTTGCCCGGACCCTCAGGGTGGGCGTGCGCGTCGCGGCATGCCACCTGGGCGGTCGTGGCGGGATTGCTCCCTCCTTGCTGAGGGGACGCGAGGGCAGGACCATGGACAGCTCCCTGCCCCGCCATGGGCCTGCTCGCCGGGAGGGAGCAGGTGGCACTGTCTGCGGCCTGCCTGGCCTGCGTCCCTCAGCAGTGGGGTCTTGGCGTGGGCTCGCCGAGCCTGGTGTGGCGCTGGGAGTGTTGGATAAGCACAGGCTGAGTGAACAGCGTACCCTACCTGTGGCCGTGCACGTCCACGTCTGGAGCAGCGTTCGTAAACCGAGCACAGTGACTGCGGTAGAAGTCAAGCTGCTGACTTTGTTTTGAAATTCCAGGTCGTGCTCAGAGAGAACTGGTGCGAGGAAGCTCATTATGACAAAGGAAGAACTTAATGTTATGTTTCCCAAAGTAATAAAAAACGTGCTATAGTCACATTTCATTCTTAGCGATAGGGAGATTCGGTATTTCACATTAAAATGTGAGACGCCTTTCGCACCTCAGCCCGTAGCGATGCAGTGACTGCTGCTGGCATTGGGGCTTGACACTCTCAGTGTGCTTACGAGGTGCGTTTGTAGCAGCGGCTTCCTGTCTGAGTGCACTTTACAGCTTGTGGTGCGCAGGTTCTTGGAGCAACTCGCTTCGGCATCCTTGAGCGCGAGAGACGCTGACTTCAAGAGGGAGGGCCGTGGTGGCGTCTGCTGAAGTGCCCGTCGCTGCCTGTGCACTCGGCCGTGTCACAGCGACGTCACGGCTCCTGGCACGGACAGATGGCACACGCCGAGAGACGGTGGTTTCTGGCCCCTGCCACTCACTCAAGTCCTGCCTGCTGGTTGCTACCTGTGTGATTGGCAGATTATTTAACTTTTTTCAGTCTCTGTTTTCTCGTCTGTAAAATGGAGATAGTAACGGCAGCCACCAGTAGCTCACCGTGAGCTAAGAAAATTCACCGGTGTTGGGAGCCCTGTCTGCGTACAGTGTCCCAGAGAGGCTGCTTCTCTGTCGTTGACAGGACAGCACGGTGGTTCACGACGCGGTGACTTGTGAGCGACAAACACGCGGCTGACTAGAACAGGGCACCATGAGGGGGCCTTGGCCGCCCCACTGTTGGAAAGGTCTAAAAACGTAGCAGTAGGCATTAAGGAATCATGCATGAAAGCAAAACAGAAATAAAGGGAAAAGAAGAAATAGCAGTTTTGATTATATTTGCATGGTGAGGCGACCTTTAATGCAGACCGCTAGTGTGAAGGGCGCGTTATTTCTGTTGCGCTTGGCTATGTTCTGCGGAAGAAGTCACTTCCCATGGGGATAGGCTCAGACTTGGGTGACTGTAGACAGAAGTTGGGAAGTGCAGTCTCCAGAGCGAGAACGGTGGGCGCCCGCCCGTGCCCATTCTGCTGCGCCGGGCGTACGTGCGTGCATGCTTGCGGCCTTCAGAATCGGGGGCCAGAGATGGGCATTCACATTGTGATCTGTTGATTTTCAGCGACGGTATTGAGGTAATTGGATGGTGAAAAGAAGTCTTTTCGACAAACACTGCTGGGAAGATCAAACACTTGCTAAATCCAAAATGAACTGACACTCTTCATAGCACATGCAAGAATAAACTGAGAATAGCTCCTGCACCTACAAGGGAGCTAAACCATCAAAGCTGTAGAGGGAAACAAAACGTTCGCGACCTTCGGGCAGTCATAGTTCTGGGCTCTGACTCCAGAAACATGGGTGATCTGTCAGAGATAAAAATAAATGGGCCTTATTGAAGTCAAAACTTTCGCAAGTCGAAAGACAGCAGTAAGAAAATGAAAACCAAGTCCCAGACTGGGGAAGATAATCATAAATCATGCGACTGGTAACTCGGTCCGATAGAAAAAGCTCCGTCTAACAATGGGCATGGGCTCACCACGGAGCTCTGCGTGCGCCTGATCGGGAGGTGCCCCCTGCCCTCGCCGAGCCACCCGGGGCTCCTGTGAGGCCCCGTGGATGCGCCAGAGCCGCTGGGAGGGTCTGGGTGGGGCGGGAGACCGGAGCCTCTTCAGTGCTGGGGAGGCTGAAGTGGTCCAGCAGCTTGAGGACAGCCCCTGGACGCGCGGCGCGAGCTCTCCCTGCGCCAGGCCGCGGAGGACAGGCTGGGTGTCGGCCCTCGGGGCCTGCTGCGCTCCACGCCCTGAAAGCGCCCAGAGAGGACAAGCTGGTACAGAAGGCCGGCCATGTCGCCCAGGGCTGGGAGGGCGGCGAGGCCCGCGGGCTGGCCGGTGCTCAGGTTGGGGCGGCTCAGCCTGGCCCCTGCGGGAGCTGCAGCCTGCATGTGCGGCTGCGGAGTGGGCCGTGTGGCGCCCTCTGGAGCGGAGACGCCTGAGGCTGCGTGTCGGGCAGGCTCCAGCTGCGGCCGTCCGTGGTGTCACGGGTGCCGGTGTCCCCGTGGCTCGCAAGCTGGTCACGCGGGGCGTGGGTGACCTGCGTTCCTGTTCAGGGGATGTTGGCGCGGGGTCGTTGCTGGAGCAGCCTGGCCCGTGTGGGCCCGCCGCTCCGGAGAAGGCCGTCCTGGAAGCTGACCTGCCTTCTTCAGGCTTCCGGTCGAGGCAGCCTGGCCATCGAGCTCCCTGGGCGCTGACCGGCTCCTGCCCCCGGGCCTGGAGCAGGAGCTGGGCCTGTCGGACGATGTGGCCCCGGGGCCCTGGCGCCAGTGCTGTCCCAAGTGAGGCGGGCAGGCTCTGCTGAGAGGCGCAGTGCAGCACGCGGCTCAGCCTCGGCCGGTTGCAGGCTGGCGAGCTTCGCGCGGAGACCCCAGCCCCGCTGGCACGCAGTGGTCGGGCCGCGTGCTGCGCCGTGCCCGGGTCGGGTCGAGGCGCTTCCTGCCTGGGCTTTGTTCCCCTCGCGGCGCTGCTCACTGAGTGTCTCTGTTAGCTCTTGCAGTACAACCCCGTGGAGCGTCTGGGTGCCGGAGTCGCTGGGGTTGAAGATATCAAATCTCACCCCTTTTTCACCCCCGTGGACTGGGCAGAGCTGACGAGGTGAACTCTGCGGTCGTCTGCACGTGGCCGTCTCGGGAGGTGTCCAGCTGGCGGCCGCTGCCCCACACCCTGCCGGAGCGTGGAGCATCGGGCTGCGAGGACCTGGTGGGGATGGCGAGGAAAAGGCCGGAGAGAACATCCCTTCACAGGCACGGGGCTGCCAAACGCAGACCTCTGACCCGGCGTGTCTTCGCGGCCGTGCTTGGGGCTGCGGATGCCGTGTCCGCGAGAAGCCAGCCCTGCTGAAGCTCCAGGCCGACCTTCCTGTGGCCGCATGGCCTGCTGGCCAGGACTGGTTCCTGCGGGCAGAGCCGCCTCGAGGGATCTCGCGCCGGGAGGGTGAGGGCCGGGCCCGCGCCACCACGCGATGAGCTGGCCGGGCGGGGAGGGGCCGCTTCTGAGTCGGCGGCGCTGCCGAGGCCTGCGCTGCCAGGGGCTTCCCGCAGACCCTCTGTCCAGCCTCCTCGCCCCACTTCCTGCGCCTGTCTGCCCGACTCTGCTCTCTGCCCCTGCTGAACACGCAGCTAGAGGGGGTGCTTATCTCCCCACATTGTACCAACTTAACAAGGACTAAGAAATCATGATGTGAAATAAACACGGTGAAAACTGAAACCTCTTCGATCAGCTTTTCTCCCTCCGGTAAGGTCTCTCCTGCACACGGCAGGGCTAGCAGCCACGCCCTGGCCTCGTGGTAGTTTCTGGTCTGGGGTGGGAAGTTCGAGGGCCGCACCTCAGCGGCACGGAACGGCAAGCCTCCACCGCGCTAGGGCCAGAGCTGCCAGGTTCCTGCGCACTTGACGCTCTGCAGAAGCATCATACTAAACCTGCAGCCATCTCTGTTGCCTCTCAGCGCTGCTCAGGTGACCCCGTGGCTTGCCTTGCTCACAGCAGCTTTCAGTGGCTGAGACGTGACGCCAACGTCTGTTGTTTGGACTTGCCCCGCAGTTTCTAAACTAGGAGTTGCCAGAAATGCTGACAGCGCCCCTCCGGCCTCAGTCCCTGGAGCCTGAGGCCGGGGGCAGCAGCCCCAGCCCCGAGCAGGCACAGGCCCGGCTGCCCTGGCAGGGCCCCCGTGGGACAGAGGAGCGGGGCTTTACGGAAACAGGAACTGTGCAAGCAGTTTCTTCTGCTCTCCTCTTCCTCCCCCTTTTCCTTTCTGGCTCCCCCTTTTAACCTGCGCCCCAGCTGAAGGGCTGCAGCCACACCAGGTTGGGGGGCAGGTCACAGGGTCACGGCTCAGTGCGGATGACATCAGGCCCAGACCTGGAGCCCCCAGCCCCGGCCTCCTCTCAGGGCCCGGGCAGGTGCGACGCCGCCGACTTCCTGTGCAGGCCCTGTAGGAAATGTGCAGGCTGGGGCCGTCTGCGTGCTTCCTCCGCGCTGCCCTGTGACTCCGGACAGCTCTCAGCCGGGCGTGCTCCAGCCCGGCTGTGGGGCCGGTCCGGGACGTGGGGCGCACGGCGGGGTGTGGGTGCAGCTCTCTGCTGGAATGTGTGCCAAGTGTGGGCTCGTCCATCACAGGCCTGGCGGGCCCGGCCACGCTGGGGATGCTCCCACCGCATCCACGACTCCGGCCGGTGACCGGGTCTGGTCTTACGTGGTGACGTGCACAATAGGGAGCCTGGGGTCTCCAGTAGGCCACACTGTGGGGTTTTATTTTTTTTTAAAGATTTATGTATGCACACAAGAGCTGGGCTACAGGCCAGAGTCGTGGGAGGTGAGAGGATCCACCAGAGACCGAGCGGGGAGCAGAACAGGCAGATGGACTGAAACACACTGCTGAGGGGAGCAGCAGGGAGTCAGGAGAGGTCTGCTGCGCCCTGTGGGTCCCTCCCCGGCTGGCAGCAGGGATCGAACTCGTGTCTCAGTGACTGCGGATGCTTCATAGTGCGGTGCTTAACCCCTGCGCCACCAGGGAGGCCCACACTGGTGTTTCAAGCAGATGGAATGCGGGTGGGAATCCTGACAGAACTTAGCACTTAGTAATGCTCTTGTTTTTGGTTGGAAGCTACAAAGGGTGTAGCACTTCGTCCAGACCCCTCCCCAGAGTGACCCAGGGGTGTCCGTCCGGTGCGTCTCTCTGCCCGAGGTGGCGCCTCTGTCCCTCTCGGTGCCTTGTCGTTACAGCGACCCCTGTTCTGCGTGCTCGCGCCCCAGCCCACTTGTGCCGCCCCCTTGCTCTCTGAGCTCCATGCTCCGCCAGTGGGAGCTTCGCCTTCTGTCCCTGCGGCTGCGATTTTGCTGAGCCGGAGGCCCTCGAGGCCTGGCCGCGCCGTGCAGGTGGCCCAGCTTCCTTCCTTCCTGCTAGTGCTGACGTCCATGTGCACACGCCGGCTGCGCTCGGCCATTCGTCTGTCAGCGGTGTGTGGGGGTTTCCACCTTTTGTCTGTCGTGAATCCTGCCCGATGGGCCCTGGTGGACAGGCCTGTCTGCGTCCCTGCCCCCCGTGGTCCCGGGTCCCTGTGTGGGGCCCCCGGCGGTGGCCGTGCTGTGCTGAGGGCTGCCCCGGCAGGCTGCCCGCAGTCTTTGCTGGGACGCCACCTCGCTTCAGAGGCGCAGTGGGAGAGGGGTAGGAGGAGCTGCTGTTTGCGCTGCACGGCCGGCCCAGGTAAACGTCCTAGGGGAGGAAGGAAGGCCTCTTCTAGCAGTGTAACTGTGACATGAGTCTGTAGCACGCACCTGCCACTTCTTGTGATGACCAAACCTGAGCGCCTCCTTCAGCCTCTTCCAGACACCTCCAGGTAGCACGGCGCCCCTTGGGCTTTGACCCTCATGTTTTCCCAGTCTTCCCTGAGGCGCCGTGAGCTAGACCGGGCCTTGCTCTCACGTAGCTCCTGAACCTAGGAGCTTGCGTGTGAGGCGCGCCGTGTGTGGCCGTTGGCGCCGCTGGCCCGCCTCGGGGTGCAGGCGCCCATGGCCGCCTGCTGGGAAGGCCTAGGCTGCAGCTCTGAAGCGTGCTCTGCCAGCCTCGGAGCATCTCCGTGGGGTCCACCTGGGGTCGCCTGCAGCCGAGGCCCAGGGTGCTTCAGCTTTGTCCCTGGGGGCTCGGCTCAGCCTCGGTGTGGGCGGTAAGCCTGGTATTTCAAGCTCTGCTTGAGGATCTGGAACAGGACGGAAAGTTTCGGGTGGTGTCCAGGTCTGCCCTTGTGGCCGACTCGGATTGCAGTGTCCAGTCCTGCCCCCTCCCCTCGAGAGCAGACTGCACAGCCAGCCCGGCCCGCAGCGAGTGGCGGGGTTACTCATTCTCAGCCAGCTAATTGGGTGGCCCAACAGTGCTGGAGACAAGGTTAATGAAAAGCCTTAAATTGCTACTTAAGTGTTTTTACGATGATTTTCTAGTCAGCTCGGCCCCTTGGGTTGCTGCCGTGAACCTGCTTGACAACAGTCCGTTCGGGGTGTGTGGCTATGAAAATCACGAACAGGGTGCCCCCAGAAGGGCGAGCTGCAGTTCAGCAGGGTGTGCGCACAGGTGACGGGGCGCGGCCCAGCCTCTGCGGGCTGCAGAGGCGCTGCCCGCGTCTGCCCCAGCTCACAGGACTCCTCTCGGCAGCACGTTCGGAGCCAAGACCGTCGCTTCCACTCCGCGTTGGTGCAGCGCCTTGGCCTCCACCCCGGCGCTTGTGCTTCTGAGTGTTCCATGTTCTGCGCAGCTGCTCTGAGGGGCTTCATGTTAACCCTCACGCGTTAGGGTCACTGGACAGCCAGGCCGTGCAGTCAGCCGTGTTCCAGATGCAGCGGGAAGCAGAGCAGCACCGGGGACGGGGGCAAGTGCGCCCACATCACGTCCCGGCTCGAGGGCAGCGCACAGGGAGCGCCGCACAGGCTTCCTCTGGGGGCGGTTCCTGGAGTCGGTGGGCGCGGCGCCGCTGTGCGCCCGGTCGCGGTGCGTGTGCCTTCCCGTGCCCTGGCGCCTGTCTCCGAGGGCAGAGAAGACTCGCGGAGCCTCGGGAAGGCAGGCCTGGCGTGAGGCGGCCCTGGCGTCCATCAGACGTGCTGGCCCAGGGGTCTGGGCCGTGGGAGCCTTCTCTGCTGAGCTGGATTTAGTGCACTCTTTGCTCTCCGCCCAGGAAAAGTTCGGCGGAACCTATCCCCTCAGGAGAGACGTGGGAGGCGCAGGTGCTTTTCCAGGTGAGTTCCAGCCCGTCTCCGGCTGGGCCTCTGGGCAGCAGGCCTCCTGACTGCGGGGGCGGGCGAGGACAGTGCCGTCCCTTTGAGTCTCCGGCCTCTGCTTCCAGAAACCTCAAGTCTAAAAATTGACATCAGAATGTCCTTCCTGAAGCTCATCCACAGGCAGGACTGTGGTGGCCGACCCGCTGAAGAGGCGGAGGGCAGAGCGGGTCTCCGGGACACAGGTGTGAGCTGGTCTCGGGCCGGGACCGCCTCGCAGCGCTGCCCCCGAGAGCGGCGAGGCCTGGGGGGCACCGGTGACCCGGGTAGGAGGGGGAGCTCGGGCGCGTGGTGTTGGGGAAACAAGAAAAACTGCAGTTATTCAGGCGCTTGGGATTGTTCTGGAAGGGAGACGTGTTGCTCTCTGAAGGCTCCGCGCTCAGCGAAAGGTTGTGGTTTACAGGGCGCACCGGGGCCCGGCTCTCGCCAGCTCCCGCCGCTCCTGCTCCTCCCTCCGCGTCTCTGTTCTCCTCGGGGCCTCTCAGGAGGACACGTTGGGGCTGCGGGTAGAGGGGGTGGGGGCGCCGCGGCAGCCCTGGCTCAGGTCTCAGCCGCGTGTTTAAGCCTCAGGCCTTTGCAAGGGGTCTGTCTGGGGAGGAGAGACGCCGCCAGGGGACGGAAGCAAAGCCGGGCGTGCAGAGGGCAGGGCGGGAAGGCGGCTTATGCTCTGCTGGCCTGTGGGTGCCTGAGTTTGGAAGGCGGTTGGTGCCTGACTAAATGCCACGCTGAGCCAGCGGGCTGGGGGCAACCGGGGAAGACTCGGCGGCCGATGTGAGGGGCCTGCTGTCAGGGAGAATTTCAGGGTGAGGGTGGAGGATGAGCTGGAGAAGAGAGCAAAGGCAGAGACACCCGTCATTGTGGTGGAAATTGAGGCCAGAGTTGGGGGCTGCCTGGTCCCCGGCAGGGCGCAGTCTGTCAAGTAACTGCTTTCCTTTTTCCTGAAGCTGGTTTGTACTGGAAGGTTGTGGGTCTGTTTGTGCAACCGCCCCCAGGACTCACCAGGGAGACGGGCAGGCAAGTCTGAGCCCCCCAGTGCCCCATAAGGACAGCACTCGGGGCGCACGCCCGGGCCCGCACACAGGGCCGCCTGTCGGGCTCTGGGAGTGGAGGCTCCCCGCGGGCAGCAGTGTTCCCTTCGCCCCCTCCTCGCCCCGCGCCTGCTGGGCCCTGCAGACCTCTGAGATGCACTTCACTTAATGAGCCGCACGGCCCCCCAGAAGTGCTGCTCGTCTGGGTCGGGGAGCGGAGGCGTTTACGCTCCTGGACTGCTCCGTGGTGGGCGAGACGCAGATGGCCTTTGAAGCTCAGCATTGAGGGGGGGGCTGTGTCCCCTGAGGCTGAGTGTGTCTTGGGGTGGGTGGGACCCACGTTCTCGCATACCTTGAGGTTCTTTTCTTCGAAAGACACCGGCTCATCAGGGAGGGGGCTCAGGAGGTGTGTGTGGGCCACGTCGCGCCGTGTGTCCGGGCCCTGCGTTCCCGTCAGGGTGTGCGGCGGCTCGTCCCCTGGCCTAAATATGCCCTTTGGAGAAGGAGGAGCCAGACACGGGCGCCCACACGGTCTCTCCAGTGACAGGTTCCAGGCGCCCCACAGTGACTGGGGCCGGCCCTATGCCGCGTCCTGAGGGGTCCAGTCTGGGGGAGTGGCCGGAAGCCAGTGCACTCCACGGAGTCGGCCCTCTGTGGACACTCGGGCCTCGCCCCCGGCTCTCCCCAGCACGTCTTCTGCCTCTGGCTCCTCTCACCGGCGTCCAGGGTGAGTCCCGAGCCCCGACCACACGGCTCCGCTGCGGACCCTCCGGGCAGGTCGTCGCCTTGCGGGAAGGGCCGCCGGCCTGCGCTCTCGCCGCCCCTGCCCTGCCGGAGCGCGCCTGCGGGTCCTGGGCTGCCTGCACCCTCCTCCTGGGCGCCCAGGCCCGGGCCACAGCGCGCTTGGCGGCTCGGAGGCCCCGCGGCTCGGTTTGGGCAGCGCCTGCCGTTTGCCGGCCCTCCTGGCGCCGGTGGTCTTGGCCCGGCAGGCAGAAAGCGGCAGCATCCGGGCCTCTGTCCCTGCGGCGCAGACGTCAGCTCTCTCCAGAAGCTTCTCCAAGGTGGGCTCCCGTGGCTGGAGGGGCGCCGGGGCTGCCTGCTGCAGCTGCCTCCTCCTGCAGCAGCCCCCCCCCCCCCCCCCCCCCCCCCCCCCCCCCCCGCCAGGGACGCCCCCCACCTCCCGGCAGCTGTGTCCAAGGCGGCTTTGTTGTGGGGCCCGGTCCGGTGGGAATTGCCCAGAGACGCTCCCACCTCTGCCGCCCTCCCGGCTCCCCCGCCCTCCCTGCTTTGTCTCTGCCCTCGCTGGGGTCAGAATCCCTCGCCAGACTGGAGCGCGGTTGCTCTTCCAGGCCCCAGATGCCAGCGTGTGGCAGCATCTGGCTCCTTGGCACACGTCGCCGGCAGTTGTGCTGGCTGCTTCGAGGCCTGTCATCGGCAGCGCTGCTCGGGGCCCTGTCGCAAAGCGGGCTTTCTTTGAGACTGGGGTCTCCAGCGAAGGGCCCCCAGAAAACAGCACGGCGCACCGAGAGGATGTGACGACCGGGCAGTGCCGCCCGCCGGGCACTTTGACACGGTCCGGCCGCTGTGCAGGAACCGCGCTCCGTGTCGCTGGAGGCTGCCCCCTCGCCGCCCGCTCCTTGCGCTGCGAGTGCGCGGCCGCCTTAAGGCATGGAGCTCCTTGAAAGAGAAGCGCAAATCACCAAAACCGTTGAGATAAAACCCTGCTCCTCAGAGGCGGCCGCTTGGCACGGGGAGCGCGTGGTAACAGCTTGCTTTAGAAAGGTGACATTTCTGCTGAAGGCTGAATAATAAAAAATGCATTTTAAAAGCTCAGCCCTTCCGTGCCTTCTGACGCTTGGCTCTCGGCGCGAGGCGGCGCTCCCACGCGGAGGGGCTTCGTGGAGGTGAGCCTGTGTCCCGCCCCGGCGTGGCGTGTGGGCCAGCCAGGAGGCTGGGCGCTTCGGGATGACCGAGCCCCGGGGCTGCCCAGCCTCTGAGGGGCAGTGCGTGGGCTCCAGAGGGTGGCGCACCGAGGGCACTGGGCAGGGACAGAGAACGCAGGCCCCGGTGCTCAGGACGCAGCTCCTGGCAGCTAGCCCTGCGCGGCCCTCCTCATGCTCCCCCTGCAAGCTGTGCAGCTGGACGGGACACGGCCAGGCTCAGGTCGTCAGCACTGGGAGCCAGAGTCGGGGCGACAAGCCCAGGAGCCGTGGCTGCAAACCAGGTAGCCCCGTTCTGCGTGGGGTTCTCAGTGCCTGAGTGCGTAGGGCAGGGCCGTGCCCCAGGCGTCCCCTCCGCTGCCCAGTGCTCCTGGAAACACGCCCACACCGATGAGCACCTGCCCGGGGGCTTTAAGACCCTCGGCCAAGTTCGTCCTGCATCAGACTGCAGGGAAGCGTCGAGAATGAGCTTGGGTAAAAGATGGCGGCGATCCTGGGAAGCTGGGGTGCTGGTGGCAGCTGCATGCCACCCGGTAAGGGCACAGAGTGTGCCTGGAAGCCACGCAGCCCGGGGAGAGCACGGACAACGGAACTCGGTGATGAGCTGCCGTGGGTCCCAAATCACAGGAGTCGGGCACAGGCACTGTGAGCTGGGCACCTCTGGGCAGTGGTGGAGGCTTCCCAGGGTAGGAGAGCCCCAGCAGCCAGCGGCCAGCGCGGCCAGCGTGCACCGGCTACTCGTCGTGACAGCTGCCCTGAAGGTGAAGCCGCCCTGCCCGCGCTGGCTCCTGGTAAGGGCAGAGAGCTGAGGGGTGGGGGGGGATTAAAAGGGCTGCTCCTTTGAACTCTGGAGATTGACCTTCCAGAACTGCCTTCCAGCGCGGGCCTGTACTGAGGAGAAACTGCCGGGAACAGAGCCAAAACTGAGCAAGGTCAGATGAGAGGAAGGTCCGGTTCAAAGGGAGGGAAGAGCAGCCAGGATCTCGGGCAGCGAGGCCTCGTGCTTTTTAGTTTGTGTTAATACGTAACACAGACAACAGAAGAGGGAGCTCTATGAAGTGGTTTTTTTTTTTCAAAAAGATTTAACTTTTTACAGATTTAACTCACTGCACTTGCAGAGTTTAGGAGAACTAATTTCACATAAAAATGCACGACAGGAAAGAATCCATACCAAGTCCTTTGCAGTTACCAGAGAAAAATGGATTAGGAAGAGAATGGTGTCCTCACAGACGGAGTCTCCAGAAAGACGTGTGTGCACAGATCAAGCGCACTCACTGTATCAGAATGAACTGAGAGACATTAAAAAATCCATATAAGACACGAAAGAACAACACAATCATAATCGGATAGCTCAGAAAGGAGACAACCAGGAAAGAATTAGAAACACAAGAAAAACACTTCAGAAGTGAAGATGAAGCTAGAAGAGAAGAAACAGCAGATGACGCCTTCTGAGAAAGAAAATGAAAAAAATTTGCATCAAGACTCTACACCCGTTTCAGGTTCACGTCCACGTCAAGGGGAAGGCGCTGAGCCCGGCTGGCCTCAGCCTCCCCCAACAGCACCCACCGCCGCAGCAGTGCATCGCGGCCCCCGACGGACCCCCCTCCCCCCCAGTCTGCTCTCGACATCGGGGTTCCCGCTCGGTGGTGCCATTCTGAGTGTTTGTACAAGTGGGTGATGGCCTGTCCCAGCCACCGTGTTCTGTGGGGTGCGGTCAGAGCCCTCAGAGCCCTCTGTTCTCCCCGAGTCACGCCTCCTCCCCCGCTTGGCCACCCCTGAACGACCCTCTGTGGCCGCTGTCGCTGCACTGCTCGCCTCTGCAGGCTCCTCTCACTTACTAAATTGAGACCCTCCCATGCCTTCCCGCGACTTGGTAGCTCGCTTCTTTTTTGTGCTGAGTAACAGCCTGCTGTCTGGAGGGACCCGCTCACCTGCTTGCCTGCCGAAGTACGTCTCGGTTCCTTTCAGGCTTTGGCAGTTACGAATAAAGCTGCTGTCAGCATCTGTTTGCAGGCTTTGGTGTGAACATGTTTTCATCCAGCGAGCACAGTGTGTGTAATTTCAGTGACATCCAGCGTATCCAACTTATTTTTTCTTTCATGGCAAGATAAGGCTGTTTCACAAAATGAGTGGGGGTATGCCCTCTGCTCGTACCTTCTGGAAGAGATTGTACAGAATCACTATGATTTCTGCATTAAGTGTTTGTTTGAATTCAGCACTGAACCTATCTGGTCCTGGTTTTTCTGTTTTGGAAAGTTGTTAATTACTGATTCACTTTCTTTAAGGGGTACTGCTGTGTTCTGATGGCCGGTTTCTTCTTATGTCAGTCGGCAGATTGTGTCTTTTGAGAATTTGGTCCATTTCATCTAGTTTATTAAATTTGAGGGCACACATTGTTGATAACAACTTCTCATATCCTTTATTCTGTTATTTGTGGTGATACCTCCTTTCTCATCGCTTGTATTAAGTATATCCTTTTTAGTTAGTTAGCTTGGTTAGAAGCTTACGGATTTTATTAATCTTTTAAAAGAATCAGCTTTTGGTTTTGTTAATTTTCTTTATGCTTTCCTTTTTCCAGTTCCACTGATTTCTGCTTTAATATTTTTCATCTTTGTTTATTTTACATTTAATGTACTTTTCTTTTTCTGCTTATGTCAGATGAAAACTTAGAATGTTGATTTTAGTTTTTTTCTTACATATGTACTCAACGCTATAAATTTCTCTTGTGCTTTGCTTTCATTGCAGTCTACAAATTCTGATAAGTTGTATTTCCTTTAGTACAAAATATTTTTACATTTTTCTTGAGATTTCTTCTTTTACTCCATGTGTTCATATTTTGGGATTTTTCCAGTTACCATTCTGTTAATGATTTCTATGTTTTCCTGTGGTTTGAAAATAGACATTGTGTGATTTTCATTCTTTTAACATGTTAAGATGTGTTTCATGGTCCAGCATATAGTCTAATTTTGTCAGTGTTCTGGAATCATGAGAAAAATACATATTCTGCTGGTGCTGGATGAAGTAGTCTGTCAATGCTCGTTATATTCAGTTGACCGATGGTGTAACTGAGTTCAACTCTGTTACTGATTTTCCTGGTAGAGGGGTGTTGAAGTCTCCGGCTGTGTTAGTGGAGACTTTGCAGTAAGTGTTAGTCTTTGCCTCACATAGTTTGATGCTTTGTTGTTAGGCACGTGAGTGTTAAGAACTTTTATGTCTTCTTGGAGTATTGACCCCTTTATCATTATATAATGCCTCTCTTTATTGTTAACTCTCTTTGCTTTGCCATCTGCTCTGTTTGACATTAATATAGCTGTTCCTGCTTTCCTTTGATTTAGGTAAGCATGGTATGTTTTTCGCCATCCATTTAGTTTTAATGTGTATATGTCTTTATTTAAAGTAGGTTTCTTGATGACAACGTACAGTTGGTTCTTATGTTTTGATGAACTATTACAATCTGTCTTTCAGTTGGTGCATTTAGACCACTGGTATACAAAGTGATTATTGGTATAATTGGATTAATGTCTGCCGTATAAGTGACTGTTTTCTCTTTGTGGTCCTTATTTTTTGTTCCTATTTTTGTCTTCCACTTTTTTTTTTAAACTCTTTGTGGTTTAAAATAAGTATTTTCTGTGTTCCCATGAGTTCTTCCTGAGAGTCTGGTCGAGAATGTGTTGTAGATGACTGGAAGGCACCACGTGAGACCCTGACCTTAAGTGAACGGTTACCGTAGGGCAGGGACTAGGGTGAGAGTACGTTGTGTAGTGAGTATGTGCCCCAACAATGTAGTGTACTGAGCACTTTTTAGATAAAGGGGAACATATGCAAGAAATTTTAAGAATACAAAAATGTTTTTTGTAACTATCTTGGTGGTGATAATGGAATTGTCCTACTGAATCTTGTTGTTATGTAATACAGGATTTAAAAAAAATACTGGAACTTTCTAATTCTGCCATCATCTTTGCTTTTAGATTGAGGATTCTCAGGGTAGAATAAAGAAGATTCTGATGCTATAGTTAAGTAAAAATAAGTTCACTGTTGAATTTAAATAGAAAATACCAGTTTCTATTTGAGATGTTTTTATCCTTGTATCAACAGTATTTCCTAGTTTGTTCTACTGAAGAGTCTTAGAAACTGTGTTTAGCAAAAATCTTCCTTTGTTACCAGATGGTGGTGTGGAAATACCGTTTCTCTGTACACGGACTTCTAGGAGAAGTAAGTCCAGCAAGCTTACAAAGTGAAACAAGAACAAGAACATTGTAGAAAGGATGCTATCAAATACTTGTCGGGTTATGTCAAAAGGATTCAGAGCTTCCTGTTAGCCAAAGATGGGACAATTTAACCTCTAAGTGTGATAAGAACAGAAACTCATCAAGCATGTTTAAACCTGTGATTTGGTTGATAATAATATTAAAGGCAATAGATCACCTTCAGAGAATTCTAGTATATCAACACATTATCTTGAATATTTGGAATTAAAGAGAAGGAATCAAGCATTTTCCCTGATTTTATTGATTAGTGCCACTGGGAATTCAAAGAGTAAATGACAGAGTCTCTTATGAAACTCCACCTGCTACAGAATGAAAAGCTGCAGTAGAGCTACAGGGTCATCGTTTGGATACAGGCTCAGCATCAGTGACTGCTAAGATCCGAACCCCACCAACAGCCAGACGTGTGGTCTCCTGTAGTGTTGCTAGACAACACACATGGTCTTGCTGTAGGCGTCTGACCCAGGTCTGAATCTGATGCGAACTGAACTGCCGGCATGTGGGAGATGCAGAAAACACAGGAGTGTGTTGGGTTTCACCCACACACTGGGGAACTCCAGGTCAAATTGCCCGAGATCTTCAACTGGTCATCTGTAAGCAAATGAAGGGGATGGAGGAGAAGCATAGACAGGAAGACGTGAAAGATGTTAGAATGTTTAAGGGGGGTAAGATTAAGCAACAGCATCTAGAGGTGCAATTTGGGGGGTAAAACGTTTTTAAAATGCAAAGAAGTGATAGCTGAAATGGTAACCAAGACGCTGGGACGTCGGAGGGCGTGATGGCTGGGCGGGTCCATGGAGGGCCTTGAGGCCTTTCTGCCTGTGGGCACGTAAGCGGACCTGGCTCTGCCCCTCCACTGGTGTCGGTTTCTGCACAGCTCTGTGAGCCTTTATTGGGCCGTTCAGTGAAAGGCCTCGTGGTGCTGACTGCACCGGCCAGGAAACGTGGACATCCGCACGGCACGACCTTCGTGCAGTGTCCGAGCTGCACGGCTTTGTGGCGTGACTTCGAGTCTCTCGGCTCAAGCTCCTCTCTGGTGTTTTAAGGACAGGGATTATTTTCCCCCTGCACTGTTTTATTCTTTGAAATTCATCTCCAGGGGGTGACGTGCCTCTCGGGCTGGGCTCCTCTTGCTCCTTTTGGGGCCTGGGGCCCCGTGGGTAGAAGTGACTTCCTGGGATGTTGCGCGGTCATGGTCCTGGAGCGCCTGGCCCACTGCCGGCTCCAGACCCGCCTTGACCAGGCCCAGAACTCGCTTCGTCACAGTTCGTCAGGATCATAGCAGAGGCCTGGAAGATTACGAGTCGATCGGGACGTCAGTTTCTCCGTTTCCCTGCATGACAGCCACAGCGCCACAGCCCGCACCAGGCAAGTACCTTCGAAGGCAGAAGGTTGTGTGGGTTTCGAGGGGGTGGATGATCCTAATGGCTGGTGACATTCTCATCACACTCCGGTCCACCCCCTCCCCCCAGGGAGATGGCTGCCAGCTGGACCAAAACGCTCGTGTCAGTGCCGCACACGCGTGCCGGAGCCCAGCCCAGCCCTGCTCCGGGCGCCACGTGCAGGAGGAGCGCCTTGCTGCCAGCCCGCGTCCGGTGGGCCCCGGCGAGCAGATGCAGCCGCCGCCTCGCGCACAGCTCAGGTAATGACTGGCACACCCACAGCTGCCCCGGCCAGGCACGGAGAGGAGGCCCGGAGGGGCCTGGTCTGGAGCAGCCACGCCGGGCGGGGCCAGTCGGACGTTCTTTGTCCACTCTCTCCCAGTCGATGTTTCTGGCGTGATCGTGTAGAGGACTCAGCTGGGTCTGCGCCAGCGTGGCCTGCGTCTGATGCTCCAAGTTCAGGTTACTGGGTTTTCTTTCCTTAGATTGTTGCGGAGCAGAACTGAATGATTCTTGAACTTGTACTTGCACCTGGCCACGCACGTTGGGAGACCGGGTCCCGTCTGCTGGGTCATCCTGGAGGTGGCCTGCCCAGGTAGCAGCCTGCCGCCTGGTTGCCTGTTGAAGGAAGAGCAGCAGCTTCCTGAGGGTGCCGCTCCCACCCCACGTTCCCGCGGAGGGTCTGCTTGTCTGTTTTCACTCCCGCACGGGGCTGGGTAGGGTGACTGCCCCAGCCACACCCCCGCGGTGTCTTCTCACAGGCTGGCTCCAGGCCGGGAACACCGCGTCTGACACCACAGGCTGTTCTGTCCTGGGCTTTTGAACTAACCTTCAGAACGCAAAGGGGGCTTGGCAATGGCAGCTGGAGAATGAGTCTGGTGGGTTGGATGCGCAAAAGGACTTCAAGTCCCATCCTTTAAATATCTTGGCCCAAAATGGAGATGATTATGTGTATTTTGGATTTAAGAGAGTTTTGTAAAGAAAACAATTTTTTTTCATGAGTTTCTGGTTTAATTGCCTGGCAGGGCGGGAAATCCCAATACAACAGTGTGGAACTGGGGCATGAAAAGCAGCAAGTGAAACGGATTTATGAAGCCCATAAATAAAAATGAAACTCATTTCATTGTTCAAATTGAGTGGAAAGCACAATCTACCCCGGTTCTGGTATCTGGAAGAATGGGACACACGTAGGGGAAGGTTCTTTCCATTTTAATAAGACAGGATAACGGGTGTAACATAACGGAGGCATTTCAGAGAAAGGGACATTGCATTTTGCAGGACTTGACCAAGGGGACACATGACCGCAGTTCTCTGGGGAGAAACACGCACTTTTCCAAGAGAAGTCCAGGTGACTGCTGGTTTCAAGAGTGTCCCGAGTGAGCCTTTCCTGAAAAGGCAACAGCAGTGAAAGGAATGAGCAGCTGAGGCCAAGATGGCAGCCGCGTTAGGTAGGATTTTCACATTTCTGGAAATTGGGGGGTTGCCAGCCTTTTATTATTGCCTCCTAAGAAGCACACTGGTGCTTACCTGTTCTTCAAAGCCTGTTTATTTCTGTACAAATGGGTCGGAGATGCATGAGGAGAGCTATGTTTGAAGGAGGTGGCGACGTGGGCGCCTGCCGCCTCCTGGTGGGCGGCTGTGCCGGTGCTGCGCGGCGAGGCCGGCCTCTGCCTGCTTCCTCCTCCGCGGTGGTCTCCACGCTGCCTTCTCTGGTGTGCTTACTCCGTTCTCTTTCTGACTCGACCCCCGAGACGTCGATGGATTTTTCTTTGTCTTTTCGGCTGGGCCTGCTTTATGTCTGTTCCAGGGCCTCATGGTGACGAGGGTGAGGTTGAGAGTTGGCTGAGTCACCCGTCAGGGGGCTGGAGGGGAGCCAGGACCTCGGAAGGGGCTCACACCCCAGCAGGAGGCTGACACGGAGCCGTAAACTCCTTCCCCTGTGTCTCATCCTGCTAGGCGTTTCTGGAGGTACACTAGAGCTGGTGCACCCCCCCAAAACCTGCAGCCAGTGGCATGGGACCTCCCCCCTCAGTTTCTGCGCTGGCCCTGCGCCCCAAGACTCCTCAGCCTCAGTAGATGTGGTGTGATTGCTTTGTGAGTGTGACTTCCAGGCCGTGTCTCCAAGCCACTGCCCACTGACCAACCCCCACATCTGTCCTAAATGGAAGTTCGGAAGGTTCCACAGCCTCCTGAGTCTGCAGCAGGACACACTGGGGCACCTACAGGCCCGAGCGCCTCTTTACCCGTGGATGGGGAGCGGACGCATCTGAGGGGAGAAGGAAGCTGCCTCCCTTAGGTCTGAGCTTCTGGAAGCTTCCTGCTGCCAGTTTGCATGGAGGACGCCCCATCTCGGGGGTGCTTGCCGTCCCTCCCTCTACACCCTCGCCTGTGACTCAAAAGCCCCTTAGGGTGTGTCCTGGGTTCCCCCTGCGGTGGGTGGGGAGGCTCTGGGAGTGTCTCCTGTGGCAGCGGAACATAATCCTCACGAGGGGCAGCAGCCTGCCTGAAGCTGGGGTCCAAGAGACGGGGTGAGGCTGGAAGGGCGCCTGTGGGGTGGAGCTGGGAGCTGTGAGCGGAGGGGGCACAGCTTCCCCCCTCCACTGCCCCCTTGGGTCTGGGCGCAGCAAGGGCCTGGGGGTGGGGTGGGGGTTCGCAGCTCGGCTTTCCTTCCCTAACAGCCCCGTTTGGGGGCCGCGTCCCAGGTTCCCGGTGGGCCCAGCACCCCCAGCGGCACGCGTCCCCCACATCGGCCAGCTGCCAGTGCGCATGGTTGGAAGCCGGTGTCCAGGGCAAACTCAGCGTGCGTCTCCAGAACGTGCTGCCGTGAGGGGCGTGAGCCGGGCCCTGAGGCCCCGCAGCTGGCCTCCCGCAGCTCCAGGCCAGCGGGCACACCGGGCGCCCCGCCTCTGAGGCAGCTGGTGGCCTGGAGGAGGGCGACTCTGCGCCTCATCACGGCCCAGGGGGCAGAGGGAGCGTGTTAACCACCCTGACAAAGGCAGCCAGGCCCCCTGCAGCCCCGACTGCGGGCTGAGCCAGCGCTCCCACTCAGGCGCCCCGGAAAACGGGAGCGCGGAGAAGCTGCCCTGACAGTCGGGCTCAGCTCCCCTTAGCGTTCCTCTGACATGGATGAGGAAAAAACCCAGAAGAGGAAAATTTGAAAAGTTTACTTCAGGTTGAGAATGTCTGATTCCGCCACTTTTGTGTGTGTGTTGTTGCTTGATAGACATGACAGCATCTCATTATTATGGAAAATATAGGGTTGGTGGTAATTACCATCTGAATCTGAATGGGAGCAGAAGTGGGCATCGCCCGCACTGGCCTTTCTTTGACAAGGTATAACTTTCTTCTGAATTTCTGTGTTAATTAATGCTTATTTAAAAACCACTTTAATTGGTAGTAAACACCTCAACTTTTTGTACTCATTAAAATGCAGCCATTGATGTGTGATGGATTTTTTTTAAAGCTTAATTAACTTTCCTTCTGTATATATAACCTATAATAATGACAAACATATTGGGAAAAAATTACCCCTGCTTTTTCCCCCTCTCTCTGTACCCACATTATAAAGACATTTTTAGCTGTGGATACCTCACTTTGTTAGGATCAGATGCCACTAATTTGGCATTTTTCGAGAAGAGTAAGTGGCAGGGAATCAAAGCTTTTTGAGTTGTTGGTCATTTCTGAATCAAACATTCATGGTTCTGTCAGAGAAACAGGTTTTTTTTTTTTTTCAGACTGGCGAACAGAAAAGGCGTATTTTTTTAGTACCCTGAAAGGAACAGGGGGGCAAGGACGGGAGATTTCATCAGCCAGGCTTTTTTTTTTTTATTAAGTAAAGAAAAGTTTAACACTCCAGTTGGCTCTAGGCTTGTCTCGAGTATCTTCATGAAAAACACCCACGTTTTAAGGTGTTCTTGCAGTGGGTTATAACTGTAGGAACTGGGTAACGCGCCCCTCCTTGTTTCCTGGGAGATAGAATCACTGTTAAGATTCTACAGCCACCTTAGAGAAGCCGTTCCTAATAGTGTCGTTAGCCTGTGCTTAGCCTGTGCTTCTGCGTCTCCTGCAAACGCCTCCATTCATGCATGCCCAGGCGCCCTGCGGTGGTCAGCGGGCTCTGGTTTGCTCTGGAGAAGATTCCATCCGAGGCCAGACATCCTGTTCAGACCTGGAAGACGTCACGCAGAATCCTGTAGGGTCGCTGGCTGCCCGGGGCGGCCTCCGCATCCTGACATTGCACCCCATGTTGTTGGAGCCCCAAGTGGGGGAACAAATCGGACACAAGGTGCTCTCCAGGGGCAGCCAAGAGGGAGCGTCAGGCTGCTGCCGTAGCTGGTCTGTGACGGGCGTTGAGGTGCAGCCAGCCCCGACGGCCCCTCCACTGGCAGGCACAGGTTGCTCAGACCGGCCTCAGCTGAGCAGAAATGCAGGCTAAGCACCTGTGTTTTGGGGGCTCTACTCCTGTTGCTGAGGTCGAGGCTGGGGGAGACCCAGCGTGCTACTGTGCCCTGCGCCTCGCAGCGCCTGCTCCATCTGAGTATTCTGTAGCTTACCTTCGGCATCTGTCTCCCTCAGGACTTCTGACACTTACGATGTCGTTGGGCGTCACAAGCATCAGCCGTACCTGGTAGTGGTAGCACCCCGGTCTGCGCCAGGTCTCCCCAGACAGCATGTGCTCCATTAACAAGGTCCCCAGGTGATGTCCCGGCACAGGTAAGGAGTTTGAGACGTGCTGACTTACCTTTTCTGCTTTGTTGGCCATGGAATTTTGTGGGTGCCACACCAACCTGGCCTGGGGGAGCCCTGGTCTGGCTGTCTGTCGGGTATTGCCTGAGGCCCTCGGCAGGCCAGCGTGGACAGAGCGGTCTCCGGGCGATGAGTTCCAGACCAGTTCCGGGGTGGGAGGTGAGAGGAGGGGAGGCCCCTGTCTTGCACCTGTGGTATTTCCTTCTGGCTTCATCCCAGGGCTTCTGCCTGTGAGAGCTCCCTTCCTTCAGCAGCCCCTCCCAGCTCTGGGGCGGCCTGGCCCCCAGGACCAGTGCTGCAGGGGCACCCTAAGGCCTAGGGAAGGAGACTGGCTGCGTTTCTTCTCGCGAGGGCACTGTGTGCCAAGGACGGGGGGCGGGGGGGTGTGTGGGCGGGGGTGCAGCTCCTCCCCCAGCCTGCATTTCTGCTTAGCTGACTTAAGAGCAGATTTTCTTGTTTTATCAAAAATATTTTATAAATAATTGAACGGTGAGGCTCAGAAGAGTGTTAGAATAACATTTAACTGACGTTTCAGCTGACGGTTGAACACTGAACGAGAGAGAACATTCCTCGCCAGCGCCCTTCACTCGGCAGTCCAGTGGTCTGGAGGCACTTAGGGGAGAGGTGGTTGTCCAGGCAGAGCTTTCCTACCCCAGGACACACCTGCAATGAGAAGTCTGAAGCTTTGATACAAATTTGCTTATTTCAAAGAAGAATTTTCCTGTAATTTAAAATATTTATTCAAGAGAACTTGAATAAATAAGAAATAAGAATTTCAGAAGAAATAAGAACTCTCCCACCCACACTCAGACCCATTGGGCAGCCGAGTCTTTGCCGCTCAGTGTTTTCTGCATGTCTCATTGTCATGAGATCGAGATTGTTCTGCATGGAAAATTGGCACCTCTGGGTCACCTAAACGCGATACTCAAAGTATCTCCACATCCTGCTAAAAATGTTCTTGGAGAGCAACAGCGTGCTTTACCCAAGAGGTTACGTTAGTGGTTCTGTATTATCCTTATTTTTTAAGCCGAGCCATCGTTAGACCCCCATGGGTCGCTCTGTAGGGCGGCCTGGCCTTGCCTCTAGATAGCTCTTCTGCTGTTCACTCGGACCACGGCCATTTTCATGTCAGAAATAGCGCCTGATCTCCTTTCCTGGAGCTTTGGGAAACAGTCTGAAATCTGGACATTTATGGCTGGGTCAAGTGGGGGCTGGGCTGGTCTAGCCCCTGATGCCAGTTGTGAGGTGCCCCACCGTTCGCTTTATGGGACTCGTTTCGTGCAAGGTGCAGTGGCAGAGCCCCGGTGTCCGGTGGCGCGGGGAGACGCTGCCCACACCTGGAGGGGCGGCCCTGGGGCGCAGTTGGGCCCCCGTGTGCATCTTAGAGCACACCGCTGGCCTGCTGCGGCGCCACCTACTTCTTGGCAGCCGGCTCCACGGCCTCTTTCTTGGCCCCCCAGGTGCTCCCTCCAGGGTCCCCGCCCCCTCCACCCCCTCTTTTCTGAACCAGCTGCTGTGCTCCTCAGCCTCAGGGCACAGAGCTGAGGTCGGGCTCAGGTGGCCGGCACACCGACAGGCCCTGCCACCGCCTGTCCGTGCTGGTGTCACTTGTGACGCAGCAAATGGTAGTGCCTGACGTCACCGGGCTTACTTCTCAGGCCACTGTCACCCCGGGGACTTTGGGGTGACTTGGCAGGTGACGAGACTGCACAAAAGAGCACTGCCTTTCCAGTGCCTCCAGCTGGCGGTGACACAGCCTTGGTGCCACAGCAGGCAGGTGGCCTCACCTAAGGGCTGGGCCAGGAAAACGCGACTGTCCGAGAAGGAAGGCACTGGAAGTCCTGGTGCGTTACTTCATCCCCTGGCTTGCCAAAGGCAGGGCCTTTGAAATAGTTCCCAGCAGAAACCAGAGACGCATCATCTCCGGGCCCGTGTGGCCACGTGTGCGCACACGCACGTTGTCACTTGTACGTGCGCGTGTGTGGGCGTGCGCAGCTGTGCTTGTGGCGGGCAGGAGAAGGGGGCCAAGGCGACTCTGCACTGGCCCGTTCGTGCCTTATGAGCCCAAGCCCAGAGCCTCCTCCCCGTGCCCCTCACGGGCGCCAGCCGGGGACCAGGGGCTGCCGGGGTCTCCCCTCACCGCATGGCGTCTTCCGAGGCTTGCCCAGGGCGCCGTCCCAGTGACCTGTGTTCTCAAGGAAAACGGGGTGTGAGGGTCCCCGTCTCCCCGCCTGCTCTTTCCCTGGCCGTGCCTCAGGCTGCGCGCCATCTCAGCTTTCCCTTAGCAGCCCAGCTTCGTCTCCCTCCACGGCATTTCCTCCTCAGGGGCTCGAACTGGCCCACGGGAACCACACTGGCTCCACTCCTCTGACCCCCTGGCGGGGCGGGAGGGACCCCCTGTGCTTTTCCGGCTGTGGAGGCAGGAGGCACACGGCAGATTCTCTGTGATCCGGGCACACGGGCCAAGGAGGAGTCCTGGAGCCCTCAGTGGCTTTTCAGGCTTTTGTTGCTCTTTCTGCAGCAGCCGTAGCGAGGCGACCAGGTCCACGGCCAGCGGGGTGTCCGGGGCTGGGAGGCTGGCAGGCCTGCAGCCCCGGCGACTCTTTGCTCTCTGGCTCTGCTTCTCTGCTGCTCGGGCTCCTGCTGCCGCTGCGCTTGCTGCCTCGCCGTGTGCGTCTGCGCTTTGCCTGCTGCTTGTGGCGTCCCCGTGACGCCTGCCTTAAACACCCAGTCTCAGCCCGGTGCGCCCACCTGCGCACGCCCACACCTTGCTGCAGGTGCCGCGCTCAGGCCGCGTGCAGGACCGCAGGGCCCATCATGGACACTAATGGTGGGAGGGCGGAAAAGCCCGAGTGCCTTCATCTGCCCTCCAAGCGCTTCAGAGGACCGACTGTGACCTGCAGGCCGTCGCAGGGACCTGCCCTCGGTCCGGACTCTGGAAGCCAGCTCCTGAAACTCAGGTGAGACTGTGAAGGCTGCAGGTGCCTCCGCAGCCCCCTGGGCGTGGATTTGCCGCTGCCTGGTCTTGCTTTGTCGTCATTGGCCGCCCCCTACCCCGGCTCCCCTGGCTCTCACTCCAGAGTGCGCAGCCGACCTGGGATGCCTGTGGCTGAGGGAGGGCAGGGCGAGGGCGGTGCCGGCCACTGCGACAAGTGTGGGCTGGTGATGCTGGGCTGGGGCCAACAGTAGAAAGAAAATAGCCCAGTGACTTTAATTCAAAAGAAAGGAAAGAAGTCCAGGGCCTCCCTGGTGGCGCAGGGGCTGAGCGCCGCACTGTGGGCCTTCCGCAGCCACTGCAGCGCCAGTTAGATCCCGGCTTGGGAGGGGACCCACAGGGCGCAGCAGGCCTCTCCTGTCCCCTGCTGCTCCCCTCGGCAGTGTGTTTCAGTGGGTCTGCCTGTTCTGCTCCCCACTCTGTGACTCCTCTCGCCCCCATACCTCTGGATTGTACCCCAGCTCTTGTATACATAAATAAATCTTCAAAAAAATTAAAAAAGAGAAAAGAAAAGAAATACATTGTCACACATTCTTCTTCTCCCATGTTTCTGTTGTATAGGAAGTACGGTCGACCGGGGAAGCATCTTCCAGACGGCTTTCTCCGGCGGGCCCCGCTGGGTGCTGGCGCTCCTGATCGTCACGCTGCGTGAGCCGGGCCTGGAGGGAGGCGCTCACACATCACGCCGCTCTGCTAGCAGACACTTCAGGCCCATTATGGAAACTTCTGAAGCTGTTTCATGGACGTGAGGCTTTGTTCTCTACACATTCACCATCCGAGCCCCCAATTACTCGTGGAAGGAAAAGTCATTCTGATGAGAAAATTCTCGGTAATGACGTGACCACTTATACAATCAGCCTCCCCTCAGACCTCCTTTCTGTTTAACACTAGAGAATAACCCTGCCCACTGGGTCAATATCTTTCCCATCTTTGGCTCTCAGTCCATGTCAGCTAATTTCAGGGTGTGGGGAGCTCTCGACAACACAAATGCAAATAAAATGTCAACAGATCGCAGACGGTGCGGCAGATCTCGCAGGAGATGGGAGTTCCTTTCCGCGGGCGTGGGACACCGAGTGCCGGCCAGGCAGCGCCGGGAGGCCACGCAGGTGCACGCAGACGCTGTGGGGCTGGGATCAGAGGCGGCTTCTGCCCGCCCTCCTCGTCCTGCCTTCCACACGCCCCTCACAGCATGGCCGGGCGCTGTCTGCGCCCCCACCGCGTGTCTGTTTCTCAGCGAGCAGTCACCGTGCTCCTCCAGCCCTCTGCTCGAACCTTGCGGCATCTTCTCACCTCCCTCAGGCCCCCGGGAGGTTAGAGGCTCAGCCAAGTCTTGCCCTGCTGGCCTCACTGCTGCCTTCCTCACCCTCCCCCACGGCACCCCAGTCCACTCACTGGCTGTCCCTCACTTCCTGGATCTGTTCCTGGCCAGGCTGTGGCTCTTCCTGTGCCCAGCCGCCTGTCTGAGGCGCCACTTCCTCCTGGTTCTTTCCTTGTGACCTATCTGAAGGGACACTCCACCTTTCCTGCTTAAATTTTCTTCCTGTTTAATAAATCCTCTAATTCTTAATTAATCCTTTCTCCTTAATTGTTCTTCGTGAGAAAAATGACCAGGCCCCAGCCGTGTGCCGTGTGGACTTCCTGCCCCCCCGAATCAGAGCCCTGCACCCCTCGGCTCCTTCCAGTGCGCCCTGATGCCCGTCTCCCCTGCGGGCTGTTGGCGGGCGCTGAGCAAGCGCTCCCGACGCAGACAGAGAGCAGGGACGCTGGACACCTGGGTCTGTGTGGCGTCGGCTGGAAAGGCGCGTCGAGGTCAGGGTGCTTTGCCATTTCCTCCCCTCGGCACTCCTTCTCGCCGTGTGTCCTCGGAGCACCCCCTCCCCGGCCCTTGGCCAGGTGCCCCTGCTTCCCAGGTCTTGGTGCTTTAGGGGGCAGAGTCCACTCGTGGACCTCGGGCCCCGCCTCACAGGGCCTGTGGGTCTCGCCCGCTGAGAACCTGAGGTTGGGGGAAGTGTCTTAAGGAAGGAAGGGCTTGTTGTGTTCTGAGTTCAGTTTAGAATTTGGGGTGCTCCCTCTGGGTCGGTTTCTGTGTTTCTTTACCTGACCGTGTTGCCAGCAGCAGGAAGGAGGAAGACACCGCTTGGTTGCTGGGCCTCGGGGAAGGGGTGGGGATCCTGGTCTAACTCGCCTGCCCTGGGTTTCCCTCTCGATGGGGGTGGGGGAGCAGAGGGTGGCCCTCAGAGAGGTGCAGGTAGGGCACAGGGACGAGGCCCGTTGCCAGGAGACCTGAGCGTCCCCATGTCCCAGCACCTCACAGAACAGGAAGGTCTCTCAGGAGTTGGAAGTGTGGGTGCAGATGATGAGTCTGGGGCGCTTCCAGGTTTCGTGGGCAGCAGTGTGTGACTGTTCTGGCGGCGGTGGACGTGACACAGCAGCCCTGACGCTCTGGCGTGGGAGGACTGGCGTGGAGGCCGAGGGTGGGGCTCTGGCCTCCCCTGCCCTCGGCTTTGCCCCCTGTGCTCTGTGGGGGCGCTCCTGGCCTGGGGCTGTGCAGGCGGCTGGCGGCCCTTTCTCCAGCTCCCTGTGGGCTGACAGACGAGGCAGCTACTCCGCCACCGGGAGCCGCTCCCAGCCCCACGATGTGAGGACAGGGTAATGCTGTCCAATTTTGCACACTTCAGATCCATTAGTAGCAATTACCTTTCTCGAGGTGTTTTGAGTTAGTTTTAACATAGCATTCTTCCAGTTGGTGGGTAATGACAGTAATAATGTACACAGCATTTTCAAGTCGCTGTTTTTAGCTACAATAACGCCATTAGTAGGTCTATTTAACAGATGCATTTCATGCTAAAAGTTAAGGCTCTCGCGATTCCTTTCCCTTCCCCCATGCAGACCTTAGCTGCGGCTTTATCCAATGGAGACTTTTACTCCGAAGTTTCAGGGCTATTTTTCCTGTTCTGGGTCTTCCTGTGGAAACGGGATGGTTGTGTAACTGGTTTGGCTTAGAGCTGCTCTTTGTTAAGCGCATCGTATTCAGCTGTGCTCCTCGCCACAGGCGGGCTGACCTAGAAATCCAGAGTTCACGAAAATGGAAAATGTGTGTTTTTCTAAAATTCACTCAGATGCCTAGCACAGATTGCTGGGTTTTACAGGCAGACGGACGACCCCTGAGCTGCTGGGGGACAGACCTCCCCCAAGGGGGTGTGTCTGCCTGTTCTAGCAACTTCGTCAAGGTGTGTGTCGCGTATGCATGTTTAAAACTCCCTCCAAAAACCCAGAAGACCTGCGAGTTCACGCTTCCCACACCTGGTCGCGTCTCTGAACCTCCAGCCACCCCAGAGCTCTTCTTTCCAGCCCGCATCAGTGGTCGTTCCTCTTCTGTGGACGCTCTTCTACGGGGCCCCCTTCCGCCCGCCCGCCTCTTGCTGAGGTTGCCCTTCAGTGTCCATTTGTACTTACCCGTGTCTCGTCCGCCTGCCTCCCTCCCAGGGCTGCCAGAACAAAGCCCCAGCCTGGTGGCTTATGCTAGCAGACGTTTATTGTGGATGCTGGGAGGCTGCCATGACGGTGTGGGGGGACCATGCTCCCTGGACAACCTCTCAGAGAGGACCCCTCTGGCCTCTGCCAGCTGCTGCTGCTTCCTGGAACGTGGCGGTGTTGCTTGGCACTACCTTCCCTCGTCTTCACCCGCTCCCAGTCCCGTCTCTGCTGGTGTTCTTTCCACAAGTGCACCAGTCACGTCGGTTTGGGGGTTGCCCTCGTGACGCTCCTCAGTTTCGCTCCGTCTGTGAGGTCTTCAGCTCCGCAAGAGGTCACACACCCAGATAACAGCTCGTCTTTCAGCACGCACAGGTGTGCTCGTAGAGCCCTCGGGTACATCGGCCCCTCCCTGAAGCTTCTGGATTGCAAGCAGTTTCCCAAAACCCTGGTTCAGGAGCAGGAGTCCTTAGGTCCCTTTTTCAAAGAGCATCTTGTCATCAGACACACTGGAGAAACACTGGCCTAGCCCCTGACGTGGGCCTCAAGGTGCCTGTTAGCTCATGCAGGCCTCGGAGGACTCTTGCTACTAAGATGCGCGTGTAGTTCAGACACACCTTGGCTCACGCTTGACCACGGGACTGGGTCTATTTTTGCTTGTGCTCTCATTTCCCCCCACTAAACAGCAGGGGGGGGGGTTTGCTTTGGGGGAGCAGAGGCTCTCTGAAGGTTGTTTCTGCCATATGACTTGCCCCAAATGAGGTGAGCAGAATAATGTAATGTTCACTTGAATGATTTTCTTCTTGTATAGCACGAAGTGGGCTCTGACGAACAGGAGTGGTTTTTAAGACTCGATTCTGAGGGACAACTCACGCTGCTTCGAGTTGGACAGAACAGCTGAGTCCCGAGTGCCCCGTCCACTCGCCTGACCCGTTGGACGCACTCCCCCCGCTGAATGTGGGATGGTGAAATGCATGACTTAGAAATGGACGGTGTGTAATGGCCATGTGAAGCCAGTGTGTCAGCCCGGGAAGCCAAGAAGGCCGTGCCGTCTGTGCTGTTCTGTGCTTTCCATCACGCGGATTCTAAGTGCCGTGCTAGGAGGGTGGGTGAGCTGGAAACGTGGATTTCAGCTTATGTGTAAAGGAATGCGATGACCATTTCCCAGCAACAAAACCCTCCTTTTTTCTTAAACCCTTTTTGGCACTATGGGAGTTCTTTACACCTCTTTCTGAAAAACTCTAATCCCTGGTGGGCTTTTAGCCAACTTGTGGTGGTTGATTCCTTTCCCTCTTCGCCCACCGTTATGATGTGGGGGCACGAAGCCGTTTCGGGGCTAGCCTGACCGCTGACGACTGGGAGGGCAGCCTCCCGGCAGGCACAGCACACTTTCTTTCAGAGCCAGACAGAAATGTTTTGGAGTCGTGAGTATGTGCTGGTGTAAGATAGAACAGGTATGTTGGGCCTCCCTGGTGGCACAGTGGGTTAGGCAACGCACTATGAAGCAGACCGCAGCCATTGCAGCGCGAGTTCGATCCCTGCTGCCGGTCAGGGAGGGGACCCACATGGCGCAGCAGACCTCTCCTGTTGTGCCCGCTGCTCCCCTCAGCAGTGTACTTCACTTGATCTGCCTGTTCTGCTCCCCACTCTCTGTGGTGAATCCTCTCACCACCCCCCCACATCTCTGGCCTGTACCCCAGTGCTTGTATGCATAAATAAATAAATCTTTAAAAAAAAAAGATAGAACAGGTATGTTTATCACAAATACATCAGAGGGCTACTTCATTAGAAAAGCATTATTTGTTTTTAAAAATACACAACTTGGGATTCACCGTCAAGTTCCTTTTAAGTAGTAAGTACTCCTGGCATATTTCAGTTAAGGTTTACTCTGACTTAATATATCCAACCACCATACCACTTTCAGATCAGATCTGTACATGCGAAGAGTGGCTCAGAGCATGGGTTGGGAAGCCAGAAACCTGTGTTCAAATCCTGACTTCACTCCTTGTTGTCCTGTGCGCTTGTGCCCATGGCTGTGAGCTTTGGCTTTCTGACCTATGAAATGGACTATCACCTGCCTCAAGTGGTTATTTTCAGGGCTAATGAGATGACGTGTTTAAAATGCTGTTCCTGGTAAAGAGTTTATCTTAACACCCAGCACATACATATAAGTTCAGCTCAACAATAAATGTAGTTACTACTATTATCTGTTCTCTTATAATCAGTCACATTTTTACAAACATTTAGGAAATATGTACCGTGTCCATTGTGTACCAGGCACCATTGAAATTGTTGGGTATAATTAATTTCCTGCCCATGTGAAGCTTTTGTGTTCGGGAGAGGCATACAGTCAACAAATTAACAAGAAGTAGTGTGTCTGGGGCTGGAGAAAAACACAGCAGATTAAGGCAGGCCACGCAGCGTGTGTGTGTGGGGTTGTGGGGGTTTGTGAGTGTTACAGAGAATGATCGGGAGGTCTCCGTGAACATGACATGTGAATGGAGAGGAAGTGAGGAAGCTTCAGGCATCAGGTGAGGCAAGTTCAAAGGCTGGAACAAGACATGCGCTTGGGGCGTCTGAGAAGCTGCAGGAGCCCGGTGCGGCTGGGCAGAGTGAGGTCAGAGAAGGGCTGGTCAGGGCCTCTGTAGGGCCCTACGCTCACTTGGGGTTTTATTGAGGGAGAGGGAAGCATGGCAAGTAGAAGCTTGAGGTCCGACATGGACTTCAGGAGAATGCTGACCACTTTGTGGAGCACATATTTATTGGAAGCTTGACTGTAACTCGTGGTGTGCCTGGGTTTAAATAATAGGCTTTCAACTTTCTGGACAGTGGGGGTGGAGGTGGCTTCAAAAGACGACTTTCCGGGGAACGCACAGTCCTTACCCGGCCGGACGCCACATGAAAATTCAGACCTTTCCCCAGAGGGGAGAGGAGTAAGTACTGTGTCAGCCGTCACTGGTCACTGTCGCCGGCAGCCCAGCGCCGAGGATTAGAGGTGGTGCGGGCAGCGAGCCTGGGTGGGCCTTCTGAGCAAGTTCCGAGCCTGCCCCGCCCTCGGGGCGTGTCCTGTGGGCGGGGCCGGAAGTGCCGGAGGGCGGGGCATCCCATGCTCCCACTGCGGGCAGAGTCCTTGTGGCCTGACAGTTGCCCAGGGGGCCGGTGGGGGGTGTTTGTGAGAACGTCCATGTTCTCTTATTGGGGGGGGGGTCTGGGGGTTCCCCGGGACTTCCCACTGCCAGGAAGTACCAGAGGCTGGCAGGTGTTTCCTCGCCTTCCGGAAGTACTTGGGGTGCCCGGTCTTTCCTCAGCGCCTGGATGTACTCGGGGTGCCCGGTCTTCCTCAGCGCCTGGATGAACTCGGGGTGCCCGGTCTTTCCTCAGCACCTGGATGTACTCGGGGTGCCCGGTCTTCCTCAGCGCCTGGATGAACTCGGGGTGCCCGGTCTTCCTCAGCGCCCAGCGTACTCGGGTGCCCGGTCTTCCTCAGCGCCCGGCGTGCCTGGGGTGCCCGGTCTTCCTCAGCGCCTGGATGAACTCGGGGTGCCCGGTCTTTCCTCAGCGCCTGGATGTACTCGGGGTGCCCGGTCTTTCCTCAGCGCCTGGATGAACTCGGGGTGCCCGGTCTTCCTCAGCGCCTGGATGAACTCGGGGTGCCCGGTCTTCCTCAGCGCCCGGCGTGTCTGGGGTGCGGCGTCATCTCCGCAGTGCCCGGAAGTCCCCGCGCAGCACACGTCCTGGGTCCGCCGCCTGTCGCACCGGCCCGCCTGCCCCGCGCAGCTGCTGGGGCGTCAGGGCGGCTCGCGGCCCGTCTGCAGTGACTGACCGGAAGCCACTTCCGCACGGGGTCCCCGCGGCCCTCGCTCCTGCCGCCCTCGGTGAGTGTCCGTCGTTGCAGGCGGGTGGCCGCTGGCCGTGCCGGCCTGGCCTGGCGTCCTCGCCGCTGGCCTCGCCCTGGGGCTCTGCGGGCTTGGGGTTTCTGGCGCCTCCTCGGGGTGGGCAGCCCGGGGGGGTCGGGTGCGCGCTGTGGGCGGGGGGGGGCACCCCGCGGGCTCCCGGGCTGCTGGCGCCAGCGGCGGGGCAGCGCGTGTCGCGCGGCCGTGGTCCGGCGCGGCCGTGGTCCGGCGCGGCCGTGGTCCGGCGCGGCCGTGGTCCGGCGCGGCCGTGGTCCGGCGCGGCCGTGGTCCGGCGCGGCCGTGGTCCGGCGCGGCCGTGGTCCGGCGCGGCCGTGGTCCGGCGCGGCCGTGGTCCGGCGCGGCCGTGGTCCGGCGCGGCCGTGGTCCGGCGCGGCCGTGGTCCGGCGCGGCCCGCGTTCTTGTCTCGCTCTCGTCAGCTGCGGCCCCCGCCCCGGAAGCGCCTCCGGCCGCGGCTGCTGCGGGGTCGGCTGGAGCGCCCGCCCCTGTGGCCCTGGCCTGGCGGCGGCCTGGAACCAGAGCCAGCGGCCCGCAGGAGCCGGCGCCTGTGCGCGGGGTCTGCTCCGCGTCTGCGCGGGTCGCGGGCTGGTCCCTGTTTGACTCGAGTCTCCGATCGGGCCGGCGGCGGGCTGGGGCCACGGGCTCAAGGCCCCTTCTGCGGCTCTGGCCGTGACGCGTGCGGGCGACGCTGCCCCTTCGCCCAGCACTGGCTGGGCCTCCCGCGGACCCAGCCGCTCCGGCGCCGTCCGCAGCCTGGTGCCCGAGCCCCCGCGAGCCGCGCGGTCACGCCGCTTTGCCGCCCGCGGTACAGCGAAGCCCTCGCCCTGGGGGCCTGCGCGTGGTGCGCGCCACGGGCGGCGGCGTGGCCGTGGCCTCCAGCGTGGCTGCGTGGTCTCACTGGCTGTCGGGGAGCTGGCGAGCGAGCTGCCTTGCGGGCACTCAGGGAGCCCCTTTCATGCCCGCTGAAGATGAAGCGGGCAAAGATCCGGGTTCTCAGGACGTGCCCGGCGTGGGGCAAGGGGCGAGCGCAAGAGATCGCGGTGCAGGGCAGGGGCCTCGCTCAGCGCCTCTGGCAGATGGGGAGGGTGGAAGCTGCGTGACCCGAGGCAGGGGCACAGCAGCGGGGAGGCCCCAGGAAGGGGAGCGCCTGGTGGCCCCGGGCCAATCCAACTCAGGAGGGGACCTCGGAAGTTGTGAAGTTGGGGTCCGGTGGGCGCTTGCAGGCCATTTTAAGGGCAGTCTGACTCTGAGATGATCCTCCATGGCAAGCAGGGTGGGACCCGGCTCAGGTTGTAAAGGCTCTGCCTCACCTGTGTTTAGCAGTAGACGGTGGAAGGGCCGAGGCAGAAGCGGCCCGAGGGGGGTGCCTTAACTCTCCTTGCTGCGTGCAGAGCTGTCACCCACGTGGGGTCTCGGAGCTGCACGGTCACTGTTGATGTTTCACGTCCGGCCAGCAGAGCGTGATTTTTGGAGACTCCAGAGGAACATCCATGCCCTTGCCTTTCCTGTCCTGGAGACAGCCGCGTGCTCCTTGGCGCCGACCCTTCCTCTGTCTCCAAGCCAGCAGCAGCGTTGCAGCCCTTTTCCGACCTCTGCGTCTGTTGTCGCTTCCCCTGCAGGGACCTGACCCTCGGCTTGTGCCCCAAGGGCCCATGTGGCGTGGGTCCCACGTGGGGTCATCTGTGTAGCCCCCCGCCCTAGGAGCCTTCACCTGTCTACCACCACAAAGCCACTTTTGCCGTCGAGGGTAACGTAATCACAAGTTCCGAGGAGGAGGCGCCTCCGACTTTTGGAAGCCTGTCCCATAGCTTCCCGGCTCTTGCCTGAGTGTCAGTGGAGGGGAGGCTGGCGGCCAGTCTGGGCCAGTCTCAGCACAGAAGCTTCTGTGACTCGCTCGACTGCAGCAGAGGTAGGTGTCCCTCTCATGACCACGTCCACCCACCCGGTGTCCGTTTTCTCATCCCAGCAGTGTGCCCACAGGCTGAAACCACGGGCAGTCGTTGGTGGGGAGGGACATGAGAAGCTGTCAAGTGCCTGTTACCCCTTTTACACCCCTGCTTTGTCCTGTGCCATTGAAACCTTCTGGGTAGCTTCACCAACTGTGTCTGTTTGTTCATTGTTTTGGGCGTTCAGCACTTCCTGGGCATCTGTGGAGTGCCCCGCTCGGGGCTGAGTATGAGTAGAGGGGAAGGCAGTTCCGCGGGGCTGAGTAAGAGTAGAGGGGAAGGCAGCCACGAAGAGTGAGCGTGCCTGGGAGCTATGGCTCTGCTGGCTGTCCCCTCAGAAAGAGTCAGAGGACAGTGAAAGCGCTAAATACAGGCGAGTGGTGATGAAACACGAGGGTTCTGTGTCGGTACTGCTGGGAGGAGCAGCGTGGGGAGGCTTCTTGGAAAAAGTAACCAGTTGTGGATTTTTATTTTTTAATTCGGGGCCAGACAAATTGCCAGTTTTAATTTTGCTGAGAATAGACATTAGAGACAGTCTTACATTTCTTACTGCCATCATTCCATAACAGAGGACATTTCACAGCCAAGATTGAAAAGGACACGATCTAAGAATAAATGGGCGTCCTTCGAATGAAACATTTAGCTTTATAAAAACGAGTGCTCATCTCTACTTTTCTTAAGGCACCGAGGATCATTGAAATGCGATTCTGGATCCTTCCAGTGGGGCGTGTGTGGCTTGAATCCCTGACTTGGTTGCACGCGGTCATCTCCCCGTGTGTCTTTGGACCCAGACTTGGGATCACTGGGGCCCTGTGGCTGGCTCTGTGTCTTGCTTGTGGACATTCTTGAACCCTGTCACTGCCGTAGGCTCCTTCACCAGAGGGAGGGTCTGGGAGCAGAGGAGGGAGGGGAATGCAGCGCCGATTGTGCAGGGGCGCCATCGGCGAGTGAGTAGCTGTCTCAAGCGGTCACCAGATTCTACATGGAGATCTTGGCGTTTCTGTGGATTCTCGTCACGGTGCTGCTGCCACAAATGGTGCAAACTAGCCAGCTCTAAACTAAACTACAGCAACGCCCTTGCTCGCAGTTCCGAGGCTGCAGTGCGTCGAGGTGTCTCACACAGGGCCGCTCTCGGAGGGCTCTGGGGAAGGAGCTTCCCACCTGCCGCTGACTCAGGCCCTGTGCTGACTATCCCCGGCGCCCTGCGTCTCTGCAGTCCACCTCCGTCACCGCACAGCTTTCTCCCTGGTGTCTGTGTGCGTGCGTGCTGCCTCTGCTCTCAGAACACTGGCCCTTGAATACAGGGCTCACTCGAATCCAGGCGCACCTCTTCTTGATCCGTCGCATCTGCAAGGACTTTATTTCCAAGAGAGGTCCTGCTCTGAGGTCCTGGCGGGTGTGGACTGGGGAGGGGCGCGTGTCTGTCTTGGAGAGAGAACCTTTAGTGTCAAGTAAGCCTGGGCCTCCCTGGTGGCCTAGGGTTTAAGTCTCTGCACTGTCACTGCTGCGGCCTGAGTGCAAGCCCCGGCCAGGGAGTGACCCACAGGGCTCAGCAGATCTCTCCTGCCTCCCCGCTGCTCCCCTCAGCAGTGGATTTCAGTAGATCTGCCTGTTCTGCTCCCCACTCTCTCTAGTGAATCCTTACACCCCACCCCACCCCAGCACCTCTGGCCTGTACCCCAGATCTTTTATTACAATTTTTTTTTAAAAAAAGATAAGCAAGTTAAAATTAAGCCTTGCATCAAAAAAAAAAAAAAATTAAAGATAAACAGGTTAAAATTAAGCCTTGGGGCCTCACTGATGTTTTGTTATGGCTGCTCAGGCAGACTAATCCGGGCACAGCACTGCAGGAGTCAGCAAGGGCGCAGTGCCTGATGGTCTTTTACCTGGCGCACGAGGGGCTCCAGAAAGTCTTCGAGTGCCTGTGTCGTATCTGGGCCTGTTACCACCGCTCCTCACCCTATTGATACCTGTGCCACGATGTGCTGCCTTCAGAGGTGGGCTGTGGCGGCAGCTGTTACTCGCGACGTGGGACGGAACCTTCCAGAGAGACATCTAGAAGCCACTGTCTCCAGGGAGAGCCTGCTTGGTAAATTACGGGCACGCCGTGCTGGCAGGCCTCCGTAGCCCAGGTCCAGCAGATGTGTGCACGCGCTGGGGAGGTTGTGAGGGGAGCCTGAGGAGGGTGGGGCTGGAACCGCCCATTTCCCCTGCTGCCTGATTGTTCTCCAAGGGCCTCAGCCTCGCCCAGCCCAGCCCTGCCCCCTTCTGCACCCAGGAAGCATGGCCGGCTGGCTTTCTCATGAATATGGATTTCCATCATCCCCCACTGTAGGGATGGATGTTGGGGGCAGAGCTGTTGATTACATTTCCAGCCAATCATGGCCCATTAGCAGGGACGGGGAGCATTATGCTCTTCATCGAGGGGCCATTTGCATCTGGCTGGGCGCTTTCTTTCTGAGCATCTACAGACCCTCAGCACACTCAATTACTCTTGCGTCCTGCTCTTCCTAGTAATGCTCTTTGCTTTCTGAGTGTCTTGATTGGATTCGCCAAATAGCGTGGTGCGAACTACAGCTGTTTAGCAGGTCCCTGGTGGGGGTGATGAGGAATTCGGGGTTTGGGGTCTCGCTCACCAGCAGGGAACACACACCTTTCCCTTCTCTCTCTGCACACACCTCTCCCCACTTCTGTGCGGAGGGAGCACGGGTACTTGCTTGCAGGTCACATTACTCTTCTTAGGGGGCCTGGCGGCCCCTCCTTCCAGAGCTGTGTCCAGGGCCCTTCCTCTGGGGATGCGGGTTTCCTGACTGCCCTGGGGAGCCTGTGGGGCGCCGGCAGAGGTAGATGGTGTTTTCTTGCCCACGTCCACCTCTGAGAAGGATGAGGTAAGTGGGCGCGAGGAAGGCCTGACGGGAAAGCCGTCTTTCCCTCTCTCTGGGATATTCCAGCAGAGCCGTGGGGCGTTTGTGGGGGGAGGAGGCTTGACCTGGGAAGAAGGCCAATTCTGTGGCAAAACGTCTAGTCAGGAGCCTGGAGAAGGCTGGGAACGGCAGAGGGTCTTCCATTCACAGGGCTGTGTTCGCTGTAACCCCTTCCGCCGCCCAGGGGCCTGTGGAAAGCCCCTCTCTGGGGGCACACGCGTTGTCTGCTCTTGTTAAGCTTGGCGCTCAGTCCCCCCTGCTCAGAGAGGCATGTGGGTGGCGTCCTCCCCAGCTCCCCTCTGTGGGTGACCGGGGACGGGATTTGTTTTCTTGTCCTCTTTTGTTTTGCCTCTTCAAGAAAATGAAAGTGGGCACCTGAGGAGGCGAGTGAGGAGGCAGCGGCAAGAGGCTGCAAGCACCAGAGGATCTGAGGATGAGAAAGGAAGGTTACCTGTGTGTTTGTCAACAAGAGGAAATAAATAAGAGCAAAAAAAAAAAAAAAAAAAAGGACAGCAGTCAAAGGCAATCAAATATGTATTTAATTAAAGCAAACATAAAAATAAAAGTTACATGTTGAATCAATAAACAGCACTTTTTTCTACATGCATTTTGAACAAGACAGATCAGAATCTTGCATGATGAAGACATAATGTGTCATAATAATTAGGAACACAGACAAAAGAACAGCTAATCAGCATGCAAATGTATGCAGTTCTGGTGATTCAGATGAGGCAGATTTCTACCTCTTTTTTGCTTGATTCATCTTCATTGCTAATCATCTGAAGGCTGCCAAATGTTCACTGACACTAATGTATTATAGGTCAAGAGAGGCAGGTCTTCACCTATTACCCCCCTAGACAATATGCTTCCCTTCCCTGTTTCCTCTTCAGGATTTTCAGCAATCACTGCCAGATGCAATCAGACTCCTTGAATAGGAGCGACGGAGGCTTGTTTGTGGCTGGGATTCATTAGAATCAGGAGGCTGAAGAAAGGAATAAATTACTTAATTGCACAAAAAAGTTGCGGCCAAAGTGATGGTGAGAGAAAGTGATTATGTGGCCGTGCATCAGGCCACTCTTGGAATGGGGCGTCTTAGAATAGCTGGTAGTTTGGCCTCGCAGATTCAGACAGATTTGGGTGTCCTCCAGACCAGATGGCTCCGCACACCCTCTATTCTTCTCTTTGTCAGGTTTCACCATTTATTTGATCTCGGTCCCTCTCCGACGCTGGTTGTGTTAGTTGTAACACAAATATGCATTCAGATCATATCCATTTAGTCTGGCCTCTCCCAACTTTTGTTCTTCATCTTTTTTTCTTTCTTTTTCTCTCTCTTCTTTTCTGAGGAGATGATCAAGTTGAATAAAACCCTTGTTGTCCTCCTCCTGAATGCTCCTTCGCCTGCACGGCAGGACCCGGGAGGCTGCAGCCTGGGATGCAGGGCTGCGCCCCGTCCCACCAAGGAGCAGGAGGGAGGAGCCTCCCAGAAGGGGCCGAGAGAGAAAAGGGTTGCTCTATTTTCCAATCACGGGGATGCCTTCTTGCCCCAGACTAAGTCTTAATCTGCTTTTATTTTTTTAAAAGCACATTTTTAAACCAGTGCTGTTCACACAGAACCACCCAGAACGCTCACACAGAGGCCCCCCGGCCCTGGGCCTCTGCTCAGGGCTTGTACCAGGTTGTGGGCCATGCGCCCGAGTGAGGTCGTCTCAGAGTCTGGAGGACGGGACCCCATTTGCTCCCGAGTTTCCTGCATTGCTAGTGGTTTTGTGTCTCTGCTCTGGTGTCCGTGTGTCTGTCGTCTGTGTACCTGTATGGGTTTCTGTGTCTAAGTCTGTGTTTTCTCTGTGTGTGTGTGTGTGTGTGTGTGTGTGTGTGTATGAAGGGACAGAGGCTAGGGGAAAGGGTTGATAGTAAGACAAGAAGCCTTTGTGGGGAAGAAACTGGGAAAGAAATGATTATGACTGATGTGTTTGGAAAAAGGGAGTGCATTCAGAAAGTGAGGACTTTTCTGGTGCTGTTGAAAAAGGACTTGACTAAACTCATGTGCCCAGGTTTGCCTGGGCTGTGCCTTCTGTCTGACAGCCCCTTCCAGCCTTGACTGCCTCTTCTTGGGGGTCTCAGTGTGGACCCCACATCCCCAAAGGGGCCACTCTGCCTTTGAAGGACAAGCGGTGGTCCCTCCCACCACCACCTACACTTGTTACTGTGTGGTTTACTTTTGCCCTAGCTTTCACTAGCCTCTGGAGTTGACGTGGAGAAGCACTGCTTGCTTAGTGACTGTTCACGTGTTTCCCAGTCATTGTCCCTACTGGAAGGCAGGTTTCATGTCTGTCTGCTTTAATCCCTGATCCCAGTGTCTACACCCAGGCCTGGCCTTTAGGAGGCTCGTAGTGGGTATGTGTCCTTTAAACTAATGGTTTTCAGGGCTGCCTTGGGGTGAAGTCCCCTTAACCGTCAACTCAGGAGGTGTTTGAGCTATGAGACCATCTCGGCATTTACTGGAGACTAAAATGCGGCTCTCGGACCTCCACTCCTTAGAAGGACTGTGGCCTGGCTGTCCTCTGTGGGCCTGTGCTCGTTCCAGGGTAGGGGGGTGGTGGCTGCTGGGAAAGGAGGGGCTTCTCCCCAGAGCTCTTGCTCTCTGTTGAGTCCCCTGCAGAGCCAGGATTCACGTCCCTGGGCCAACCCATGTATGTGGTGGCCCAGGTGGTGGGAGAACGGAGGAGGGCGGGGTGGGAGGCGGGGAGCCAGGAAGGACACTCCAGTCAGGGAGGCAGGCTGGGACCCAAGATGGCTGCAGCTGAGTGGAATGCCAGGTGAGCTCAGCACAGGGGGAGGCAACTGCTTTTTCCTAGGGCCTGAGTGAGCCAGGAGGGTCACGGGAGTGGCGCTTCCTCCTCTGGTTGGATCGCAGCCTGCGATGTGGCCACTGCACGGCCAGCCTCAGCGGCGGCCCTCCCACGGAGCCCCCCAGGGCGTGTGGCCTGGACTTTCCTGTGGGCAAGCAGAGGGGAAGGCTTTGCTGCTGGTTTCGAGTGTCACTAGGCTGTTAACACAGAACAAAACAATGCCTTCTTTTTCTGCCACGACTGGCCTGATTCTCTCCCAGGAAGCTCAGCAGGGCATCTCCCACGACCTTGATCTCGCTTCCAGCTTCAGGGTTGGGGGTGAGCCTGCGGGGCTGCGGATTTCTGGGGGTGGGAGGCTGGGGGGTGGGGCAGGTCCCGAGGGAGCAGCTCAGCTCAGGCATCTGAACGCCACGCCACGTGGGCCGGCAGGGAGGAGGCCAAGCAACCTGACCACTCCGCCCCTGGTTGCAGGCCCCGCTCCCTGCCGAGAGCTGGACGTCTGGAGTGCGGCAATGGTCTCGGGGGAGGCTCTCATCTCCACAGGAAGCCCGCAGGCAGAATGGACCCCACCAGATAGAGCCTTCTGTAGCCAGTCCAGAGGCATCTGGTTATTCAGTGGATGGGTTTATTTTCTGGCCCAAATCAGCCTCCTCTCCCTTCACCAGAACAAAGCTGAGCTTTCCCACTCCCGGCTGGCGGAGAGCACTGTCTCAGGCTCCTTGCAGAAAGCTCCATGGTTACCTTTCTTTCCGCTCTCCTTAGATCTTTTTGTTTGTTTGTTTGTTTTCTTTCTCATAAAGTAAGAAAGACATTCTTCGGTGCCTTGGCAGACAGCTGTCTGAGGTCCCTCCTCTATTGGAGTCTCACCGTTGGACCCCCGTCCCTCCCCCTTGCACAAAAGCTCCTCCTGCCTGGCCTTTCACACACCGTGGTGGAGGGAAGGAGCCGGTCTCCGTGCCAGCGAGTGAAACCTTGGCACCCTCTCAAAGGAACCTGAAGTGAGAAGGGTTCAAGAGGGAGGTGGCCTCTAGCGGAAAAGCCCCCGCCGCAGCCCGTCTGCGGCCTCCCGGGGCCACCGGAGAGCTGGGAACCCGCTCCTTCAGCTGTTCCTGCAAGCAGACGGAGGAAAGATTCCCATGGGCTCCAGCAGAAGCCTCACCCATCCCCTCCCTTCCCATCTGCTGGGACTGGATTCAGTCCCTGCCCCCACACCTCGAACCACCAGGTCCGTTCATCGACCGACCGCTTGGGACCCACCGAGCGAAGCGCCGCCACGGAGCGGCCTCTCTCTTCTGCCTCAGGTTAACCTTTCTTCAGCACAAGCACACGGGTCCTGAAGACACACGAGAGCCTGAAGATCGTGAGACCTCTGCGCCGTTCGAGCCCGAGGCACAAAGGCTCACGTCGTAGCGGCCTGGCTGGCCTCGGCCATTCACCTGCGGTACCCAGGGCCCTGCTGCCCCTCCTGCCGCCCGGCCCACCGCGGGGAGGCTCGTGGGCAGATGCAGGTGGCTGGGGCAGGGGCCCTGGGGAGGAGAGGCGCTAGAAGCACAGAGAGCCGCCCTGCTCCCTGCTTCATTCCGCCACAGCTCGGTCGTGACCGGTCTGGAGGGTGTCAGCTCTCTCCTTCCCCTCTGCCACGCGTCGTCCACCTGCGAAGGTGAGTACTGAGAGCGCCCTGGTGTGGGCGTCCAGTGCTGGGGCCTGAGGATCTCGCTGTCCTAGGAGGGGCCTCTGTGGCGTCAGCCGCTGGCTTCGGAAGACGTGGTTACTAAAGCAAGAGGCGCTCAGATCTCTGCTGAGCAGTTCATAGCCCAGAGAAAGTGCTGGAAAAGCAGAGTCGGAAGGCTGCCGCTCGTCTCCGCCGATGGAATAAGAAACAGAAGAGGCGGAAGGCCGAGTGGGTGTGGGTGGCAAGGCCTGGCCCGGAGGCACAGGAAGGCAAGCTGCTAGTTGGCTTAGTCACGCTGGGAAGACTCGCGTGAGGCCAGGAAGTCCTGCTGTCCCGAGCTACTCAGCGCCCTTAGGAGGGTCCTCGGGGGCTGAGCCCCAGCTGTGTGGGAGCTGACGCTGTGGCCAAGAAGTGCGAGTGGTGGGGCTGGCGACAGGTCCTGACCCTGCCTCGTCCGGTTTGCACAATCACTGATTGAGCGTCTGTGCCTTGTGGGCCTAGCCCGGTGCCCGTGCAGAGATCTGGGAGGAAGGCGCCTTTTGGGGCCGCGAAGAGTCAGGTGGGGCTGGACGGCCCCGCAGCCACGCCATGTCCGGGCCTCGTGGACATCGGGGGCCAGTGGGCCCAGCTGGGGAAGCTGGCGGCAGCGCTGTCATCTGGCCTTGCAGGAGGCCGTGCCTCTCCCGTGCCGACGTCACCTGTGGCTCTGAAGACCCCGGGGCACTTGAGCCGGCAGCTGGCCCCTGGGGTCCCTCGGCCCCACCCGGTGCCGCCCGGGTCCTGCCTTTGTTCTGACATCGTTTTTACTCTCCCCTCTGTGTTTCCTGTTTTCGTGGATCTTCCCCTTCTGCTGTATTTTTCCTGCGCCTGTTGGGTCTCCCAGGTGGTGTAACCAGGACTATTTTGGTAGCTATCTGCCATCACAAGGTCTGGAAAAAAAAAAAAAAAAGACAGTGGAAAAAGCCTGCGTTGGAATCAAGTTTTCCAACTCATGCCCCAGGCGGCCCGGGGCCCTCCCGGCGCTTCGGTGCGCAGCTTGGCACTGCGCCGCCGTGGGTGCCGTGAACCCACGCAGAAGGCCACGTCTGCCTTCTCGCCACGCTCTGGCCAGCACCGCACGCCTGGCACTTAGCGCCTCTCACGGAGCCTCGGCTGGGTCAAGCTCTATAAGCAGAGGACCCTCCCTGGAGACATTTCCAGGGGCAGCAGCGCCCCCAAACCCCGCAGCCCGTGGGCCCAGCCTGTCAGCCTGCGCAAGTGAGAGACATCTGCTGCCCGCCGGGGCACTAATGGGCCTCTGGCACGGGGGCCGGAGGCTGGGAATTTGGCCTGCGGAAGGCCTATAGGAGGACTCATTAGGAGTTTGTGCGGGCCAGGTCCCGACGCTGCTGCTCAGGCACCGTTTAGTCAGTCTCGGCGGGCGGCTGGGGCGCGCCTGCTCGGCCCCGACTGCCGGCCTTGCTGCTCTCCCGGGCCTACCGTAGGCGGCCGCTGGCCCTGGAACCCCGCACCCGCCTCAGTTTGGACAGGCCCAGCGGAAGAGGGACACACCAGTCCCTCGGGACTGTCCCGCTGCGTCCGCGACGCTCTGGTCGAGCGGCTGTTGTGCTCTTGCTTGCTTGGCGAGAGCCCGGGCCTCCAGGGCGCCAGAGCGCGCTGGGTTTCTCTCTGTCCTTGAGCCCCACACCTCACATCCAGCCAGTGGAAACGCCTTGTCGTTCCACTTCCCAGCCGGTTTCTCGAGTCCGTCTCAGTCTTCCGTGCCACCATTGCCAGGACCCCGGCCCTTGGTTACACACTCGAGGAGAAGCAGCTATTCCGAATTTCTCCTGCGAGTGGTTGTGGCTTCCCGTCTGCGCGAGCTTGGAAGAGAACCTACCAGTCGGTCTGCACAGCTCTTGTCAGATTTGTGGTCACGGACCCTGGCCTGGCTTCCAGTCAGCGGAGATCTGTCTTTCCTCACTGCAAAGCTGCACTTGGCAGAGTGAGTGCCAGAAGTCCAGGGGAACCCTGCCGTGCCCCTGTGTTCGGGGTCAGACTTGTTCCCAGCGTGGTGATCGCCCCGCGTCTGGTGGAAGCATCATGTCTGCCGTCTCCTCTGAGGGGACACAGAGGTTGATGTGCAGGATAATCAGCCCAACGGGTTTCCAACTGTGTTGATTGTGAGGCACTGGGGCGAGTTGTGTTTTTCTGCAGCTTTATGTATGTTGTCACTGAGGGAATGTTCTGGAACTCCCTGAGATGCCTGCTCCATGTTGCAGGCCAGGGGCATTTTGGCAACAAGAAGGACTGGCCTTTACTGGGGACTAGGAGACGCTCCCCAAGAACTGCGAGGGCAGGACTGGACTCCTGAGCCCCGGGGCTGGGAGCAGCCAGGAGACTTCCTGGCCGGGTGAGGATGGCACGCTCAGCGGTGGCTGGCCCCTGGTCAGGGTGCTCTCGGAGGGTGCATTCCTTCCGTAGTCTTTACAGCCACCATGAGATAGACTCCAGAGCCCTCGTTTTATGGGTGAGAAAACGGAAGCACAGAGAGGGGCTGGTCAGCTTGGTCAGGGTCGCACAGGAGTCCTAATTTTGACACACAGGAGCGAAGTCTTCTCACAGACTACCCTTTATTTTTATCCTAATTATGTTCATTGAGATAAAGTTGCTTTCCGTCACTGTATTTGTTTTAGGGGTTACAGGTTCAAGCCAGGGCAGAGGTCATGTTCTCACGTCCTGCCCTCCCCACACTCTCCCTCGCTACCCCGTGCGTCTGTCAGCCTTCAGCACTGTGGCTGATGATCTTGGGCACGTGCTCTGTCAGCTGTTGCTGCACTGGAACCACTAGTGGTACGTGAACAGGGATCGAGAGCCACGTAATGTACCTCGCGGATCCCAAATGGAACCTCTCGCCAGCTCAGCTTCCCTACTGGTCTCCAGAATGCCTGCGACCGTTCTTCCTGGTGGGCGTCAGTGTGGAGAGGGACGTCTTCATACGCTGGCCAGTGTATCTCACTTTCTCGAGTGTCTTAAAAACACACAGTCACATGAACATGTCGCATGGCCCTCTCCCGGGCCTCCAGAGGGGTCTGTGTGGGGAGGGGCCCCGAGGCCTTATGCTCGTTAGCAAAACCCTGCGTTTGCGCCTGGCCGTGAGCTGCCTGTAGGACCCACACATGCGGTGCGATGGCAACTGTGTCCGAAGTGCCGGCGTCCTCCTGCCAGTCCTTTGGGTGCCGCAGTGCTGGGCTGACCTCACTTCGGAGACACCCTTTGGTGGCTGTGACTCCGGGCAGGCGACTCCCAGACGCCGCTCCCAGCGCCCGGCCTGCGGCACAGGGTGGTTCCCCCCTCTCGCGCAGCGAGGAGGTCCAGAGGGGAGGCGGGAGGGACGAAGACGTTCCCACATGCTTCTCTCATGGGCGTGCGTGTGGCCATGTGCGGAGCACAAATAAGGATCACGTTTCATGGCCTCAAGAGGATGGGATGGCAGAGAGCTCATTGCTCCTTCGGGGAAGTTAAGTGCATAATGATAGGTTGTTGTGCTAGTTAGGGCTAGTTCTGGCTGTGAGTGGCAGAAATCCCTAAATAACAGCGGTCTAAATCAGATGGGTGTTCATTTCTCATCAAGTGAAGGTCCAGGTAAGTGTCCACCACAGTCAAGAGCCAGGTTCTTCTTGCTGCGCTGCTCAGCCTGCCTCGACGACACCTGCTGCCGACTCGCTGCCGGGTGGGCTCGGGCCCTGGCAGCGGGAGGGGGAGGAGCACAGGAGGGGGCAGGCTCCTGCTCATGGGCACGCTGCGGACTCGGCTGTGTGCGGTGCGCACACCCGTCCATCCGCTGCCACCGTGCACCAGAGCTTGGTCCGTGGCCAGCCCCGGGTGCAAGGGACACTGGGAAATATCTTCTGGGCAGGAGGGATGCAGATGACATTGTGAGAAAGGGGGGGAGTGACGTTGGTGCAGCTGAGACAGTTGTGCTGAATGTCATCATGTTTTGCTTCTCGTGAAGGCAACGCTCCCTTTAAAGCTAGGAATTCTCTTCTTATTCGTGGTAGAGTCAGACACACTTCAGAGTATGACCAGGCCGTAGGGATCATCCAGTGCAGTGGTTTTCAAACTCCTCTTTATCAATACGTTTCCCTTTTCCCTTTATTTATGCATACAGGAGCTGGGGTGTAGGCAGTGATGGGGGGTGACAGAGTGGGGAGCAGAACAGGCAGTACACTGACTAAAGTACACTGCTGAGGGGAGCAGCAGGGAGGCAGGAAAGGTCTGCTGCGCCCTGTGGGCAAAGGTCTGCTGCGCCCTGTGGGCCACCTCCCCGGCTGGGATCAAACGCCTGCCTCAGGGGCTGTGAACGCTTCACAGTGCTGTGCTCAACCCCTTGCGCCACCAGGGAGTCCCTCAAGTGCGCTCTCATTAGTGAAATCGGTAAAGCGCTTTCAGAACCCTTCGCACTTGGGCTTGACAGTGGCCGGCCTAACGCCACCTCCTCGTGGGAGGCTTGAAGTGGTGCAGTGACGTGGACGCGTCTGAACTGGGCAGTGGCAGAACTTGGTGAGAATCCAGCCCGTGAGTCAAGTGGGCCAGGGCGCCAGCGTTGTGCCGGGTACCAAATACTTCTTTTTAAATCCCTCCCCATCACCGAGGCGACCGCTGGCACAGACAGGCGCGTGGTGCCGCTCTGCTGGGAAGGAAAGGCCTCCTGTGTGATGACCGCTGCCACGAGGGGAGTGGGCCTTGGGCCACCGGCTGACATGGAGGGGAGGACACCCGACCTTCGTTTGCCGCACCGCCTGCGGAGTAAACGGTGCCTCGTCGTGCTCCTCTCAGCTCCCAGCCAGGTCTTGTTCCCGTTTCGTCGGTGCGGGAGCCGAGGCCCGGGCTGTGGCGTGACTTGCTGGACAGCACAGGGCGAGGGAGTGATGGCGCCCGGAGTCCATCCTGCTCAGACCTCACACAAAGCTGCTCTTGGCCGCCGCCCACTGATCCGCTCGCTCAAACGCACTGACTTTGCCCCCCCCCACGGCGCCGCCCCTGCTATGGTGCCCTTCCAGGCACCCCCTTCCCGCGAGGCCTGCGCTCCCCACCCCGGCTGCCCAGGGCAGCCCAGGCCAGCTGTGTGTCGAGCGGCGGGTGGTGGCCAAGTGCCGATCTGGAGCCAGGGGCCCGGGCTTGAGTCTCACTGGCACCACCAGCCAGCGGTGTGGCCGCCGGTGGCCCGTTGCCTTTGCCCCTGCGGAGGGCGAAGGGCTCGCTCTGGCCGCTTGTTGCTGTGTCTTGCACGCCCGCAGCTCTGGACGCGCGGCAGCAGTTCATGCGGACACCCCACAGCAGCCCTAGAGACCGGCGGTGGGGCCTTGCGGGGGCACAGCGGTGAGGCCTTGCGGGGGGCACAGCGGTGAGGCCTTGCGGGGGGCACTCCTCGCCCCTGCTGGTGCTCTGGGGCACTTCCCAGTGTCTCCTGAGGGCTACGGGCTTCGAGGGTCTTAGTGAAGAGGACCCAGCTGACTGGCCTGTAGTGGACGTTCCTTTGCTCATTCCCTCACGCGGCAGACCCCTGAGCCAGTGACTCACTTTCCGGAGTGGACTGAGTTTTTGCCCCCTGGAGGTGACAGGGCGGGGCAGGGTGGAGAGAGAAGAGGCCCCGCTGGTGGCGCTGCCTCTGAGGTGATGGTCCTGCGGGGCGAGGGGTTGCTGAAGGGCGAGACCGTGGTGTGCGGGGGCTCCCTGAGCAGCTGCCCTTAGTCAAGAGGACTGAAGTGTGCGGTCATCTGGGGGAGGGCTGAGCGCCGAGGTTCTTGGCAAATCTCTGCTTGACGTTGGGTAACTCGCTAGTCACAGGTCCTGGGCTTGCTTTCTTCCACCCCGTCGCCTTTCTGGACCCCACACCCATTCCAAGTCTTTCCAGAATGACTTTCTCTTCTGACTGTCTCTGCCTCCGGGCACATCACACCATGCCCCTGCTCAGCCCGCCCTGCGAGGCCCGGGACTGCTTCCTGGCCTTGCCCCTCGTCCTCTCCATCCCAGGCACTTTCGGCTTAGTCCACGCCCACCTTGCTTCTGCTTCCTTAGTGGTGTTGGCTTTGCCTTTTAAGCCTCTTAAGTCTCAGTAGTTGGGGAGCGAGCTGTGTTGTAAACGGCTTCTGGGCCCGTGGGCCTGGTGCCTGTGTGCAGTCCGTAGCAGGTGCCCAGCCGGCACTGGGTGCCCGAGCCGGTGAGCAGAGGATGGGTGGCGCCTGGCCTGGCGGGCCAAGTGGCAATATGGGCACGGAGTCTCCCGTTAGCATGGGGCTGCCTCTCCGGCTTTGGGTCTGGGCTGCCCCGTGAAAGCCTGTGGCCTGCAGAACGTGGCGCCCTCCTGGGGCGAGAAGCTGGTGGCTTTGACCTCGGGCTGGGAACGCTTCGTGCACTGGCTGTGCCCAGGCTGACCAGGCAGAGGGCAGTGGCCACCTGGAGAGGGGCTGGCCGTGCAGGGCCGTGAGCTGGGCTGAGCCTAACTCACGCGGTTTCCCACGGGAGGAGCTACAAGGTACGGGGTGGTGGGAAGCCCAGCTGTGGGGGAGTTTGTGCTGCAACCCCAAGGAGCCAGCACTGGGCGAGACTGCCCGTGGCAGCAGAGTGTGCTAGAAGCCATCCCTTGCATTCCCTGTGGCCCTTCCCACAGCTTCAGACCTCTGTCCTGTCTGTCACCTCACTTAATCGTGCAGACCTTTGGGTGAGAAGGACAGGCATCCCTGTGTCCACCTCCCGGACGAAGACATTCTGCCATGGTGAGGTTGCTCAGACAAGCTCGCGGAAGGGGTGCAGAGATAGTGCTCTGCCCTCTCAGGCAGTGCCCCCGGGCCCTGGTGGCCTCCCCTGCGGAGGGGCCCATTTTGACACGGAGGTTGAGGGGGGAGGGCCTCCCTTGGGGGCTGCCTGCTTAGAGGAGGCCCACGACCCGGCCCCTCTCCTGCCCGTGGGGAGCTGTGTGATGAGGAGCCCCTGAAGAGGAAAGCAAGTCCTTGCTTCCTTGAGCGGCTCTGCTTTGCTGCTGGACGGGCTGCTTTCTAATTCGGGGTCTTAATTTTTGTAAAGCGTGAATTACAAGAAGTCAGAAGAATGATGCAAAGAGCATTTAATAATGCACATTCACAAAAGAAGTGGTGTAACTACATTAATTAGGCAAGTCTTGCGTAAAGATGCAATGTAATTATATATTTGAGACAGTTAATTAGGGAGCTACTTGGAAATTTCAGTGAATATTAAGGTAATTATACATAAATACTATAACCATTAAGACTGCACCCATAATGAAAGCAATAACTAATTACATAAATAACAGCATACTTATGTTTTACATTACCAACACCTAACAATGCTTCCTCCCTCCGCCTCCCTTCACCATGCAAATGACAAATCTTCCATTTTTAACTCAGATATTCTTGCAAATGGTTGGGAACAATGACCTTTCCTCTTCTTTTCTCTGTTTTGACAAACCTGGGCCCCCAGCAGGAGCTCCCAGGGAATGGTCAGAAATGGGGGGGTATGAGGCCTGGTCAGCCCTGCCTGGTCCTCCCCCAGGGGGCTATAGGCAGGAATCAGTCAGGGCCACACCATGCAGAGGCTGGTGAGGGGTAGGCTGTGTCTCGGAGGGTGCAGGCGTGTGGCTTGGGACGCCCTGACGTTGGTCCCAGCTCTGCCTTTCATTAGTCGAACCACTCAGAGCCCCCGTTTCCTCATTACATCAAGTAGGGGTGCTAGCAAGCCCCGCCTCCCGGACCTGTGCTGGAGAGCAGACGAGCTCTCGAACCTGCCCTGCGTGACTGCCCAGGCTTGCTGGGAAGCTTCCGGTGACTGGCCTCTGTGCCTTCCGCTCTTTCCGTGGGCGCTTTTAACTCCAGAGCTCGCAGATACTTATGCAGCCGCCCGCACCAATGTCCCAGTTAAGAACTGTTTTTATGAAAGGCTCTGGGACTCATTCACACTCAAGTGTGTCCGACGGATGACTTAGAATGTTGGGAGGCGCTGGAGATGAGTCAGTGTGCCGTCATGCCTGGCTTAACCACAAGGATGCTTTCCAGGAAATGCGCGGCTGGACCTCGCCGTTGGCGGATGCCGCACGGGCAGTGGTCTTGTGCACATCGGCTACCATAAGCAAAGGACAAGAGTAAATCGAGCAAGAGGGAAGTGATGCTGTGAAGAGGTGGAGATGCAGGAGATGCAGGAGATGCAGGAGACTGTTCCTGGCATGAAAGGCTACAGTGGTGCACCAGCTGTGATGTCACTAAGCAACAGGAATTTTGGGAGCACTGTCCTATGTGAGGCCCGTTGTTGACCGTCTTGTGCAGTGTGTTACTGTCTAACAGGGAGCGGAGCCTTCAGCTACCACCCATGGAATGCCTCGTCGGTAGCTAGCGAAGTGCTTGGTGGACAGCTGCTGGGCAGGCACTCGCCACGGAGGCGTTAGCTGTTCTGTGTGCGAGGGCCCGTGCGGAGTGGGGCCACATTTTCAGAGTTTATGCGTGTGAATTAATTAATTTTCACAGCAATCTACAGGGTACATGTCGTTCTTGCTTTAAGGGTGATAACCCATAAGATGTCAGATAACCTGCTCCAGGTCACATAGCTAAGAAGCGAAGGAGCCTGGATTTGAATCTCAACATTTGACTCTGTGGCCCTAATCTTTGTTCCGTGATACAGTTTTTCTCTCTAAATGCAAGGTGATGACAGCAGTCCTACCTACGCACGGGGCTGTGTAAGAGAGGGCAGGGACACTGCTTAGTTCAGTGCCAGAACCTTGTAAATATTCTGCCCTTCAAATTTGCCTCTTGTCCCAAATGTCAGCATTTGTTCCCAAATCTTGGCACATCTAAGATGATCAGAAAGGAAGCCACACACTTACTCTGACACTGCTTCCATTGCCAAAGTCTGAGGGGTAACTTCCCCTCCCATTGCTGCTGCTATTTCTAACTCTTTTAAGAAAACCAAGCTTCTATTGGTCTGTGTCTGTTTTTGTTCCAGTACCACACCATTTTAATTATTATGGCTTTGTAGTACAGTTTGAAGTCTGGGAGTGCGATACCTCCATTCTCATTTGTTTTAATCAGGAGAGCTTTGGCTATTGGAGGTTTTTTGTGGCTCTATATGAGTTTCATCATCAATAACCAAAACAAAGAGACACCCTACTGGTTAGGAGAAAATTTTTGTACACCAAAATTTTTGTACATCTGATTAAGGACTGATCACAAAGACATATAAAGAACTCAGATACCTAAACAAAAACAAAGTGAACAATCCAGTCAAAAAAATGGGCAGAAAAACTTGAAAGACACTTCTCCAAAGAGGAGATGCAGATGGCCAACAGGCATATGAAAAAAAAAAATGTTCAACATCCCTCATAATCAGGGAAATGCAAATCAAAACCATAACGAGATACTACCTTATACCAGTAAGAAAGGCACATATTAAAAAAATAAAACAAACAACTAGCAACAACAAATGTTGACAAGAATGTAGAGAAAAAGAGCTTTTCTACACTGCTGGTGGGAATGCAGCTGGTCCAACCACTATGGAGAGCTGTACGGAGGTTCCTCAGCCTGAGAAACGGAGCGCCCATAGGACCCAGCAATCCCACTCCTAGGGATCTACCCAAAAAGCATTCATTCAAAAGAATATCTGCACCCTTATGTTTATTGTACAATATTTATAATAGATAAGTCTTGGAAACAAACCAAATGCCCTAAAATATGTGACTGGATCAAGATGTGGTACACATACATGATGAAATATTATTAAGCAATGAAAAAAGATAAGCTCATGCTTTGCACAGCAACATGGATGGAGCTAGAAGGATTATGTTCAATGAAAGAAGTCAGAAGAAAAAAGGAAAATATTGGGTGGTTTCACTTATAAGAGGACTATAGGAGAACCAAATAAAGGATCAGGGAAAGTAATAATAACAAGAAAAACACAACAAAATGAAACAAAAATAAACTACTATAAATCAGAGACGTCCTGCAGGGGAGGGGAGGAACAGGGATAAAAACGAGGGTGGGAAGAGCAGAAGGGACTGTGATGATGGCGCACAGGTGATTTGGTGGTGGAAATTCTATGGGACTACAAAGATTACATTGTAAAAAAATCAACAATGATATAAAATATATGTGTAAATAAATTATTAAAAAAAATCCCAAACTTCCTCCCTCACACTGGAATGATAAGCAGCAGTAGTTTTGGTACATAGAGACTTGTTCTTTAAAGAAACATGAGTGGTATGTCTGGAATGGAAAAGCTGCAGTGTGGCTCTTGATACCTCAGACAAGCATTTCTGAATTTGGCACGAGTTGGTGACCAGCCTGTTTTCATGCCCCCACCCATGGACCCAAGAGCACAGCCAGTTAACTGCCAGACTTCACATGTATTCATAGCTTGTAGTCTTGTCACCAAGAGGAGGGCACTGTTGGGGAAAACACAGTATGAGAGGCAAGTTGTGCCTTATCTATCATCTGGACTTCACTTAGAATTATGTAGAAGCTCTTTATCTTAAGTGTAATAGACACTAGATAAGCCTCTAGACACTGAAGGAAAAAATACAAAGTACAGAAGAGAAGAACGACAGGGGGAGCTAATGCCAGAGAAAACAGAGGTTTAGAGAACAGAAGAGGACTGTTACTTTTAGTTGGACTCTTAGAGGACTGTTACTTTTAGTTTTAGTTGCTTTTAGTTGGTATCCTCAGAAGAATTCAAGACAATATTGTAGTTGTAAAATAACTGCTGTTCTAAAACAGAGAGAAATCAAAGATCAAGAAAGGATTTCTGGAATTGAAATTGTGAATACTATAAGAAGTATTTCAATAAAATGCAGAACACTGAAAAAGATTTTTAAGATTCATTTGTTTATGCATACAAGAACTGGGGTACAGGCCAGAGGTGTGGGGGGGTGAGAGGGTTCACAAGAGACAGAATAGGGAGCAGAACAGGCAGATCAACTGAAACACACTGCTGAGGGGAGCAGTGGGGAGACAGGAGAGGTCTGCTGCACCATGTGGGTCCCCTCCCTGGCTGGGGATCGAACTCATGCTGCAGATGCTTCACAGTGTGGTGCTTGCGCCACCAGGGAGGCCCTGAAAAAGATCTTTATGCTAATGAGGCAAAATCAAGAGCTACAGTTCCAGAAAGAGATGAAGTGAAGGAAAGGAAATGATCGGTCTTCAAAGTTCAGGAAAGATAAACTGTACAAAAACGAAAACAGCCCACTAACTGTCACCAAGTGAATAAAAACCCACACTTCAGTATTTGTTCATCTAATTTCAAAGCTTAAGAATAAAGAGATTTAGAAAGCTTTGGAGGCAAAAACATGACCACCTAACAAAAAGGAATCAGATTTCTGTGTGATTCTTGTCACAGCACTGGCTGCTGGAGGAGAATGGAGCGACACCTTTTAACCTGGAAGGACAAACGCTTTTACGCCGGTACCAGCCCAGCCCCGCGAGCGCAGGTGTTCCGTCTAAGGACGCTCTTCGGGCACGAAGACTTGAGAAATCCCGCGCAGCTTTTCCGTCAAAACAAACACACCAAAACCGAAACAAAAACCCTGAGGATGCACTTTTCTTATTAACAAAATAAAGGAATTGAAGAAGGGGAAAAACATAGGCTCTGTTTTCCCAGCGAGCATCACAAAGCCGTGTCGGCTGTACAGCTGGTTACGCAGCATCGGGTCGAGCTAGGACAGGTGTCCGGTAACTCTAAGAAGGTTTTTCAAGATGAAAGCGGATCCGCCTTCGCAAGTGGTATGAGTTCTCAATATTGTGTGCACTCGGTTTTCCAGATGTGTGCTTTTTTCCATTACAAAAAAGAAAAATTTAGAAATTTCAGGAAAAACAAAACTACAGGATCATGAGCCAGCTAAAATATGACATGATTTGAGTAATTCTGTGGCTAGCTTTCTCTCATAGCACTCAGCATCTTGAACACTTCTTACAAGAGTTCTGGCTCCACGTGCTGATTGTCTGCTCAGAGTATGTTTACTTTTGTTAGAAACCCGTCAAGCAAAGGTGGCCGTGCCGTTTTGCATTCCCAGCAGCAAAGGAGAGTTCCAGTCCCTCCACGTCCTGTCAGCGTTTCGTGTTTCGTGTTTTTGTTGTTCGACAGGCGTGATGGTGTCTTGTTTTAACGTGCCTTTCCCTGATGACAGCATCTTTGCGCGTGTTTATTTACGATCCGTTTGTCATCTTTACGGACGTGTCTGTTAAGGTCTTTGGTCCTTTTTTAAAAATTGGGGTGTTTGTTTTTTTACTATCGAGTTTTAAGAGTTCTTCGTCTATTCTGTCTATCAGTCCTTTATGAGATGTGTGTTTTGCCAATATTTTGCCCCAGCCTGGGCTTGTCTTCTCATTTTCTCGATGAGTCTGTTTTAATTGCTTCCCTCGAACGTTTTGATTATTTGGTCTAGTTATTTTGCCTGTTATCCTACCAAATAAATTTCGAGCAAATTACAGATGTGAAATAAAAATCGTACAAGTTATCTGAAGCTCTGGGTGGTCTTTTCTTCCAGAAGTGCCAGCAGGTGCCCCTGAGCCTAGACTAAGATGAAGCGTATTTGACACTGGACTCCAGTACTGGGAAAGACGCCTCCTTTGCTTTGCCTCCGCTCTGAGGGTTGTCCTTGGAGAGACCTTCAGCTGTTCCAGGGCCGCTCTCACTTCATGGCCCTGAGCTCCAGGGTTGGCTCTTCTAGCCACAGACTCTGAGGATTCTGCTTAGCCTCACAGACTTGGGCTGACACTTTCTGTTCTGACACTTGACCTCGTGGCCTCTTACCTGCCGCTCTAAGAACCGGCAAAACAGTGCAGGAGTTCCTATGTATTTCTTACCCACTTTCCCCCAGTAAAATGCATGTATCACTGCACTCTTGTCAGAGCTGAGAAACCAACACTGTCCATTTCTGTGAACAGAATTACAGATTTTTTTCTTATGTGACCTATTTTTCCACTAATTGGCTTTAAAAAATTACTGGGTGCAATCTAGGATATTGTATTGGATCTAGCAAATGCATTAAAAAACCCCGACTCTTTAGTTATTCTTGGCAGGAGGGTGGATCTGTTATGAGTTGTACCTCATTCACTTGTTTAAAGTTTTTATAATGAATCTGTAGGCAAGGCACAGAAGACTTCACATTGGAGACGTGACGTCTTAAAGGTGACGCATAGAACGATGAAAACTATAACTGACAAGCCCTGGGCACAGAGGCGAGCGGAGGGTTGGCGCGGGCTGTGACTGTGCTCAAGAGGAGAAGTGGCCCTTGAGGAGAGCGGTTGGATGCAAAAGCGTGGTGGAAACGAAAACAACAGCTACTGGTCATAAGACTATTATAAATACATTTCCCCTGTTTAACTGAAAATTTAGGGTTTTTTTGGTAGGATGCAGATAAATAGTTCTTGTTTATTTGGGAGGAGGTTAAAGACATTGAAAAACTTGAGAATTAGGAAAATATATAGTTAAATGTGATTATTAAATACGAGGGTAACTAGGATAATACTAGTATTAAAAGCTTCGCTTTAAAAAGTCTGTAGAAGAAAAATAAAGGCGTAAAGAAAGCCACATCATTCCTGAAGGGGGTGGGAAATGGGGAATGAGAGGCAAAGGTGACTCAGTCAGGGCTGCAAAGCCCCCTGTCATGTAAAATGAATCAGCTATGTGGGTAGGGCAGGGCTAGAATGTGGACACTGTGGGCAGCTACCCCAGGCCATTTAGCCTATTCGAGTCCATAAACAAGGTCCTGAGGTGAGAATGCGATGGAATGCTCCAGGTCAGGGTAGCTGGGGTGCAGCTGGGGAGGTGTGGAGGCAGATGGTGATAGCTCGCAAAGGGCCTAGTAGACCACACTGAGGTCCGGGCCGTCTCTAGGGTCTGAGGGTGTGCAGCCACATGTGGCGTAACGATGTTTTGGGTTCCGATGGGTGGCACATACCATGGTGGTCCGTGATGGCGGCTAAGCATAGAGAATTGGGAAGGAGGTATCACAGGAGCAGAAACTCAGGAGTGGTGGACACGGTGGACACAGTTGCTAAAGCAGCCCGAAAACGAAAGCCCGTGGGCGCCAGCCTGCGGCCAGTGTCAGCCGCTCCAGAGAGCACCGGGGTGGGGGGTGCGACGGGGCCGCCCCAGAGTCGTCACCTTCCCAACCCTACCTGGCCCCACCCCAGAAGTAGCCCGTCCAGGAGCAGTCACGGTTCCACGAGCAGCGAGCCCTCTGGAGAGAACGTTCCAGCAGGACAGCGTCTGCCCTGGCAGAGGCCGCGCTCCTGCCCGCCGTGTCTGGGCAGTGTCCTTCCCTTTCCTCCTTCATTTTCAAACAACAAGCCTGTCCTTTAGGAAGGACGTCTCCAGCTGTCCTTCAGGAAGGAAGTAAACGTCTCCGCCTCGTGGGAAGCTCGCCACGGGCTGCTGAAAGGGGAGCTTGGGGGAAACTTGTCTCAGAGCGGACCCAAGGACCCCGTTCCCTGACCACCTCTCCAAACTGACATCAGTTCCTCTCCATAGCGTGTCACTGTACCCGCTGGCTTTGTGGAACACAGTGGGTCCTTGAACAAGCGGGGGCTGTTCCCTGACCCCCACAGTTAGAAATCCCTGCATGACTCTGGCTCCTCCCACACTGCACTGCGGATGGCCCGCTCCTGCCGGAAGCCTCACCCGTGCAGGGCCGGCGGTCAGCACAATGCGGTGTGGCCTGTGGAGGACAGCGTGTGTCCTCAGAGTCAGGAAGATAGAAAAGACGATGTTTTGGGGGACATCCTGAGCAGGGAAGAGCACATTTCCACCCTCTAACTTATCGACACTGCGTGTAAGGAAGGCCATGAGGGGCCCCGCCCACTCAGCTGCCTTCTCTGAGCTGACTGACCACTCTACACGAAAAGGCCTGAGGAGGCATGTGCCCCGAGGCGGCCCTCTCTAAGCCGTGCACCACTCTGGCCTGATGTCCTCCACGCCAAGTGGGAGCACCTTAACATACATCTTTCTGGGCCCAGAGCTTCTGAGGCAGCAGTCCTGTGGAGAAACCCAGAAACTGAGGTTTCCGGAAGCATCCAAGTAGACCTGTTGGTTTCTGCGCTGACCCTTGCCTTCTTCACCGTCACGGTGGTTTGCTTCCTGCTGCCATGGCCAGTCTTCGAGGGGCGCACCACCCAGCTGGTTTCGAGGCGTTGGGGGGCCGCGGTCTTGCGAAGACGCTTCATTTCCTCCTCAGGGAACAGGCCAGAGACGCGTGGAGGACGTGGACTGGAGTTACCCAGCCCGAGTCTGCACCCCAAACTTGCCTGGTCTCCCCAGAGGTCACGTGAGGAGTGGCTTCCCTGCTGCCCCGGTCGGCGGGGTCCCGCCTCCTTGAGCACTCCTGACGGACAGTGGCGGGGCTTCCCAGTGGCCCACGGCGCCCGTGATGGCTGGAGAAGCCACTTGCTTTTGCCCTCTGTGTGACAGCAAGTCCCAGTGGGTGGACTGGGTGAGAGGCTGTGGTGTCTTCGGCCGCAGGCGGGAAGCGCTCCCAGGCTAGGTGGGGATGGCGGCCCAGACGTGCTGAAGCCACGAGAAAACGAGCAACTGGCCATGCCTGGTCCTCGCTCCCAGGAGCCCCTCGCGGTCAGGCTGAGGGCGACTCCGGGCTTCTGGGGCAGCCGTCCTGTTGTGCTCGACTACTGCATTACTGCGTTCGGTTTGTCTTCTACGTACATTGAATAAATTGTTTATATACTTACTTTTCGTGCGGGGAAGCGTTTTCTACTTGAGCCTTCGTGATCGTCTGATTATCATTTCAGGCTCCGGTCTTAGAAACAGAATTGTGGGATCAAAAGTCTTGAACATTTTTGGGTTTTTCCAGACTGCAGTAGAGACACTGAATTGAGAAGGCGAGGACTTGCCAGCACGAAGTGAAGTGGCTAGTGCAGACCAGGGTGAAGTCGGCGCAGCACAGAGGGTTTCAGCTGGCCAAGGAGAGATTTGCCGGCCAAATCCTGAAATGTGCAAATTTGCAGCAATTTTTATAATTCAGTGGGACATAGCTTTGGAGCCAATGCAAGTAAGGTATGATTTACCCCACGGTGTGGGGGAGTTGGGGTCTGTGTAATTACTTGTCTCGAAAAGCTCAAATACAGACTGAGGTTTTAGACAATGCTCATGCGAATGGGAGCGCGTTTGGTGGGTCTGTCACTTTGAGGCAGAGCCGTCAAGCACCCAAATGTAAGACCGTCGTCTCAGATGTGCACTGGACCACGGGGCCTGGTGCTGTGTGAGGGGATGGTGGGGTCTCGGTAGCCTTGACCCCGAACAGCGATCAAGGGCTCTTCTGAATTTCCAGAAATGGCTTCTGGAACTCTGAGGGGGAAGGAGGGACTGGTCTTTGGGAAAGACTCTTTCCTGTTGATCTGGGCGGGGTGACCTTGGCGAGTCACCTTGCAGAGGATCATCAGCCCTGTCTTCGGAGGCAGAAGTGGCGACAGGTACTGGCGCGCCATGCTCTGCTGTTGGCCGTGAGCTGGGGCTGGGCCGTGGGTGCTTCGGATTGTTCCGTACGTAACGCGAGTCGGTGGTTTTCCCTTGTGGGCTGGGAGACAGAGGGGTTGGGGGAGGCTTAGAGAGGAGAGAAGCAAGTCAAGAGTCAGTTCCATATTTCTTGAAGTGACCTCACATTTTGACATCCGCTCCCTCCCTCCCTCCCTCTCTCCCCCCCTCCCTCCTTACTGCAGGAAGAATTCGCAGTGTGTGTGGGAAGATACGCACAACACAAGTGGTGTATTTGAAGTTGGATTTCCTTTAACAGTTTCTACTATTGTTACAAAATAAAAACTAGTTTTTAAATAAAAATACGCAAGCAATAAGTACAAATTATAAATCAGAGCATACAAATGGTAAAAAAATTAAATCTGTTCACTTTGGGATCGTTTTCTCTAAACTGTCTGCGCTGTGGGCGGGTGAGGGGTGAGACGGGCTCTGGGGAGAGAGGGGGCAGGTGCTACTGGAGGAGGAGTGGGAGGGTCTTTCTCCGAAGGACAGTAGAAGGAAAGGAAAGTCACCGCCTCCAAATACCGGCTCCTGGCGCACCCGAGGGGCCTCCCGGGCCGGGGCTGGCTCTGTCGCGTGGCACCTTGCTGCCCCTCGCGCTTATCCTCACCTCCATCCTTTGGGGTGTCGTCACAGACAGGAGGCCCCTCGGGGGATCGGGGCATCTTGGACATGGCCTTACCCCCCCTTCCTGGCCACCAGTGCCCACAGCAGCACAGCACTGGCCGGGTGGTCTAGTGGCCACAGGCAAACACAGCCCTGGCTCTGGAAGCACGTCCGAGACCCCCGGCCGGACAGGACGTGCCCGTGCTATCAGGCCCCGGTGCCCCTGCAGCCACCACGGCCCACTGCGCCCGCGGGACCCGCCGCCCTCCCCTGGTGGGAGGTTCCGTCGCACCGGGCGTCCTGCATCCTCACACTGCCGTCTGCTCCACCGTCAGACGCCGAAGTCCGTCTGGCGGAGCCCTCTGCAGCGAGTGACAGAGGCCTGGACTCTGGCCGCCCAGCGGCGCCTGCCCACTCACACTCAGGACGCGCCGGCGCCCCTGCCCGGCCAGCCTGGCGCGGCACCGCACGGCCACGGAAGTGGAGGCAGAGGCAGCAGGGAGCACGGCGGAGCCGCCAGCCAGCCCGAAGGAGCGGGCGCACCGTGAGTCCGCACTGCCTGGCTGCGGCGCTCCAAAGCCAAGCCTAAGGGAAGCGAGACCAGTTTGCCCGTAAGCCAGTTGGACGGCAGGCCGACAGCCGACACGAGCGTGTGTTCCCACGACGCTTCTCGTCTTGAGCCCACGGCCGGGCTTCCCGTACAGGCCACAGCACTTCTGCTGTGACCCCGTCGTGGCCGGGCAGAGTGGACAGGCCACGGAGGGGCAAGCTCAGTCCTTCCGTGGGTGTGGGGGGCGCAGGAACGCGGGTGCTCCTGGCTGTGGCTGCGTGGATGGCCAGAGACAGGTGGGTCGGGGTCCGGGGCGCGGGAGAGTGGCGAGCGCGACCCCCTGCACACAAGCTCACCCTCCGCCCGGGGCCTCAGTTCCCTCCCCTCCCACTGGGCGGACTTGCGACCTCGGCATGGCAGGGACCGCAGGAGGGACATGGCTGGCCGCTGTTCTGTACCATCGTGGCCACGCAGCTCCTTCTGGTCCACTGGAGTCTGTTTAGGGGAGCCCCTCACTTTAGGTGGCTTAGAGAAACTTACTGAGCGTCCCCCCCACAGGCAGCTTCCTAAAGACTTCGACTCACAGCTTCTCTGCGAGGGGGTGCTGTTACCAGCTCCTTTTTACAGTGGAAGAAACTGAGGCACAGAGGCATTGAGTCACTCGCTCGGGGTCGCCCAGCTGGTGTGGCGGAGCACACTGTGGTCCGGCATCCGCCTGCTTCCCCAGCGGCCCAGCTGCCCCATGTAGCTCAGCGTGCGGTCAGGGCCCGGGAGAAGATCACGTGGCGGGTTAAGTCCTGGCGGGTCCGGCTGGTGCAGGAGGTCCTGGGCCCCCGGCCCGCAGCACCGGGCCTCGTTTTCCAGGGCTGCCTCTGGGCCAGCAGCGGTGCCTCCTTGGCCTCTGGTCTCCGGGGCACAGCTCTGCCTCCTCGGCGGTCACTCACGTCCTCCTCTCCTTGGCCCCGCTGCCACCTCCCCGCTCGCACGACAGTGTCACTGTCTCCATGTCCCTTGAGCAGTGAGGACCTGGGCCTGCTGCGAGTACCCAACGCTCCCGGCAGGGCTCGGAAGAGCAAGCGGAAGAGCTTGGTTTCATCGGGGAGTGGCCTCGGCCACGGCGCGCTGGGCGCCGGCGGCAGGGGCGGCCGCCTGTCCTCCAGCGCAGCGCCGACCGGGGCTAGGTGTGCGTGGCCGCAGGCCGGCAGAGAAGGAGGACCTTGGAACTGGAAAGGGCAAAATGCTTGCTGCTTTGGGCTGTGCCCCTTTCTGGGGGCGGGGGCGAAGGAGCACTGGGGGTGGACACAGCTCCAGAATCTACTGCCTGCGTCCATTGGCCAGAAAAGGGCTCGCACTGCCTCCCCGCTGGAGCAGAGGGGGGCGCCCCGGGGGCGGGCTCCGGTGTGTCGTGTGACCCGGAGGCTGTAGGTCGAGGCTGCGCTGGAGAACGCGTCAGGCTCTGCGGCTCACGTGGGCCCCGCCGCTGCCTGTCTGACCTCGAAGCGCCACGCACGAGCCGCGGGGGAGTGCGTGTGGCTGTTTCCACGAGACACTGTTCACCGTGCAGCCAGGGCCTGGGTTCGGCCGGGCTGTATCTGCGGTTTGACCCACAGAGTCCAGTCAAGATGCTGCCTCCCAAGTTGGGGTGCGCCCTTCTGGAGAGGTGGGGGTCGAGAGAGGCTCGGGATGACTTGGGGCACCTGCATGACTGACGGTGACAGTCTGGTGGAGTGGCCTGTCCCTTCTCCACGGTGTCCCCCAAGCCACGGGCCAGTCCCAGGGATGACCACGGGGCCGCCCTGCCGGGAGAGAACAGCTGATGCAGAAGGGAAAACCCTGCAGGCTGGGCGGGCCCTGGGCTCCGGAGCCCTATAAACACGGCTCCCTGTGCTTGCTCCTGGGGCCGAGGAGCCGACGGCAGGCTTTTGGGCTGGGGTTAGAGGAAGCGTCCCTAATTTTCCTAGCCTCACAGAATTTCACACTCGTGCTGGCTTCCCCTCGCTAGAATATTACCAGCGTGGAGACAGGGTGCGTTAGATAATCTCACATCAAACCTTTGTGTTTATCATTAAAAATGTGGCAGCATCATTGTGGTTATAAACACAGTTACCAAGGAAACCAGTTTATCATAATTAGCTATTTATTCTCTCTTCTTTCTCTCGCTCTCCCCTTCCACCTGAGCTTTCTTTGGGCTGAAAGGTATGATAAGCTGTTATCAGCCTGGGCTCAGTGGCTAATTAGGTCCCAATATTGATTCACGGGATTACTCTTCCCTTCCCCTGGCCACGCCGTGGCGCGTCTGTGCAGTGACGGAGGGCTGGTGGTGGCACACTTGGCTCAGTCTGGGGCCGGGGGTCACGCTCGCTGCCCTGCGGGGTGGTGCAGCAGACCCGGGTCCAGGGGACTCGGTCTGCAGCGCCTGTGGCCTTGCCCTGGCCGGAGAGGCTGGAGGGCGCCGCCGCCACACTGGGGCTTGCCGGCCTGCGGGGCTTGCTGGTGTCTCTGGTCGGTCATGAGAGGCGGCTTCAGCCAGCGCCCACGCGCCATGCTGGTGTTGCCAAGCAGGGGTTGGCAAACTTTCTGGAAAGGACCAGACGGAAGTGTCGTAGGACAACAGCCGCAGCGATGCGGGCTCCCAGGGAGGCCTTGCGCCAACAGAACCTTCTTCACGCAAACAGGCCGGTCTGGCCCACAGGTCACGCTCTCCCGGCACCTGCTGGGTGCTGGCCCCTGAGGCGGGAGTAAACTTGTCTCAGTGTCCCTGGGGCTGGCCCCCCGCCCCCGGGCCTGGCAGACCACAGCGCGCTCCTGCTCACCGCCTCTGTGGGGTCTCTCCCTGCCCCTCCCTCTGGCCACATGCTTGTCAACTTGGTCTTCCTGCTTGTCAGTCTCTCAGGAAGAGGAGTGTCTTCTGGGGGTGACCCCACCACCCTGGAGGGTAGATGTGGGGTCCGGTGACTGCCAGCCCTGGCTTGGATGCTTACTGGGTGCTTCTCGTGTGTAATCCATCTGCCTGCCCTGGAGGCCGGCGAGAGGCTGGAGACTCCCTGGGCGGGGGGGGGGGCTGAAGAGGAAGGTGTGAGGACAGACACGCGGCAGGACTGTGGTGGGACGAGCGTCCGGGGCTGCTGACCCTGACTCCCTCGCCAGCCTGCAGCCCAGCTGCAGTCCCCGCAGTGGACCCAGGGCCTCACCGTGGACTTTCCAAATCTAGAGACCCTCGGTTTTCAGGCATTTCTTGCTGCTACTGAGCCAGGGAGGCCCAGAAACAGCATTTAAAGTGCGAGAGCAGGGGCCTGCCTGGTGGCCGAGGGGCTACGTACGTCTCAGGCAGTCACCGCCACAGCCTGAGTTTGATCCCCGCCGGGGAGGGGACCCACAGGGCGCGGCAGACTCTGCTGCCTCACCCGCTGCTCCCCTCAGCAGCTTATTTCAGAAGATCTGCCTGTTCTGCTCCCTGCTCTGTCTCTGGTGAGTCTTCTCACCCCCACACCTCTGGCCTGCGCCCCAGTTCTATGCAAAAATAAATGAAATCTTCCGAAAAAGTAAATAAACAAGAGCAGACTAACCAAGCCCAAACGAGCCCTTCAGACCTGGCTGCTGAGCCACAGTCACGAAGGGTGGGGTGAGCACGTGGAGCGGGGGCGGCGGAGAGCCCAGTGGGGCGCGCTGGGGACATGGGGACATGGGTGTGGTGTGAGCAGACACCTGACGGGGTGGACCCCTAAAACATAGTCAACGTCGCAAACCGAAACTCCACAAAACACCCACGGAGTGTGGGCTCCCCGGGCGCGCCAGGCGCAGCAGGGCAGGCACCCGCGGGCTCCTGGCTGTGAGTCTGTGACGCAGGCGCTGTGGGAGGCCAGCGGGGGGCGAGGGGCCACGCTCAGCCCACCTCCTGCACGCCCCGGCAGCCGGCCGCAGGAGCTGCGCCTGGGGAAGTGACGCCGCGGCGCAGGGCCGGGGCTGGCACTGCCTGGACTGGGCCAAGGTGCAGCCGGCAGACCCTGCGAAGCTGCCCACCTGCCCGCCGCTCGGTCCAGCGGGTGTCTCCGGGAGGGGAGAGCTCAAGCTGCTGAGCTCTCGTTTCGGGCGCGTTTCTGAGTGTGGGGAGGCGGCCTCCTTCCGCTCCCGCCCCCTTCCCGAGCGCTGACCAGCCCACGGGCGCAGAAGGGGCACCCTGCTTCCTCGCTCCGAGTGTCTGCGTGCCAAGGCCGGCCGGCGAGCCCGCAGAGCCCAGGACACAGAGCTCTGTGGCGCTGTGCTGCGGCGCAGGTGGGGGCCAGTCCCAGCGGGCAGCGGCGCTGCCTCGTGGCAGGCGGTTTGCACAAGCAGTCACAGGCCAGCCCTGGCCCCGAGGCCGCTGGGGTCTTGCTTCAGGCAGCTGAACCTCCCCTTCTCCGTGCTGACGGTGGGTGTTTCCTGCCACGCTCGGGCACCAGGCCGGGCCGGACAGGGACTGGTGGGGCAGGGTCCGAGCGAGGCCTCGCGCACCGCTTCCTGGACCATGGGCTGCGGCGCCGACCGTCTCTTCTCAGTGAACTCCAAGCGCTCAGAGCAGGGGGACGCGAGGGTGCCCGGCCCCTGAGCCAGAGGCACGGCCGAGAGCCGGCCCGAGGCCAGGCGCCGGCAAGGTGCGGGGCTGGAGGGCTCGGGAGGACGCGAGGGTGGCCGGGGGCTCGGCCGCGGGGTGGGTGCCGGGGTGCTCTCAGACAGGCCCCCCGTGGTGGAGCCTGCCTGGCGCGGCAGCAGGGGCGTCATCCATGCAGACGGCGATCGGACTTGCGCCTGGGTTATTTCTTCGGATGTCTCCGCTGACCAGATTAACTGGCTGGTGGCCAAGCCTCTTCTCCGCTGTGCTCCCCTAGGCAGCTGGTGGCCAGCAGGCCGCGGTGGGCCTCCGGGGACCGGCCAGGGCACAGAGTTGGCACCTGCTGGCTACCTGGCCTGCGGGAGGCAGCCGTCTCGTTGGGGGAGCAGGCCGGCGGGGGCTCAGCTCCCCCGGCTTCACAAGCAGGAAGAGCCAAAGGCCCAGGCAGCCCGCAGCCCAGCGGGAGGACAGAGGCTCCCGGGCGAGGGCACGCTGCGCGGGCGCACCTGGCGCAGGGGCCCAGCCCTGAGCGGCGCTGGTGCCCAGAGAGGCAGAAGGGGCAGGGAGAGACGGAAAGAGCGCCCCTACCCTCCTCGGGTGGGCCGACCCCTCAGCACGCGACCGGCTTGTACTTGCTTGTTTGCCGGGTCTGGTCTCTTCTCCAAGAGCGAGACTCTGGGGTTTCCTCCGCTGAGAGCAGGCACAGGACATGCCAGCGGTGCTTGCGCTTGGGGGTGGTCTGTGACCAATTTGGGGAGCCTGTGCTCTGGGGGCGCCAGGGACACCCGGCCTGGCTGATCGGAGCCCTGGCGACCCCAGGGGCCACGGCGATCACAGCACCGTGTGGTGGACGGGCCGGCGGGTCCGGAAGGCGAGGGAGGCCAGCCCCGCAGTGCACCAGCGCGCAGAGCGGGGCCGCCCGGGCTCCTGGCCATCACCACGGCTGCTGGCCTGGAGGCCACGGTGTGGCGAGGGGTGCGGGGGTGGGCCTGGCCAAGCCCGTGCACTTGCACCCGAGCAGTCTGCAGAGGGCTCGTCTGGTTCCGACGGCGTCACTGTTTTAAGACCCAGCCGGTGCCTGAAGACCAGGATGTCACAGAGCGTCAGCCCCATCTCTGATTTCACTTTAAAAGTGAGAAGACCCAGCCGCAGCTCCCGCCTCCTCCACCCGGCACTCAAACTTGCCAGTCTGGGGCGGAGGGGCCAGAATCCCAGGAGACCCTGAAGGGGAGAGAGTCCCAGGGCGCTGGACGGGTGGCGATGGGGGCGGCTACGTGGTGGGCCGGTCGGGAGCAGCCCTGCCGGGAGCGACTGAGGAGTCTGTGGGGTGGGCGTGACTGCCCACACACCGGCCGGGCCTGGGCGTCTGTCCGCAGCCCTGGCCGGGCCTAGGCGCCGCTGTGGGGCAGGCGAGTGGGGTGCAGCCGCGGGCCGGTGACCCGTGTCCTCGTCCTCGGGCTGTTGAGACCCCACCGAGCAGGCGGGGCTAGGGGTGGAGCTCCGCCAGGCCTGGCCACAGTCTCCTTTGCGGCGCCCTGGCTGGCCCAGGTCGGGGACATCGGCGCGGCCTGTCCTGGCGGGGGCGGCAGGCTGGGCTGTTGCAGCCGAGCCGATGCTCGACCGCTTTCTGCTGGGCTCTCAGGGACTCTGCGTCGTCGTTGAGAATAGCCGGGAACTTGAGACTGAGCGGCGTCAGGCAGTTTATTTGGTCTGTAGGCGTTTTTGTTTTTAAAATTCATGACAAGCTCCTTGCAACATGTTTTATTATATTTTCACCACCTGTTCTACCTTGGGGGTGGCTTTAAAATCTGGGACTATCTGTCTGTCTTTTAAAAAAACTTTCCTTACTTGCCATTGAAATGTGTCTTGCAGACACAGCGCGATGTGAATTTGGTTGTGGATCAATGTGTGTTGGAACCTGCACAACCGCCCTTGCCCCATGGCCTGGTGGGCTTCGCACTGTGGCCGCGGTGAGGAAGGTGCCTGTTTTCCAGCTAATTATGGAGTCTTGAATGTTAAATTTGTAAAACAAATGCATAGTTGGAAAATCCTCTGTCGGCGTAGAGTGCTCTCTTCCTGAACATGAGTAGCGAGAAACGTTATCACAGTATTTAATCCGCTAAGGAAAAAAGCCTTTGAGAGCTTTGCAGCGCCTTCTGCCTTCCCCCAGCAGCAAGGAAGGAGCAGGTGACCATGTCCACGGCGGGAAGCAGTGCCCGCAGGGCCCACGGCAGGTGTCCGTTGCCGGCGCTAACACCTGTGTCCTCGCTCGCCGGGCCTTTCTGTCTGACCGGGGCCGGGGCCGGGGCCGGGGCAAGGCGCTGGCCTCCCTTCCTCTCTCCGAGGACACCAGCGCCCAGCAGCCGGCTTCCGCGGCGCCTCACGTGTGCGCCTGGGTCTGGCTGTGCCTGAACGCGCACTTCTGGAGTCGGCCGGTCACCTCTGGACGCTGCTGCTTGCTGCTAAGGGGGCCCAATGAAACCGGGAGCCCACCTCTGAGGGCGCTGAGCGTGTCACGTGCTTAGACGAGTCGTCACATATCTGAGCTGGGCTTCCTCACCTCCGCCTTGAATAGGCCGAAAGACCCAGACGTCTACATGGACTACCTGGTGCTCAGAAAGCCAGGCCCGTAGGTACGTGAGACTCAAAGCGTCAAACTTCACTCCCAGGACCAAAAAGTGTTTACTGTATTTTTGTGACGCCACTGGGAAGTGTGTGGGGGCTGCAACGGGGCCCCTGGCGTGACCCTGGGGCTGAGGTTGTCCAGGGGCTGTTGTGACGTGAGGCGCTGGCCCCCCGCGATCGCGATGGGGATCGGGGCTTCCTAAGGGAGCCAGAGAGCCCTGTGTCCCCTGCCGGGCCCCTTCCTCCCGCACACAGGGAGGTGGCCTGAGTTGTGGGAGAGCTCTGAGGTGCGAGGGGGGTCAGTTATGCAAGTGGAGTTCGCAGAAGAATGTTCTGGAACAAATATGAATATGAAGCGGGATCTTGTAAGGGCTCAGAATGTGGCTTTGGGGGAATAGAAAACGAGCCTAAGCAGGCGCGCTCCCGTCCTGAAAGCCTGCATTTCTCCGCGTCGGCTGTGAGCGCCGCTCCCGGGGTCCAGCTCAGCAGTGCTGGCCGTGAGGGTGAGTCTGGGGAGATGCACGGGAGGACCTGTCAGCAAAGCTAGCTGATTGCTTTTTTTTTTTTTGAATCTCAGTGTCTGCAACTTAAGCAATACATATTTTCACAATAAAGTATAAATTGTACAAAATACTTAAGTAAAAGTATAAAATGCTTTCAACTTAAGCACCAAGTTCTTTTCGCTGGTATTTTCCTGCAGAATTGGTGGTTCCATGGAACACACTTTGAGAACCCCTGGGGTGTAACCCCCCCCCAGTAATTGAGGGGGATTCATTAGGACACCACTAGAGGGTGTGCCAGCCAAGTTTTCTGATGCGTAGTCGTCTGGGAGGGTTTGCTCTGGGCTTCCATAGAGCTTTTGCAAGCTCCACGGGTGAAGGTGAGGCCGGGATGGCACAGGTCAGAGGAGCAAGGGGTGAGGAATGAGGACTGGGAGGAGGGCAGCGTTCCCTCCCTGCCCTGCGGGGCGTGTGACGTGCACCTGTGGCTCAGGAAGCCTCGGGGCCAAAGTGGCTGCAGTGGGGAGCTCGCCGTGGCCTGAGGCCGGGCCAAGCGGGTGGGGCTGGAGCCCAGTGGAGCAGCGGGCTGAGGGCAGCGCCATGCTGGGGCCGCGCGGACGGGGCTACGGCCAGCTGAGCGTCCCCGTGGTGCTGCCTGGAGTATGACGTCTGTGTTAGCGATTTAGGGTGGGGGGACACACCGGCCACCCGTGATAAAAATATCTGCTTAGAAATTTTGGGGCGCTCAGAACAGCAAAAAGCTGATGTGTGGCCAGACCCCTCCCGGTACACCCTGAGGGCGTGCGGGTGGTGAACGTCAGTGTTTGTGTGAACAACTGTTGGTGCCATGCCTCTGGTCACGAATGGCAGAGATGGAATTCAAGCAGCTTAGGCGAGGAAAGGGCTTTATCGGGGCCAGGGCCTGGCTCGAGGACTGGGGGGCAGGTGTGGCCGGGCCTCAGAAGCAAGAACAGCGGGGACCGAGGGCCGCCAGACCCATCCGACCAGGGCCCTCTGCGTGTGTCTGCCCCTCCTGCCTCTTCTCTCCGTGGTCAGCTGTCAGGTCTCTGGCCCACCGGGCAGGACACGTGCCCCCATCTGCATGTCCAGGCCACAGTGACCCGTGTCTCTGCTGCTGAGAGACAGACCTCCTCCCCTTCAAGTCGCAGAGTGACTGGGAGAGATTGTCCTAGCTGGGGTCATGTCTGCCGTGGACCAATCGCCGGTGGCCAGGGCAGCCAGGATGTTCACGTGCTCCTCCGTGCCACTGTGTGCACACATGTGTGTTCATGTGTGCATTGTGCGTGTGTGCATATGTGTGGGTGAAGGTCCTTGCAAAGCTGGGGTTGGCCGGGAGCGGGTCCTGGCAGGCGAAACGGCCACCTAGTGTTGCATGTATTTGCTCTGTTTATGTGGCAGGCTTAAACCGCACGGAAATGCATCCTGCTTTACTCAAACAGTTCGTCTTCAGCGCGTGCCCAGTCCTCGACACCCTTGTCAACAGCTTTTAACTGATTGCATGGTGTTCGTTTATTTGGGTGTAGTTAGCAAATTTCCAGTTGTTGATATTTAGCATTTGGGGCCATTGCTGGCAACGCTGTGACGGCGGCAACCTCCCGGCCGTGCGGTGGCCTCGAACGCTGCAGCGAGCGAGACGAGGCAGGAGCGCCGTGGAGACAGTGGGGCCTGTGCAACCGGGTGCCTCAGTTGGGGTGGGCCTTCCTGCCGCGGGGGGCAGGCAAGCTGGCCCCCACTCCCCCGCCTTCTCGGGGAGGGGCCGTCTCAGCCCCCCGGGGGCTTTCGACAGCCTCTGGCTTCCCCCAAGTTGGAGTTTAAACGTTCGCGCAGGTTGAGATGTTGCCTCTTCAGGAATGATGTGGAATGATGAGACTTCCTGGGCGTGGGGTGGGTAGTCAGTGGGAGCAAAGAATTCTGGAGTGTGAAGGCAGGGAGGCACCCTGAGTGGCCAGCAAGGAGGGCAACAGGACAGTGGGACTCTCTGTGCCCTGCACGGCCTACGCGGGACCCTCGTCTCCTGAGGTGGCGCCTGGGGCTGCCCGGGACGGCCGCCCACCCCAGTGTGGGTGCGACTGCGTGCTTGGGCGGCTCTGTTGTTTCAGGTGCTCTCTGTTTGGGGGGCGGTTCAGAATGTCCTCTGCTGTTGTTTTGTAGCACTTTCTATTTGCGGAATACTATGGTTTTTATTAGCTATTCCAGTTCCCTCTGTCCTGGAGTGGCTCCAGCTGATGCTTTATCATTCTTATTTGTTTTGAACAGTAATAAGTGAATAATAATACCGAAGGCTGTGGCTCCGGGAGGTGGAACATCTCTCAAGCTCTAGCAGCACTGAATTTTGTTTTGGAAACTGCTGAGACCTGACAGGCGAGGGTCAAGAGGCACCACACGTCTGACGGGGGCAGAGAAATAGGAAACAAGCACGCCCCGCTTCGCTGAAGGAAGGGGCTCTGACCGGGCCCCACGTGCCAGGGAGAGGCCCCTGCCGAGGGTCCTGGCTGGAGCCTGAGCCCTGAACAGAGGCCCAAGCGTGCGCGGGCGTGGGCCTCTGCCTAGCTTTCACGTGCTCTTGGGGAGACTTGTCTGAGAGATGACCGTGGGGTGGGGGAGCCGCGCCTACCCCGCAGGTAACTGCGCCCGCCTCTTCCTGGGCCGCCGTGGCCGAGGTCATGGGCAGCCGTTGCCAGCCTGCGGGGGTGGGGTCTGACAAGGCTGCTGTCCCCGACGGCCCCGAATTCACCTCTGCCTCTGAGCGCCGTGCCGGGGAGAGGCCCCGTCCCAGCTCTCTGCACTCGGTGGCTTCCCCGGGGACCGGGCTCGTCACCTGCTGGCTCTGGATTCCTCACCGATAAGCAAGGGGGCGAAGGAAGGGTCCTTCCGACGGCCAGCTCAGCGGTTAGCTGAGCTGATTAATGTGGGTTGGTCAGCCGGTGTGTGGCATGGAGTACATGCTCAATAAAAGCTCTTTATCCACCCACCTGCCCGCCTGCCCACCTCCCCACCTGCCCGTCTGTCTGTCTGTCGCCTTCCGCCGTGACGGGCAGGCGCAGAGCAGCTGCCCGCTGAGCTGGGGTGTGCTCCCTGTGATGAAGAGCTGGCTCCCCGAGCAGACAGCCGTGGCGGGGGAGAGAGCCTGGAGAATGGGAAAGGAAACGGGGAACTGTGCAGCAGCCCAGTGGGGACGCACGCGCTGCCCACGTCCCTTAGGCCTTAGCGGACCCGAGGAAGGTCCAGCCAACGCGCGTGTGACTGTGAGTCCAGATGTCTCGCCTCCTGCCAGCCCACGAGAGGAAAAGCCTTCCCAGCCAGAGGCCAGGCTCCCCCGCACCCACCGCGCCCAGCTGCCCCAGCCGCTCCTGCTCCTCGCTTACTGCACAATCAGCCCCCCAGAGCCCCCAAACACTCCCCCCCACTTCCCAGGCTCCTCCAGCAAACCCCCTGCATCTTCTCTGCGGAGAAACAGTTTCGCTAAGGGACCTGTTGGGGCCCGATGGACCCAGTGTCCCTGGCCAGGGGGCTGCCCCGTGACCCACGAAGCAGGGTGCAGGGGCAGGCCTGGCGGTGCTGGCATGGGGTGGGCGCAGTGGAGGCTCTCCGTGCCGGTGCCTCTCGCCTCTGGCGGAGCTTCACGTCTGCGCCGCTTCTGTCTCCAGCGGGTGGGCGGAGGGCCGTGCCTCGCAGGCTGTCAGGCTGGGCGTGCGGTGGGTGGCCTAGGCAGTAGCGCTTGGGCGTTTGGACAGAGCTGTGCCCCACACCAACCTTGAAGTCCCAACCCCGAGCTTACAATGCAGCCCCAGTTGGCCCTGGCAAATGCCATCCGCTGAGACGAGGTCAGCGGGCAGGGCTGGCCTGCATCCAGGTGACCATGGTCCTGCTTGTCAATGGGACTCTGGCCTGGAGAGCAGGCCCGGAGGAGATGCCGCGGGGGCACTGCACGGGCAGGCTTCTGCTTCTCCCCATCAGGGTCCGCGGCTGCTGCGGAGGCCGGAAGCCAGAGCACCCGAGAGTCTCCCGCACGCCCTTGGGCCTGCCAGCGCCTGGCGGACTTTCCTCCAGAACTGCAGGGCTCTGGGCGTCTGGTCCGAGCCTCAGGACTACAGCGCTTTGCCCCGGGTCCCTCCCCACCCCCATGAAAACAAGCTCCCCGGGAGTCGGAGTCACGTCCCTGTAGCTGGGGCTCCTCCAGGCCATAGCGCCGCCGTCTGGGGGACCCTGGAGGCCGTGGGCTGCGGCCCCAGTGGCCAGAGAGGGGCCGGCTCTCCCTCTGGGTCTAAATGTCCGCGCCACGCCAGCTCGTGCCCCCACCTCCGCGCACGCCCCCCGGGCCCGTCTGTGCGTGGATCTCGGAGACCGTCGCAAGCTCCTGGACACGGGCCTGGCGGCCTCACAGCGCATCGTCATGACAACCCGGGGCTTGCCCGGCCTCTGTAGGAGCCTCCCGGCAGGGCTGGCCCGGGCCTTCTGGCTCCCGGGAGGGCGTGACCAGGAGGGGCTGGCAGCGATGGGCGCTCTCTGTGTGCAGCGAGAGCGAGCGGGGGCGAGTGGGGGCCTCAAGTTCTTCAAACCCCGAGAGCCTGGGGCCGCGCTTCCTTTCCTCCTTGCCCGTCCCTTCTGCGCGCCCGTCTTCCGTGCCGGCTCCTCCCCTGCGCGCTGGGTGCCGAGGGGCCAAGGTGACATTGCACCCGCCGAGCCTGCTGCTGGACTGGCTGGCCTCCCCGCGCGTGGCTGAGAGCGGGTGTGCACCCCGCGCGTGGCTGAGAGTGGGGGTGGCGGAGAGGGGCAGGGAGGCCGGCGATGGCTTCAAGCTGCACCTCAAGAGCAAAGCCCGCACACACGGCTGAGGTATCAGCTGGGCCCTGCCTACAGTTATGTCAAACAAAGTGCGCTGCGAAGTGCCAGCTCCCTTTGTGCGGTGACACCGCGCGCTGCCAAAAGATATTAAAAAGCTCGCATGAACTAGGTGATGGCAGCTGTAACTGTCTAAGTTATTGCCTGGCAGCGGCGGCGCTGCCTTGCTGCTGCTGGCCGCCTTTATGGCTGCTTCTCCATTTGTCTGCCCTTTCTCTCGCAGACGCGCCGAGCCGCAGGGCGCGGGCCGCCCCTCCCCTGGATCCCGGAGAGGCCGGCCTTGGCCCGGGGGAGGCCGCGTGCCTCTTGGCCTGGCCCCACGCCGCTCTCGGCGGTCAGCGGCTCCAAGGAGCCCTGCACTTGGACGTGGAGGGCGCAGTGCGGGCCGTGCACCGGGCGCGCTCAGCGAAAGCAGCTTTTTGTGTTGGTGTGTGTGGCTTCCCCCTTCCCTGTTGGCTGCGAGCGAGCTAGAACAGTATCGCCAGCTCCAAGCCCTGCCAGTCCTACATCTGCTCCCTAAAACCTCCAGCAAACACGAATACGTTGGGTTGTTTAACCAACACTTACAATATACACACTTTTCAGCCGCTGTCCCCGGGGCTGCCCGGGCGCGGGGTTTTGGAGGCTGGTGGCAAAGGGCTGAGAGATAAGGGGCTAATGATCCCGGCGGGCGTCGGTCTCCGAAGCCTCCTTCTCTGGCATGTCGGTCTTGGTGTAAAATACGTTTCATTGTCATGGGCTTTGGGGAAGGTGTCTGTACCGAGCTGGTTTTTTGTATTCTTCTGTTGAGTTTGGTCTTTTCAGCTGTCTGTTAAATAATTCATGGAGCTCATGAAAGTAATATTTCTGGGATGTAGGGGTTCCATTTTTCCAATTCCCTTTCACTCCATCTTTTTTTTTTGAAGCGGTTGTGGGGAGAACTTGGCAGGCGTGGCCTGGGTGGGATAATAAAACCTTCTGTCTTTCTCGCACCTCTCCAGCTCGGGCTGGGAGGGCAGGAGGCGTGCTGACCTTCAGCAGGCCTGTCAAGGTCACGGCTGAGGTCTGAGCCTGGTCTCCAGCCCGGCCCCTGTTGAAACAAGGACGACGGCTCCTGCTCCGCGTCAGAGCCGCTCCCAGGAAGGGCTTGCTTTTCTGGAGGCCCGCAGGCCTGCTCAGGGCCTGGCATGGGGCGCTGCCCCTCTAGAGAGCGCCCCACTCAGCGCCCAAGGACGCGGCTCAACGTGGGGGCCCAGGCTCGGCGTGCGCCTCCTGTCACACGGGCCACGAGACCGCGTCGGCAGCTTCGCGGCTCTCCGCCCGGCGGCCGGCCCCTGGCTCTGGGTCGAGGCGCTCCCCGTCCGCCCGTAGGTCCCGCCTGCGCAGCCAGCAGTGCATGTTCTGCTTCGAACGTGCTGCAGGCTGGGGCCGGGTCTCCAGCGTTGAGACCAGCCTCGGACACCAGCTGGTGTTTCCTGCGTGTGTGCCAGGTCGCGGGGAGAGGGTTTCTGCCGGCGAGCACACTTTGGTGATGTCCTGTCCTCCTGCTGTGCTGTGTGTCCTGGGGGTGTGAGGGGTGGGGGTGTCTGGGAGCTCCCACCCCGCGGGCACCTGCTCTTCGTCCTGGGTCTTCTCAGCCCCTGAGGCTCTCGGGGACCTCCTGGGCCGCAGATGGGGCCTGGGGAAGGCAGGGAGACGTGGGGTGTGGACGCCACGGCGGTGTCCTCTGGCTGAGGCCTGCACATCCGTGTTGGTCACCGCCCGCTCGCAGGACCGAGGGGTGGGGCGCGGCAGGGAGCCTCCTGCAGGACCCCGGTCAGAGCCGCAACTCCCGGGGCGGCGGCCCCTGGAGCTGGGAGCCTGAAGGAAGTCACGGGGCGCGGCCCTGACCGAAAGGGCTTGGCGTCCTTCTGAGAAGAAGCAGCGGAGCGTCTGCGCTGGGCTCGCCCCGCCTCCTTCCCCTCCTCTCCGCGCCCAGAGGGAGGGCCATGCAAGGACTTGGCGAGAATGTGGCACCTGCGAGGAGGGACTGAGCCGGCAGGAAACAAGCTGGGCAGAGCCAGCCCTGGGCCTGAAGCTGCAGGGTCAGGAAGCAGCGGTCAGCTGCCCGAGCGGGGCCTGCGGCCTGCTGCGTGCCGGCCGTGGTGACGGGACAGGTCCCTGTGCAACTCAGCGGTGGCTGGTGCATCGTGGCGAGTGGTCGAGGCGAGACATTCTCTCAGGCTTCGGCCCAGGAGCGCGAGCACACAGGTGGGGCAGGAGGGGAGGGCAGCCACTGCCACCCTTTGGCCACGCCCGGCGCCGGCCGCCTGCTCCTGCTGCTGGACGCGGCCGCCCCCCGCGGGCTTCACAGACCCTGTCCTCGCCAGCCAGCGTCTCTGGTGGCCCGTCCGGGGCTCTGCCCAGGCGCCGGTCTGTGGCGGGGGGGCGGGAGGTGCCCCAGTGGGTCAGGCTGGTTGGAGTTTGAGGGGCTCTGGGTGTTAGCGGGAGCGTCACAAGGCTTAGACAGATTTGAGCTTCCAATTAGCTGTGGCGGAGAGCCCACTCCTCCTAGTCTGGGGCTTGTGCCCACAACTGTTCTCTCACGCCCCTGACCCACCTCTGGGGGGCTCCACTTTGTGCATCAAATTTATTGCATTCAACAGACATCGTCTGTTGTGAGCCTACTGTGTGTCACACATTGTGTGGGATGCGAACCTACTGTGTCAGGTGTTGTGCGAGGCCTGGGGATGCAAACCTACTGTGTGTCAAGTGTTGTGTGTGGCCTGGGGCCTGGAGATGCGAGCCTACTGTGTGTCAGGTGTTGTGTGACACCTGGGGCCTGTGATGTGAACCTACTGTGTCAGGTGTTGTGCAAGGTCTGGGGATGCGAACCTACTGTGTGTCAAGTGTTGTGTGTGGGCTGGGGCCTGGGGATGTGAACCTACTGTGTGTCAGGCATTGTGCAAGGCCCGGGAGTGCGAACCTACTGTGTGTCAGGTGTTGTGCGAGGTCTGGGAACTGAAAGGTGAATTAGACACAACTGAAGCAAGTTGGACTCAGCTCAGAGAACTTTCCTGAAACGTTGAGCATGAGTCAGTTTTTCTAAACCAGACATCAAATGTGTGAACAGCGTTTCCTTTTCAAAGGCATCCGTGAGGTCAGTTGTCCACTGAGTGTGGCCACAGCAAGTGACCCTGACTTGTATTAGATGGAACTGAAAAATACCAGGGCTGTTTTAATCTCAGGCCAGGGTGTCTCCCACAAGTGCTGGCCCTCTGGGCCCAACTTCAGGGGCTCTCCTGCCACTTGGAGGTGACGTGTGGCATTTCAGCGTCTGGCTACTTGACTCACTGTGCCCCTGAATTTGTGAGGGGCCAGGCCTCTTCCCTGTGCAGCCCTGCCCTGGCGCGGAGGCCATGGGGCGGGGGCACCGCAGCTGCTGTCCTGCTGCCGCCGCTCGAGGCTCTGAGCGAGGACTCAGGCCGGGCCTGGAGGCCGCCTGCCAGCCCGGGTGCCGGTGGGGGGGCTTGCATGTGCCAGGCGGTTCCTCCTCTGTTTTGGGTTGCAAAGTGCTGACTTGCAGGAGTCCGCATCTCCTGGCAGGTGGGGCGCCGGCACGTGGGGCTTTGGTGAGGGGGGCCCAGGCGGGGCAGCTGTCCTCTGCAGGGACAATTTGTGTCTCGGCTGTTCCTCGTCACCCCAAACTGCCTCCCCAGGCTCCTCGCTGGTTCTCACTGCAGGGAGGGCGGGGTGCTTGCTGGGCGTGTGCGGAGCACAAGGGGGGAGGCGCTCCCGAGGCTGCCCGGCCTCGAACACCCGCGTCTGCCTGGGCGGTGGAGAGGTGGCCATCCTGGGGGCACAGCGGGGGCAGAGAGGGCTGAGGAAAGGCCCCGCCGAAGAGCGCACATCCAGCTGCTGGCCCCACGCAGAAGACACGGCCGCGGGCGCTGAGTAGCCCGGGTCGAGCCCCGTCTGCGGCCCTCCCGTGCTCGGAAGGGTGTGCCCGAGTAGCGGTGAGGAGAAACTTGTTGAAGGGAGCTGCGCAAACAATGGCTGGCGGCTGCCAGAGCTGGCAGCCAGCGGTTCTTGTGCTGAATGGAAGTGGCTGGAGCGAGCTTTTCCCCTCCCGTCAGTGTTGCCAAGAAAGCGAGGAGTAGCTGTTTTAAGCATTTACAAATGGTAATGCGCCACAGCTGGGCTCGGTCCAACCGGCTATTGTAGGGGCATTAAAAAGACAGGCCAGAGTCGGGGAGGTGCTGCCAACCTCCCTTGCAGAGTTGGGGAACATTTTCCTTGGAAAAAAGGGCTGCTGCTCCTGCAGCGCTCGACAGGACGGTCCTCCCGCAGAGTCAGCCTGGCTCGCAGAGGCGCGGGCGGGCCAGCCAAGTGCTCGGCGCTGGCACGCGGGGCGCCGGGGCTGTGCGGGTTTCAGGCAAGCCCCGCCCCTCCCTGCCTGCCCCCACCCCTGCGCCCGTGCGCGGACCCGCCCGTCCCGCCGTGGGCCTGGCGCAGGTCGGCCAGACTCCCGCCCGCTCTGCCCTGGCTCTCTCAGTGCCTGCGCTCGCTCCCTGACGTCCAGCTCAGCCAGGGGGGAGGGCGCCCCTCTGCTGAAGGCGAGCCCTGGGCCACCCACCCCCACCCCTGCCGGCCGGCAGCGAGAGACACCCAGAGGAGGTGCACGGCGGCCTTCTAACTCAGTTGTGCATCTCAGCCCCAGACTGGGGTGCTCTTGAGGGTTTTGTTCATCTCAGAAAATTGTAATACACAGAGCATGCTTCTTGGCTAAATGTAATTACCAGCAGGCCCTGTGTTTATGGATGAGGCATGGGGAAAGTAATAGAAAATGATTATTTTTCCTTCCGAAGGCCTTCTTTATTAGTGGTGCGGCGGGGACGTCAGCTGCCTTCTCTGAATGGCAATGCGCTGTTTTGCTTTCCCCAGCAAGATAAACGATCTTATTTGTTGATGTTTGGTGCTTGAGATGACATTTATGTGAAATAAAAGGGACCAAATTAATAATAAAAAAAATGATTAGCCAGACACAAATGAAAAATGTACATCTCTTCCCCCACCCCAGTTAAGTTGTTTGTATTTACATGCTATTCACAAATAATGGCTCCGTGCCCAATAGTTGGATGGCGAGGATTTTTTTCTTTTGCAATCATATGGCTTGATTCCGTTTTCCAGATCTTGTCTGAGAGCTGCTATTTGAAATAAAAATGTTTGCATCCGTTTCCTCATTAATCCTTCCGTTGTAATACAACCTGCTGCAGAGAAATGGCAAAACAGATGCAACAATGAAAATTAAAAGGGATGGACACTTATCTTGGGCTATAAAAGCTGCTCACCATGGAGGAACTAGAGAGGCTTTTGGACAGAAAATATGGCAAACGATGGAAACAATCATCGGACGAAGAGTTTGCTATTTGGAAAACTCTGGTGGGACATTTCTCTGCTCGTAACGGCTGGAGGGTCACTCCCGAGTCTAGTGCACACCAGAGAGCGCGTCAGCTCTGCCTGAGGCCCATCTTCAGTGCTCGGGCATCTACCCATCTGGCTTCTCGCTGGGCTGGAATTTTCTCCACACAGACAAGCGCTTCGCAAAGAATCTGTGCACCTCCCATTCTGGGTTCTGCTGGGAAATGCTGCTTCCTGCCCCTGTCGATCAGAAGCGTGGAGCAAAGTTATGTTGACCTTGTTCTTCATTTTTGCAGCAACACATCACACGTTGGGGACACGGAAGGGTTGGTATGCGTGGAGGTCAGGGAGCCTCATCCCATGTTGCCGAGAAGACCCGGTAAAGAGGAAAAGAAGGAAACTCCGCGGCCCTGGTCTGTGGCTTGCCCGGCTGCCCCGTGGCTGTCTGCCCTTCCTCTCAGCTGTGTTCAAGGCCCGTCCAGGGGCCTGGGCCCTGGTGCGTCCGCCGTGCGTGCGCTGGCTGGGGAGCGGTCCAGGGACCGGGGAAGGCAGGAGCGTGGCCTTGCCTGGTGCCATTTGCACGCTCTCAGCGGAGATGGGGTTGGCACGATTAGCCCCGACACTGCGGGGCTCGACGATTCAGCTGCTGAGATGCGGGCTGTCGGGTTTATGGGGGTGCCCATGTGCTGAGCAGGAGGCAGCCCGATCTGCTGCTGGGTGACCGGACCCCACTGTGAGCCGAACAAGCCGAGGATGCGGGAGCCCAGACCGGGGCGTGCTGTCCAAGGGCTGGGCTCCAGGGCGGCCGGACCCAAGGGGCCGGGCTCGTGGTGAGGATGAGGCGCGAGTGAGGCCCACCCAGTCGCCTGGTTGGGCTGAGTCGCGGTGAAGAGCTGCAGCTGCGTCGGTCTCGTTCTTCACTGACCGCGGTCTAGCGCCCAGACCCAGCACCCGTACACGGCCGGCGGTGGGATGAGGGCCCAGGCGGGCGCTGTTCTTGCCCTCTCCTGTCCCCACCCTGCAGGGGATGTTACCTGGTCACACGGAAGCGTGGCCTCCCGGGTGCCCATGGGCATCGGCCAGTGAGTCCCTGCGGACTGCCGCTCCTGGGTGGGGTCTCTGGCAGCCCCTTCCCAGAACGGGCGCGTCTGTGTGCTTCGAGGTGGTCAGTCCCGCGACCGTTGCTCAAGCCCACGCACTGGCCGTGCCTGTCGAGTCGGGGGCAGCCCGGGGCATGCGCCTCTGGGCCAGCGGCTGCATCCAGCAGCTCTGCCCGGCCAGCACCGCCTTGGTCGGCCACGCACTGGAGCGCGCTTCTGTGTCTCTGCGTGTGCGGCGAGGGGAGGACTGGCTGGATCTTGCTTTTCCTTTCTGGGAAGGGAAAGATGTGGATTCAGTGACATCTGCTGAAATTCAAACATATTTTTATTTATTCATGGCCATGATCAGGGCAGAACCTCTAATTTCAACCAATAATTAGACTTGACAATAGATGTGGAAATACAACATTTTTGCTGAATTCACTTGTCATCCCTCCCCGCGGTAGCTGGTGTAACCCAGATGTCAGCTGTCCCTTATTTTTCTCTGCGCTTCCCCTCCCTCCAGTCGCTCATGCTAATGCATCAGCGGGCCCCGCGGCCGGGGACTTCTTGGGGAGATGGAGGGCGGACACTGCGCACCCCACAGCCACCTGCTCACTCACCTCCTGGGGCGAGAGGGCTCTCCAGGGCACCTCTGCCCTCGCGGGGCTCCCTTTTCCCCTCTCTCGGGAGGCCCTGCTGTCAGGCCCCGACACCGGTCCCCCAGCCCCTTCAGCCGCCTGGCGCAGCCTGGGAGCTGGCCCTGCGCGCCCCTGTGGCGGCCGTCACGCCAACGCAAGGCCTCCGAGCAGCTCCCAGGCACGCGGAGAAGGCCCGAGAGCGGTCGCTGCGCGGTGGCCACGCACGTACCTGCTCAGGCTCTGCCCCGGGTCCCGGCGAAGGGAGGAGGCAGGCGGCTGGGGCTGCAGAAAGCGCTCACTGGCCGTCCTGAGCCCTCCGCGAGTGCTAGGCGCGAGGACGGACAGGCCAGGGGAGTGGACACCGCCCGGGACAGCTGGTGGGAAGGGAAAGCAGAGGTGGGCGAGATGCGGGTCCAGAGATGTTTGTGCGGACCAGGGCTTCACCTGCGCAGGTTTGGGGCTGAGGAGCGCGGTGGTGGAGGGCCTGCTCCCGGAGCAGGAGGGAGGGGCAGGGCTGGCCATGCCAGGGGAGCTCAGCGGGGAGGGCGGTGGCGGCGGGCACGATGGTGGCTATGGCCGGAGGGGTCCCGTGAAGTTGGCGGCTGGCGGCCACATGCAGGCCGAGCTGGGTCTGCGCTGGGCCGCAGGGTGTGAAGGACGTGCAGGGAAGGTGCAGGTGTGCGCAGCCTGGGCGGGGACCTGGGGCGAGAGCCCGGGCGGGGCGCACGCTGGCGGCCGAGGGCAGTGCACGCCTGTGCGGCATGGCTGCTCCAGACGGCCCCTCGCCACCAGCACGCAGGTGCTAAATAAAGACGGAGAGCCTGCGTCTGCGGGGCTCGCCAGCAGGGCGGGGGGCGTGTGTCTGCGGAGAGGTGCCGGCCGGCGCAGCGCCCCCACCAGGCCACGCTGCCACGTCCCTGCGGGGGGTGGAGGGCAGGGGTGCGAGGACACCCTGAGCGTCCAGTGCCGCCAGCAGGGAGCAGGAGCGAGTGCCGCGCGTGCGTGCTGCTGGGGGGCACCCGCTGGCAGGTGCCGGCCCGACTGCCAGCATGCTGACCTCTGCGGAGCTCGAGAACCCAGACTGCGCGGGGCATGGCCGACACGCTGTCCGCAGCGCTCCTGCAGCCGCGAAGTTCTGGTGAGCACCCGGCGCGCTCCTTCCCGCCGCACTCGTCCTCTGTACCCCGCTGCTGCACTGCGGCCAGCTGGATGAGTCGCCTGAGTCCTCGTCCCAGCAGCGTCTCGGCACCAGGAGGGGATCCCAGCGCTCGGCTCCTCCACGATGCATTTCCGCGGCAGCACAGGCCCCTCTGCGGCTCCTCTCGCGTCCGCAAACCTTGCGGTCTCTGCCTCCTCTGGAGCGGGAAGCCCAGAGCCGTGGTCCGGGCGGCCGCCTCCCCCCAGCCGGCCGGGACCCACAGCAGCTTCTCCACCAGCCCGGCCCCACCGTGCTGCCCTGGCCAGCGGCCTCCCGGACCTCGGGTGCAGCCTCTGAGGCTCGGGCAGCTCTCGGGGTCCTCCCCTCTCGCCCCGCTGAATCGGTGCCGGGCTCTGGCTGGGCGTAGGCTCTGGGCAGTCGGGGCAGGCGCGGTCACGTCTCTCCGGACGCTGGAGCCTTCTCCGCGAGAAGCTGTCCGCTTCCTGTGGGCCCAGGTCAGGGGCAGCACTTGCTTCCTCACGCGGCTCCCCATGTGGCTCTGGTGGCCGGCCGGCTCCGGTCAGACACAGCCCGGCAGCCCCACGCGGCCGGCCCTTTGCGTGTGGCTCCAGGCACGTCGGGGCCTGGGGCGCTAAGTGGCTGGCTTCGGTGAGCTGTGCCTGGGCGGGCGCAAGGGCACACGGAGGCCGGCAGTGGCGCCCGATGGCGCCACACTGACAAGAGCAGGGCCAGCTCACGCCCAGACACAGGACGGCTGTGGCACGCGGCGGCTTGGGCCTGGGGCTCTCAGAAGGCGCTGGACGGGGGCACGGCCCGGGCGTGGCCGCGTGGGGCTGGTGCCCTAAGGGCAGGCTCTGCGGAGCAGCGCAGTGCGGCCTGAGCGTGGGTTCCGGGGCGCGGCTGCCGCGGCGTGGGGAGACCTCGGGGACTTGCTTCCACTGCGGCCGGCCGGCCGCTCCGCGGTGTGACGCCGCCTGCCAGAGGCTCGGGCGACACGGGGCCGGGCCTGCCTGCCTCCTGGACGGCTGAGGGGTGGACGGCCCTGGGGGGCCTTGGCGGGTGCCGTCAGCGGCTGACACGGTTGTTGGCAGGTTTTCGTCCGCTGGGTGGGCGCGGAACACCCTGCCGGGCTGCCGGGCTGCCGGGCTGCCGGGCTGCCGGGCTGCCGGGCTGCCGGGCTGCCGGGCTGCCCTCGGCCTCCCGCCACTCCCCTCCTGGCGTGCTTGTCGCCGTTTTCCTCCCTCGGTCTTCCTGGTCTCTTCATGCGCCCCATCGACCGCACCTCTCTGGGCAGCGGGCTCTGGCGGGCAGGAGAGGCCGCCGGGTGTGCCGGGCCGCGCGAGGGCACAGCCAGCACCCGTGCTCTCCGCAGGCTGGGCCTGCCCGTGAGCGGTGCCGTCCAGGGGCTGCTTGGCCAGGAGCGCCGGGTCCACCGGGCTATCCGAGCGCCCGCAAGGCTCGTGGCGCCTCTTGGGGGAGCCGAGCCCGGGGACGGCGCACCCAGCGTCCCTGCTCGCACCGGCCCCCAGTGCTCCGCTCCTCCAGCTCCTGTCGCCTCTCGTGAGCACGCTCGGCCCTCGGGGCAGGAGTTGCGGCTCCAGCGCCACCCCTTGGTGAAGCCCGCAGCTGGCCGGCACGGCGGGGAGGGCCGTGGGAGGCGCAGGTGCCCTCTGCCTTTGTGGCGGCGCCTGTGACGCTGCCTGCGCCGCCGCGAGTAGCTGGGGATGTGGCCGGCTCTGCCCTTCCCAGGGAGTGTGGGGCAGGGCTCGCCCTCTGGCTCCAGAGCAGCCCTGCTCCCCCTGCCCCTGCTGCCTCTCCCTTTGGGACCCCGTGTGGCACGAGGCCCTCCAGTGGGGGGCGGGGTCGGGGGTCGGGGCAAACGCCCTCCGCAAGGCGGGGCCCTCCGCCAGGGCCTGGAGCTCAGCCCAAGCCCGCCGTCTGGTCAGGGGGTGTCTGAGGAGCCCCCGGCCTGGAGAGGAGGGATGGCGCGTGGACCTCGGCCAGGGCAGCGATCCTGGAAGGTTTAACGTTTTGTTTGCGCAAAAAGCAGTCGCCAGCGTCTGACCGGAGAGGGCTGCGGCCTCGCAGGGGGGCTGTACTCCAGACCCTCGGCAGCAGCCCCCAGCTCCTGGACACGCCTGTGGGCAAAGCCGGGTGAGAGTCCGGTGCTCAGAGGACGCAGCTTCTCCACGAGCCCTTTGGCCGGGGTGGCGAGAGTGGGGTCTGGGGCGCCGTGGGGCCCCAGGGGACATCGGCGCCGCTCTGCCGGTCTCTCCTCTCCCCGAGAGCACGGGCGGTGCAGGGGAGGGCCTGGGAGGGCCGTGCGGGCCTCACACCAGCCAGGAGGGGTCGGCGTCACGCTCCGCTCTGGGGCGGGGTGTCCGAGGGCCTGGACTGGCTGTGACGAGGCTGTGGCTCGGGTCCGCCCCCAGGGCACGGCACACGGTCCAGAGGATGGGTGCGGAGGGTGACTGAGACGGGGCAGAGCCGAGCGGGGCGTGCTGGGACTCCCCTTGGCCGCGGCATGTCCAGCGGGTGCGTGACCCTGGGTTTTGAGGCGCCTGCGGCAGGTGAGGAGGAGGGGCACAGTGATCCCTCTCCGGCGAGGCCCTGCAGTGCGGTGGCCACAGCGGACAAAGGGCTTTTTTGCTCAGATTTTTAAAAAGACGCATTCACTTAGAGAACTGGGGTGTCGGCCGGAGGTGGGGTGAGGGGTCACCAGACGGAGTGGGGCTGCTCAGTTGTGTCTAGTCATACTCCGCCTTCCTCGGGCTGTGATCTGGGAGAGGCTCCGCGGGGCTGGGGCGCGGGGAGCCGGTGGCCTGAGGAGCGCGCCCCTTCCAGGAGGGGAGAGGCGGTGGGACCCCAGGGCTGGGCCACTCAGGGGAAGGAGACCCGCGCCCCCAAGGGTCGGGTGTGCTGGGCGAGACGGCCCCCAGGTGTCTGGCTGTTCTCTGTGCTCTGCACACGCGCCCCCACAGCTGCCTCCGAGGCCCTGAGTCATGACGCTGACCCGGGCGGCTCCGGCCGAGTCCTCCCCTGGCCGAGCAGCAGAGCACCCGGACCCCAGTGCGCTGGCTGCGGAGCTGCCCAGAGGCGCCTCGCTGCCAGTGCTGAGGCGCAGGTTTGGGCTTCCACCTGCCCAGGTCGCGGGCGCCTTGTCTGCCTGCCTGCCGGGGCTCCAGGGCAGGGGAGTCCCCAGCCCACGGTGCTCCCTGCCGCGACACCACAGGCCTCGGCCGTTTGCCTCGGAGCCCGGGTGGGGAGGACTGCCCGCCGCTCTTGGCCGGGGCTTCGGGGTAGATGTTGTGCACATGTGTGCACGTGCATGTGTGTATGCGTGCACATTCACGTGTGCATGGGTATGTGCATGTATGTATCGGTGCATGTGTGCACGTGTGGGCATGTGCGTATGGTTGGACGCGTGTGTGCACACATGTGTGCATGGGTGTGTGCATGCATGTGCACGTGTGTGTGTGCAACGGCGAGCATGAGCCTGGGGTGGAGGCCTGCAGCCACCGCACGGGCTGAGCCCAGGTGCCCGCAGCCCTGTGCTGGGGGAGGAGGCCGCGGGGCACCCACCCTGGCTGCGGCTGACCGGCCTGAGGCCTGAGACGGGTGGCGTGGCGCCTGCCAGCTCTTGCCCGCGCCGTGCACGCTCAGCTGGAAGCAGAACTCGAGCTTGTTTCTCCTGAGGTGCTGCTGAGGTTACTCAGCCCCTCTGACCGGGACCGTGGTGGCAGACCGGCCGCCGCCCGCCCTCGTCACGCGCGTCGCTGGTGCTCCCAGGCCTGGTGCTCCGTGGCTGTGGGTCCGGGCCGCGTGGGCCTGGGGGAGGCTGCCAGGGCCAGCGGTCACCTGGGGAGGCTGGGTGTCACCCCCGCGGCGCCCGATGCTGCGCCCCGCTCGTCAGCACCAGCCCAACCCAGACAGCTCCCGTCTCGGGGGGCACTGCGCTGGGGAGCCCGCAGGGGCAGCAGGGGCCTGGAGGCGAGTGGGGCGCCTGGGGTACAGCGGAAACGCCGTGTGCCGGCCTTGGGTCGATCCGCCTAGCCTGCAGAGGTACCGGCACGCGGCGGGCACGGTCAGCACGGTCAGCGCAGCCCCGCGGCCCCCCTGCCCTCCTCGGACGGTCCTTCCCCGCTCCGGCCCCGAGCGCTGGGGGCACGGCGGCGGAGCTAGGGGTTGGGCCCACGTCGTGCAGCCCTCTCGCCAGGTTGGGGAGCCTCAGGGGAGGAGGTTGTGCCCCTGGGCCCCGCTCGCCCGTCTCACGCCCTGTCCGCTTTCTGCGGGAGTGTGTCGATGCGGCGAGGCCGCGCTGCATGGGGCAGGAGAGGTGGGGGCATCAGGTGCGCAGGAGGGTGGAGGCAGCGGGGCTGTGTGGCACCGGGCCTGGCAGAGGTGCGGGCTCACCTGGTGAGGGGAGCAGGTGTGCGGCGCTTCTCAGAGGCCCCGGTCCCCAGGGGACGTACCCTCTGCCTCTCTGGCGGCCGCCCAGCCTGCGGGGCGCTCCAGGGGCGTCAGACGGGCTGCCGCGCCTCTGCCTTGCCTGGGAGGTGGCTGTCGTGTCAGGCCGAGGCCCGGGGCTCCCGAGGCAGAGGGGCCGTGCGGGTGTGCAGGCTCGCCCGGCCCTGCCCGAGTTGCCGACCAAACCCGTCTGCCGTCGCGTGGCTCGGCCTGGCCCGGACCCTCGTCTTTGGGACCCTGGCGTGGCGAGCGGGCTGGCCTGGTCTCGCCGCAGTGCCTGCTCCAGAGGCCGGGGGGCGGCCGGGGGCTTCGGCTGGAGCCCCACTGGGCTGTCGTCAGCGACAGAGCTTCCTCCTTGATTCCGCCTCTTGGCATGTGGTGGGGTGTGGTCTGTGTTTCGGAGCTGGGTGTGGAGGGCGGGGCCCGGTGGCTGCCCCGTCAGGGCCTTGTGCACCGGAGGCCCGTTCACTGCCTCGGTCACGGCCCACTCGCGCTGCCCGGCGTCCTGAGGCCCTCCGCTCCTCCCTTCTCTGTCCTGCCACTGCCCTTCTTGCCGGTGGGCCCGAGTGCGTCCTGGGACGACCCCTCCCACGGAGGCTGATGAGCCGCTGCGGCAGCCCACGACGGCCCCACCGTTGGGCCGGTCCCGTGGCTCTTCCTCGTGGAGCGTCTCGTTGCAGATGGAGACCTGCAGCTGACCGCCCGCGGCAGGCCTGCCGTGAGGGTCAGAGCGGGCTCGGTCCTCGCTCAGGGCGCGCGGGCCGGGGCCTCCTGTGCCGAGGCGGCTGGGCCTGGGCGGGACGCGGGCGCTTAGCCAGGGCCGCTCCGCAGGTGGCGCTGCCCTTGAGAGTGGCGCGTTGTCCGTCGTCCGGCCTGGCCTCGGGGCCCTCTAGGGCCGGTCTGAGCGCCTGCCCGTGGCCTGGCGCCTCCCATCTCGCTGCTCCAACAGGCCCAGGCGGCGGTGGTGGCGCCTCACCCCGGGGACGCGGCCGTCGTCACCGCGCCTCTCGCTGCTCGTGGAAAGGACCGGCGCGTCGCGTGCAGCTCGGTGCAGCTCAGCTTGCGGGCCGCACGCCCCAGCCAGTGGCCGGGAGGAAGAGAACTGCTTGGGGTCGTCGGGGTTTACGCGCCCTGGCCGGCGGCGGGCGGCCTGGGAGGACGGGCTGTCAGGGACAACTCGGGCTGGCCTGCGGCCGTCTCCGGGCTGCCCGCCTGGCCCCACGTCCTGCGTGGGGGACCGGCAGCTGTGGGGGCGACGGGGTGCCCTGCGGGGTCCGGCACAGCACTCGGTGAGATGCTGGGGAGGCGGAGGGTGGAGACCGGACTGGCTGGGCCGCTGGCCCCAGACTCTGGCCTCCGGCGGGGGCAGACCCCATGGAGGTTCGGGGCCAGCCGGGCCACGGGCCCTAGATGCGAACCAAGGCTCTGGGATGAACGGGACAGGCTTGCCAGAGCGGCGGGGCTAGGCACCGTGTCTGGGGCGGTGCTGTCGGAGCAGGGCGGGCGGGGGCGGAGCCGGCAGCTGGGGAAGTCTCGAAGGCCTGCACGGGCTGGGGCGAGTCAGGGCAACTCGGTGCCGCCCAGTGGCGGTCCGGGCCAGCCCTGCCCTTTGCCCCGCTGGCCTGTGCTGGAGGGACTCGAGCCTGTGCACGTCCCGTCCCGTGCGGCCTCCCCCGCCCCTCCCCTTCCCTGGCGTGTGTGCTGGGAGGGTCAGCCCAGCTCAGAGAACGTGACCTTGAGGTGACGGCCCAGCGGCAGGGAGGCCGGCCAGGGGCTGCAGCTGACCTGCGCAGGTCTGGGGCACGGGCCCCGGGGCCTGCTCGTCGGGGGAGCAGACACGCGTGGTGGCGTCCCCGCCACCGGAGGGCTGCTCCACTGATCTCGCCACCCCGTCCCCCGCCCCGCCCCTGCTGCCTTCTTGTGGCTCCCAGGCCCGACTGCCTGCAGAGCTCCTTAGACATTTGCTGCAAATCTTTATTTCCAGATTAGCCACCATGCACACAAAATGGAGCGTCCCTGATTTGAGGAGCAAAAACAGTGATTACTAGATTGGTTCTCGCGCGGAGTGTGGGGGAACAAACAATGGCTCACAATTTTAGCTTGTATAGCGTCTTTCAAACCGCGCGGCGCCCGCGGGGCATGGCGCAGGGCTGCTGTGAATAATGCAGAGACTCTGAACGTCTTCGCGGGCCGCTGCCCCGGCCCCTCGCACTGCGCAGGTGAGGCTGGAGCAGGCGCGGGGCCCCTCCTGGGGCAGAGCACCCTGGGGTGCGCTGGAGGGAGGCCTGGGCTGGGCCGGGCCCAGGGCCTGCTGATTCCCCGCGTGGTCCGGGACCCACCACACTGGTCCTGGGAGGGAACCTGCTCTGGCAGGGGCGCCCCAGGCTGGGACTGGGGGGTGGCGGGTGGACGTGTGACAGGCGGGGGTAACATGCCTCGGAACTCCAAGGACAAGCACCGTGGGACCCGGCCCCTCTGCAGGTTGTGTGTTGGGCGCTGTGCGCGCCGGTCGGGAGGTGTCTGCACCTGTGCGGTGGTGGCCTCCTCAGGCCCGCGCCGGGGAGCCCCACGGGGATGCTGGCCGAGGGGAGCCAGGGCGGGAGCCCCTCTCCGCCCCGGCTCTGCTCTGGGCTGACTCTAGAGAAGCGCATGGTGGGCCGAGGCCCTTGGGGCAGCCCGACGACCCGGGTCTTCGTGTGACCCGGGGCCCAAGGCCCCTCTGGCTGGAGCGGCAGGGCCTGTTGGCCGGCCCCGGGGAGGCCCCGCCATGGGCACACCTGTGCTCCAGTGGGGCTGTGGCCGGGCAGCTGCAGCTGCATCCTCAGGTTAGCAGGCGGCCCTGCCCCCCGCAAGGCCCTGGGGCCGCAGGGAGGCTGCAGGGGCTGCGGCGGGAGCGCCCACCCAGCACTGGCTGCCTCTGGCGGGCCCGGAGCTCGCGCTCGTTTTCAGGGTCTGCAGTTTTGCTCGTCAGTTCTCCTAATTTGGGTGAAGTTCGCCATATGGAGAGCAGGGAACAGTGTTGAAAAAGCTTTCACACTTAGATAGCGCTGCTTTCTCTGCTAAATGAGGACTCTCCTCCCTGTGCAGATTTCACACGCCGATCTCTGGTCTCCGGGGTGTTGGGTTCCCGCCTTGACAGGGCTGGGTCATGGAAGCTCCCGGAGCCATTGTCTCGGCCAGGGGCCGGCCGACCCCGGAGAAACCCCATCTGCCCTCCCTCCGGTGAGGCTTCAGCTCTGCTTCCCAGGCCGCTGCGTCCGAGCGCCCCCGCCCCGTGGGCTCCGGGCCTGCGCGGCTCCCCGGGGACCTCTGGATGCAGCTCTCATTTCACGTCTGGAAGGGAGCTGCGCTGTTCTGAATCGAGCCCAAGCCCCTGGTCCCCAGCCCGGCACACGTTCTCTAGAACTTTCTCTCCCAGCCAAGACATCTGCCAGAGTGTGACTCCTGCCCCCCTGTCTCCCCGTCCTGCTGCTCCAGCGCCTCCTGCAGCTGTCTGAAGTAGGCCTCTGTCTGTCTGGGGGGAGGACACTTCACCCCCGAAGACGGCGCCCTTCCCGCGCGCTGAGCCGAGGCCTGCGCCTGCACGGAGCCCGGCCGGCTGTCTGGCCGCTGCGTCCACTGGGAGGGCTGCGGCTCGCTGGGCGCGGGCAGCTGCTCCTCGGTGCTTCCTGCTGCCAGCAGGGGTAGCGGTGGGCCCGTGACCGCACGCCTCCTGCGTGCTGGCCCACGTTGTTCTCTGCACTCAGAGGCCAGCAGCCGTGTCACTGTCCAGAACCTGAAGGGGGCGCACCTGAGTGTCAGGAGGCCAGCGGCGGGGCAGCCGGCGGCTGGTGGCCGACCCCGCGTTCAGCCCAGAGCTGCCGACTCCAGGCCCGGGCCCCTTCTGCAGCCTCTCCCCTTCCCCACCTGGTGCTCGTGCCTGCTGTGCCAGGAGGTGCCACGCGGGGCCCGGAGGAAGGCTGCAGGGGTGGCAGGGAGAGGCAGCCCAGCCCGGCCGCCTCAGGTGGACGGGGCGCGGCAGTGTGGGGGCCATGACTGTCGCGGTGGAGCCGCCACCGCGTGGGGTGGGCTCTTTGGGGCTGCGGCACTGCCTGGCAGGCCTGGCTTTGCCACCCTGCAGGAGGAAGAGGAGCTTGAAATGGCTTTTGAGACGTTCTCATTGATTTTCTTTAATGCACAAAAACATTACTGTTCACACATGGGCTTAGTTGAGGGGACAAAAGAAAAGATTTGACAGGAATTTAGGGGGCTAGGTGGAGCTCAGGGAGGGCGCCTGAGTGCCTTGTCGATTGCCCTTCAATTTATCAGTATTTTCCTGGAGTTCCTCTGCAAAGCCCTCTGCTTAATCTTGCGGCCGGCGGGGGGCTGGGGGAGGCGTGTGGCTTCCCGGGGCCCTTGGCTTCCAGACCCGCTCGGATGGCGGCTCCGCCCCGCCTGCTGAAGCCGTGGCCGCCTGTCCTGCTGTTCCCCGAGAGCGCTGGCCCTCGGCCCAGGCGGCACGGCGGTGCTTGTGGGCGCGGCCCGGAGCCCGTTGGGCCTCTCCCGTGCCTTAGGGAGCGACGGTCCCGTGCGGCTGGCGGCTGGCGAAGTGCCGCGATGCTCACAGGAGACAGAAAGAAATGAGAAGAGTACAAGCGACACGTCACAGAGCGGTTTTAACGAGAGCCACGCCCTGCTGGAGCGGGTCCGCCCCGTGCCTGCCCCTGCCCGCTCCCGAGCGCGTGTCCGGTGCTCGGGCCGCGCGCCCCGACCTCTAAGACGCTGCCTTCTCGGCCGGGGGCCCTGCTCTGCCGCTGGCGCCATCGCCGCAGCAGCGCCGCGGACTCGGCCGCTGGGGCCAGCTCTGGAGACAGCTCGAGACCAGCGTGTCCGCAGAGGGGTGCTCCCAGGGAGGCCCGACGGGCCCGGGCTGCCCCTCGTTCCTCAGCTTGAGGGCGGTGACCCGCCTCTGCGGCCCCCTCTGTCCGCAGACAGCAGTCCTCTTGGGCTTGGGCCACTGCCCCAGTCCACTCCGGCCTCCGCGCCCCTTCTCCTGCCCCAGGAGCCACGCCGCGCTTGTTCGTGTCGCTGCTCCGTGCTCTGCTCTGCGGCTCACGGCCTGTCCGTGTCTGTCTTGGCCGCTGACGTGGCCCCCGCTCCTTCCGGTCACAGAGCCGCCTCACCTGCTCGCGGCCGCAGAGTGTCGGCCTGGGACAGGCCCGGATCCCGTCCTCCCTCAGAGGGTCGAGGCCACCCCCACGGCCGAGCCGCTGCCAGGACCACCACGGTCAGCCCGGGAGGGGCCGCTTTCTCAGCCGCGGGTCCTGGCCGCGCGTGCCCAGTAAACCCAGGGCGTTCCCGGTGGCCCGCCAGCCAACGCCCCCGCCGTTTGAACCGCTTCTAGGTGCACAGCTCCGCGACTTTAGAGCCACTCGCTTACCACGTGACCCTCCCGCCCTGCCATCGTGCCCGGGCCTCTTCTGGACGCTGTTCGCAGCTCCGCTCCGCGCCCCAGCCCGCCACTGGGACCGCTCCGGGCCTCGTTCGGAGTCAGGTGTGCCCCTCTGTGTCCGCTGCGCCGCGCGGCGTCTCAAGCTCAGGGCACATTGGTCGAAATTCTCCTCTTTCTCTTTTAAGGATGAGCAGTTCCTCGCTGCTGTGTGCACCGCGGCTCGTCCACCCCGGAGAGGTGCTCGGGTGGTTCCTGCTTCGCGGCTGCTCACGCTGCCCTGCGCCTTGGCGCGCGCTACCTGGCCAGGGTCCTGCTTTCAATCTTTTTTTTTGAAAGATTTCATTTATTTAGGCCAGAGGTGCGGGGGCGAGAGCATACACCAGAGACAGAGCGGGGAGCAGAACAGGCGGGTCCACTGAGACACACTGCCGAGGGGAGCAGCGGCGGCAGGAGAGGTCTGCTGCGTCCCGTGGGCCCCTCCCAGCCGGGATCGAACTCGCCCTGCTGTGCCGCCGATGCTTCACAGTGCGGCGCTCAGCCCCTTGCACCTGTTTTCCATCTCTTGGATCCGTTTCGATTCAGTTGAGTAGGCCCAGAAGTAGAGATTTAACCTCCCCACCTTGGGTTACCAGCTGGAGGCTCCTGCTGCTTAGTGCACGTGTTGTGTGACTGTCGAGAGCGAGGGACTGAATGAGCAGCACGCTCTCGAACGAAGCAGGGAGAGGGGACCGTTGGGCAGCGAGGGGCTCCCGCAGCGGGGACTGGCCAGAGTGTTGCGCTCGGGCAACCAGCGGCGGCCTCTTTGGGCTCTTCGGGAGGCGGAGCGGTTTGCAAGAGCCCGCCCCCATCAGGTGCAGCGCCCTGTGGCTGCCGCCAGGGGATCCCCCTACCCTGCTGGCGCGTCTGCGGCCCCTGGGCGAGGGGGCGTGTGGCCCTGCCATGGCCGGCTGCGCAGGCAGGTGCGCCCCACCGCCCAGCCGCGTGGACGTGGGGTCTTCCAGAAGCAAGGAGGTGACCAGATTCCGTAGGAGTTTGCACGCTCGCGTCCTGGCTCTGTGTACAGCAGTAAGGAGCTGGCCGAGACCCTCACCCGTGCGTCCTCAGACCGCCCACGTCGCGGGTGTGCCCCCAGGGTGAGGCCTCTTCCCCACGTGCGCAGGGCGCACGAGAATGTCTGAGGTCCGCCCGCCAGGCCGTCTCGCCATGGACGAACCTGGAGTCTCACCAGCCAGGCCCCGCGACTTCTGCAGGGCCTCCTCCTCCGGGCCCTCCGGCCCCTGCTCCTGTTCCGCGCCCGTCTCCGCTGCCCAGAACCGGCCTCTGCCTTTCCCTGCCCTGCCCCTTCTCCTCGGGGCGCGAGTGCCATGTGGCTGGATGTGACTTTATTTGCTTTTCTTTTGTTTGGAGCTGAGGACAAGCTGCCCATCTCCTTTCTAGCTGGACGCCGGGAGGCTGCGACTGGCAGTGGGCCAGGATGGGAGAGACATGTGCCTCAGGTAGCGGATCTGCCAGGAAAATTCTGGCCGGTCTGAGCTCATTTCACCCTATTCTTGATGGCAGGAGTTTTGCATTTCTCTGGGCAACTCAGCCCTCTTGTCCCTCTCCCGGCCTGAGAAGCCTGAGCCCGGGGCAGCTGCGTCCGCGCAGAGGCTGCTTCTTGTTCGTCAGCCCGCCCCTCAGACGTGGCTGCTGGTTTGACAGGGAGAGTCCCTGGGAGGACGGGAGGGCGACCCGGGGGAGGGATGGCGCCCGCCTGGCCGAGTCAGGGCTCGCCGCCGCTGACTCCACTTCGGGCCGCACCCGATGACCTTCTCTCTGTCTAGGAGGACGGGTAAGGGGCGGGGCGGGCCCCTTTTCTCCGCCTGGTCTCATCAATCTGTCCAGAAGCAAGTTTCCATCGGGGGCCTAGTTTGGGTCTCGCTTTGCTGCTGGGGGAGTGGGCGCGGGGGCGGGTGGGCGAGGCGGGCTGGAGCGGGCCCGGAGGCCCGGAGGCCGGCACGGGCTGGAGAGCCCTCCTGCACAACCAGATTAGCGCGACCGCGCGTTTCCATGCCAAGGTGCTAACGCAATAATATACGCGAGTTTGCCAACTTTTCAAATTGAATGTATTTGATTATTTGCTTTTAATTAGTGTGAGTTTTGGAGTATGTACAGGATTGTGGGCTCACCAGAGCCTCCCGCAGCCTCTGCAGCCTCCCTCGGTGGGGACGTGGGATTGTTCTCTCTAGCTGTGGAGAATGGGATTTAGCAGCTCTGGTAGATATTTTAGCTCGGTTCCTTTGTGCCCGTTGCGACCTGTTGGCAAGGCCAGCCCACGTGAGGCGAGAACCCTCGTAGCTGACCCGAATGCTGACCACTGCTGCTGAGGAGGGTTTTCCAGACCTCTCGGCTCTTCGCAGACCCCGTTCTGTTTCGTGTGTGTGTTTTCTTTTTCTTTCCAGAACTGGCCGCTACTTGGCGTCGCTCCTCTCCCTCCCCATAAGTGTGCTTTGGGGAGCCTCTAGACGGCGAGGAGCGAAGCGGGCAGAGGAGGAAGGAGGAGACGCCTCTGTAACTCAGGGCGCTGTGAGTCTGTTCCTCTCTGACAGGACGAGAGTGTCCCGGTTTGGGGGCTTCCCACACGGGCCGTGAGCTGCTGGCTCGCAGGCCAGCTGGGGACCGGCTGGGGCGTGGGCCTTGGTCCCCCAGCTCCAGCTGTGTTTTGGGGGACAAGTCCCCCCTTTCTTCCTTCGGTGGCTGTTTTAACCAGGACGTCCTTCCACCTGCCCCCCTCCCCTGGGAGTTTGCGGCTTGGTCCTTTACGAAACCAAGCAAGTCCTCCTCTGCCCCCGGCTTCAAGGAGCAGGACGGGGTGGAATACTTGCGGCAGCGTCTTTTCTCCTCCTTCCCATCTGCTAATGTTTGCGGAAGAGGAGGAGGAGGATGTGGCGGGGCTGCCTGGTTTCTCCATCTGCGCCGCCCCTCCCTTCTCGGGCCGGCCCCGCGGCGTGCCTCTGCCCGGTCACTGGGGACGTGGATGGAGACCGAAGCCCACCCTGGCAGGCTGGTCGCTTTTTGCTTCTTGCCCTGCGCCCGCATCCCCGGCCCAGCAACTCACGAGGGCCCCGAGGACCGCGTGGCTGGGAAGCAAGACCCTCATAGACATTCTGGGGACGGCCGCCGCTCACCCATTACCTACACAATCTCTCAGTTACGTTAAAAAAAAAATCTTTCCCCCCCTTAACAATAGAGAGGAACAAATGGTTGACAAATAACAACAGCAGCAGCTCTCCCACAAAAGCACGCAATTATTACAATTATACTATCCTTGATTAGGCTGCCATGCATTGCATTTCTATGTAATTGATGTTGTAGGTTGACACGTCGGACACCAAATATTCTCGCCTGTCCCTTCTCTCTTTTGTTTCAGAAGCTGATTTGCATTTTCTATGCTTTTAGTAATGAAGACTTAGCACTTTTCCTCCATTAGAAAAAAAAAGAGAGATACAATAATCTGCGACTCGGCACTTGTTTAAGGATTCTGACCCTCGAAAACACCACTTTGCTTCACACATTAGCTGCTTACAAAGAAGGAAGCTAATGTATCATCTAATTGGGCAAACCACTGCATCTGATTTCTCTCAATCAGACTATTAGCTTCGTAATTACCCATCTGCCTCGTGTGGAAAAACGGCAAGGCGCACACCCAGCTAATAACGTTCTCAAGAGCCCTCCACCACAATGAGAGGAGGCAACGTGGAGGGATGCGGGCTCGGACCATTTCGGTGCCAAGGTGGTCGCACAATGCAGGGGGTCTCTGCCAACCTCCCCCGCCTGAATGGGTTTCATTATTTGTCTTTGATGAGCCGGAGTTTGGGGGTGTGCTCGGGATTGCCATCCCCGCGTCCGTGGCGGGTGCTGGAGGGTGGTGGCCAGCGGGGCGGCCGGGCCGGGGCTTCCTGGGCCTCTGTGGGGGCCTGGGCTGGGAAGGGCGGCGGGGGAGTGGGGCTCTCAAGGGATAAGACTCCCCCACGACAGGGACAGCTGTACGCCCGCCCTTCGTATGGGCTGTGCCCCCATCCCCACACGCGCCCGGCTAGGGCCTCGGTGTGCGGCTCGGACCAGCTCAGTGACCGCTCCCACCGGCCACGGCTTCTCCCAGCTCGCGTGCACAGCGCGTCCAGCTGTCCTGTCATTCAGAGTGGAGAACGTCCCCAGTCTGGGACCGGTGACCTTGGGCAAGTCCCGGAGGCCTCCCTGCTCCTGGCCTGCAGGGCGAGGGCTGGGCCAGCTGGTGTCCTCGGGGCTTGGGCTTGGCAGGTGGGCGTGGTCGGGAGAGCAGGTGGGGCTGATTCTGGGCCAACTGGAGTGGATTGTTGGGGTCTCCTCACCCCTCAACTAGAGGAGCTCAGCTGCTGTCTGCACAGCCTTCTGCTCATACTTATTTGAACAAAGGGTCCCAGCTAAAGACTTTGAGGCCACTGGCCGCGGCCTGGCCGCAGCAGCGACGCACAACCCCACGCACGGCGCCGGCGGGGGTGCATGGTGCTGGGGGTGCCGGCGCCCACACGTCCAGCGCAGCTGCAGGAGGCCGCGTGTCAGGCGGGCCACGGTGACTCGTGTGCGTGCATGCGTCTGCAGACACAGCTTCATTATGGCAGAGACTCGCTGGTAACTCATCCTGGAGTGTTAGGTTGAGAATAAAACGTCTGTGCTCATTCTGTCATGGAAACTGTTCCTCAAAACCCTGCGTGTGCTACGGTGAGGTGTCCGTGGGTCTGCCCGGCCCAGCCCCACACAGCCTCACTTGGAGCCGTCAGTGGAAGATGAGGCTGTGCTGAGCTGCGCGGCAGGCCAGCCCCAGGCCTCATCTGCCTGTGTGGGCTGTCACCTGGGCTTCTCCGAGGTACGGCCGAGCCCGCAGCCCACCCGCCTGGCGCAGGCACAGGCTGCCGCAGCCGCACGCCCCAGGGCGTTTGCTGGTCTGAGAGCTCATCCCAGTCTGTCATAAGAGCCGCACGTGCTTGTCAGGATTCAGGGATTTTGTGGAAGAAGCATCGGCTGGCGTCCCGTTCATAAAGACTTTGCAAAGTTTCCTTCAGGCCTCTGTTAAGGCGTGGTGTCCCGGCACCACCCGTACGCCCTGTACTCTAGAACTGGTCATCTTCCCTCTTTGCTTTGGCTGCTCGGAAGCTCCAAGGTCAAGTTTTTAAAATACCTCTGTTGGCTTCATAGGACTGAGTGACAGTTATGTGTGAATGCCACGGAAACGTTGCCATTTTCTGTCTACACGCACGCTCCCTTTGCTCTCACCCCTGCAAGTAGTCCCTTCTTTTCACTCCTGCGTGGCGAGTGCTTTTATGCAACATCTAAGTCCGTGGTGGGAGCGGTTCTGGTAGAGACAGAAACCAGGGAGCTGACTTGTCTGACCTGACATAGTCAAGAAGTCCCCTCGTGCCGAGGGCAGCTGCCACAGACCTTGCTGGTGCAGCTCCCCTGGAGACCCCAGCCTCTGCGTGCCTCTGGGCAAGGGTCTCGTGGCGCCGGCGCTGGGCAGTCTGACTCCTCTGTGCCGCCTCCGGGACGGGGTGCCGTGTCCTCGGGCCCTGTGCATGGCTGAAAGTGCTGGCGCCCTCTGAGCTGCCCTGTGGGGGCTGGTGAGAAGTGGGGGTGCAGCCTGCCCAAGGCCAAGGTACGGGAGACCGGGGCAGGTCCCCACTTGGGCTCTCAGGCCCCTCTTCACACGTGGGGCAGAGTCTGGCAGAGGCTGCCCTTGGGACGGGCTTCACATCCAGCTGCTTTGTCACCTGACCCCTAGGCCCAGGGGGGTCTGGCCCCAGGGCTCCCCTAGAGGAGGTGCCAGTGGCCACTGCTCTTGGGAGTGGAGCCCCTACTGCTGCCCCACCGCCCTTTCCCTTGCTCCCCTCTTGCTGAAGCGCCGTCGACCCGTCTGCCTGCTCCCTGGGGACAGCTCTGCTGCAGAGAGCTAGGGAGAGGGGCCTGCCACCGCGGACCACAGCAACAGGCGGCTCCAGGCGCGGGCCAGCTCTCCGGCACTTGTCCCCACCACTCCCCACCGCCCTCCTGTGGCGTCTTCCCAAACCCTCGTGGTGGCTCGGCCCCGCCTGCTGCCCACTGAGGTCTGGGCATGCCCCGTCCACTCTGGCTACCGCACTGCCTGCCTGCCTCCTTGTTGCTTCTACAGCCCCCGCTGAGGCTGGCGTTGGACAGGAAGAGACTCTCGAAACTTCCGAAGGGAATCGCGATGTCGAGGCAGTGAGTCTGCAGGGCAGCGGTGAGGACAGCTGTGCTGAGCCCACCCCATCTGGAGCCTGGCGCCTGGCGCCCCCGCCGGTGGGCCCCACTTCCCCTGAGGAAAGCGAGACCGGTCGGCGAGTGCTCTCCAAGGTCCTGAGCTGTTGGCAGGGTCCCCAGGTCTGGAGAGACCCACCGCCTTCACGGCTCCCGCTTTCCTGTCTGAGAGGGGAAATCGCCTATTTCTAGCATGGGATGGACGGCCAGAGAGCAGTCGGGCGCAGCTCCCCGCTCCCCCCAACTTTGTCTTCACGGTGCAACTTCCCAACGTCGCGTGTGACGTCAGGAGGGCGAGGATGTCTCCCCCGGGGAAAGTGGCGCCACGTGGGAGGCCGCTCCGTTGGCCAGGGCGCTGGACACATGGCAGTTTCGGGGTTACTCCTGTTGCCGCCACCTCTGTGGGGCGCTCGCACTTCTGGGGGCGCTGGCAGGGGTTTATGCCTTCGTGTGGGAGTCGGAAGTGCGACGTCCACCTCGGCATCTGGACCTAGGCCAGTCTGGACACGTCCCGTCCGTATTGTAAGTGGAAATGCCTGCATTGCGCCCACGCCCGCCGTAAACTGTGAGTCCGCCACCACCGCGGGGAGGCCGGTGTCGGGCAGCAGCCCCAAAGCCTCGAGAGTTTCTGGAGCCCACTTTGCTATTTTGATCAATTTTACGTCTTCTCCTCGCAGCTGGCACGTTAAGCAGCGGCACCGACTCAGGGAGACTCTCCCCAGCGCTGCAGGGGCGCGAGTGCGGGGGCCTCACAGGTCCGGGCGCGACCAGCCTTGCACTGCTGTGCCCCGTCGCTGCCTCGCCTGGTGCCGGGCGGGTGGGGACAGGGGCCCGGGATGCGGAGGGGGCGTCTAGTCAGATTAGGGGGAAAGCCAGGAAAGCCTCAAGTCAAATGGCGAGGCTGCGGTTCCTCCTCTCTGGTGAGGAGATTTGTGTCCTGACGGGCAAGCTGGGGGAGGCAAGCTGGCAGCCCCCCGCACTCGCTGGCGTGGCCCTTGTCTGGGTGGGGGGCCGAGCCGGCAGCCCCCCACCCCCACCCCACTCGCTGGCACGGCCCTTGTCTGGGCCATTGATTTTTTTGACGAGTTTTTGTAAATGAAAACTTTTTTAGCAGACATTTAAATTCAAGTACAACATAAACACACCTACTCGATTCAAGTACAACACGCGCATGTGTTTAACTCAAGTGCGTATTTACACGATTCAAACTGTATAGGACGAAACGAACACACCTGTGAGCGCCACGCGTCGACGCAGAAGCCTGGTAGCTTCCCAGAACATTCCATGCCTCTCTCCTCCTCATGCTTAGGGTCATGGCCCCCGAGGCGGCCGCTGCCCACAGCCTCTTCTGTCCAGCCTCCCACCATTGGGGTTTGGGGGCTGTGTCTCCTTCATCCAGCAGACGCGGATCTGTGAGACTCACTCGCTTTGAGAGCGCGGCAGTGTGTGTCCGTGCCTGTGCGTGTGCTGCTCTTTGTTGTCTGTCACTGACTCATTCTTCTCTCGACACGCACAAGTGCTCTGAGTTTTTGGCTCCCATAAATGATGGTGTCATGACCTTTGTATTTGTACATTTTTTAAAGGATTTCATTTATTTACTTTTGCACACAAGAGCTGGGGTGCAGGCCAGAGCTGCAGGAGTGAGAGGACTCACCAGAGACAGAGCGAAGAGCAGAGCAGCGAAAAACCCACTGCCGAGGGGAACAGCGGAGAGACAGGAGAGGTCTGCTGTGTCCCGTGGGTCCGCTCCCTGGCTGGGGATTGAACTCAGGTCGCAGTGCTGACAGCCCGAGACTTAGCCCCTAGGTCACTGAGGAGGCGCCTCACATGATTTTTGATGTACATTGTATGCATTGCTGGGCACGTGCCATGGATGGAAGCCGTGACTCACAGGGAGGATGGCTCCTCTATATGGAGACGGCCAAAGAGTTGTTCAGAGTGGTCGCACCGGCCCATGTTCTCGCAGCAGGGCGTGGGTACACCAGCCATCCCAGGCGCTCACGAGCTTCTACCACGGCCAGCTGCAGTAAGAACTTGGCCCCTTCTGCCCCTGCCTGCTGCATCTCACTGAAGTTCTCATTTTCTGTTCCCTGAAGACTGATGAGATCAAACACGATTTTGTATGCTCATTGGCCACTTGAGTATTTCCTTTGAGACAGGCTAGTGCAGATAGATCTTTGCCCATTTAACAAAAAATGGGACCCTTTTTTTTATTGTTGTTGTTTTATTCTGGAGTCCTACACACACACACACAGAGAACAAATGTCTTTTCTGCTCTGCATTTTGCCTTTTGCAGTGCTATAATGTGATGAGCTGTAATTCTTAGTCTTGATGAAATACAACTTAGCAATGATTTCTTTTTGAGTACTGCTTTTTAGTTTAAGAAATGTTTACATATCTTCAACGTCTTGCTTGTATGCTCTTGTTTAGTGCTCTAGAACTATGCTAATACACTAGCCAGAGCAGCATGGGGCATTTAGACCTCTTCTACCGGCCTTACTGAGGTGCGACCGACATAACGAAGCGCCCATTTTGAAGCGTGCAGTTGGGTCAGTGCAGGCATCTGTGCGTCTGCGAAGCTGTCGATCTGATCAAGATGTAAGCATATCCATAACCTTCAGGAGCCTCCACGTGGCCCTGCAGTCTCTCCCTGTCTCCCTTCCTGTGTCAAGGGCGCGGCAACCACTGATCTGCTTTCTGTCACTGTAGACTGGTTCGTGTTTTCTAGAATGTTTATGTATAGTCATACAGTGCATGCTTTTTTGTTCTTGGTTCTTTCATCATAATTATTTTGGAGATTGAGCATGTTGTTGAGTCTATCCATATTTCATTCCTTTTTATTGCTGAGTAATATTCTACGTGTGGCTGTATGATAACTTAAACTTCCTGCATTCACCTGTTGCCACCATTTGGGTTGTTTTAAGTTTGGGGATATTATAAATAAAGGGCTGTGCTGGCCTCCCTGGTGGCATAGGGGTTAAGTCTCAGCACTAGCACACTGTCACTGCTGGCTGCAGCCTAGTCCGACCCCCGGCCAGGGAGGGGACAGGGTGCAGCAGACTCTCCTGCCTCCCCGCTGCTCCCCTCAGCAGTGTGTTTCTGCTCCCCACTCTGATGCTGGTGAATCCTCTCACCCCTGCACCTCTCTGGCCTGCACCCCAGTTCTCACGTGCATAAATAAAAATAAATCTTAAAAAAAAATGAAGTGCTGTGACTTTCAACTGCTGCCATAACAAATTATCATAAACGCAGTGGCCTAAAACAACACAGATTTATCACTTGACAGTTCTGCAGGCCAGAATCCAAACACGCCTCTCCCTGGGCCAGAGTCAGCGCAGCCGCAGGGCGTGTTCCCTGCTGGAAGGTCTAGAGGAGAACCCACTTCCATGGCCTACTTGAGGCAGCTGCGTGGCTCGGCCCTTGGAGCCTCCCCCACCCTGTCCTCGGCGCCAGCAGTATTGTGTCTCTCTGACTTTTTCTCTGTTCCCACGTGTCTGCCTAGGGTCAGTGTAGGAGAGAATCTAGACTGTCAAGGACTCGGGTTAGTCTGGCCCCCTGGACGATCCAGCTGCCTGCCGCATCTCCAAGTCAGTGACCTTCATATCGCGACGTCCCAAAGTGAAGGCAGCACATTCAGAGGCTCTGGGGATTCGGGATGGACGTGTGAGGGGCGGAGGGACTTGTGATTTTTCTGCCTGTTCTATTGATGGCCATTTGCTTTAGTTTCTCTTGGGAAATACCTAGGAGTGGGATGGTTGGATCATGTGTTAAGTGTGTCTCTAATTTTTTAAGGAGCTGAAACTTTTCAAAAGTAGTTACGACATTTTATATTCTCATCAGAAGTTCATGAGCATTCCGGGTCCTCCATACACTCATCAAACTTGGCTCTGGGTCTTTTTTATTAAAGCCCTCCTAGTTGTGTGTTGTGGTATCTCATTGGGGCTTTCATAGGGATTTCCCAAATATTTAATAACTTGAGCATCTTTTCATGTGCTTATTTCCATTCATCTGTTTCCTTTGGAGAAATGTCTCTTGAAACATTTTGCTCATTTAAGAAGTGTTTGTTCCCTAACTGTTGAGGTTGAGAGTTTAAAAAAACAAAACAAAACACATCTTGAGCTTAAGTCCTCTCTCAACTCTATAACATACGGACGTTTTCTCCCAGCCAATGGCTTGTCTTACTATTCTCTTAATAGTGTCTTTCAAAAAGCACAAGATTTAATTTGAGTAAATCCGATTTATCAGTTTGTTCTTCTGTCCCATCTCCTTCAGCAGTTTCGGCTGCTCATATAATTATGCTACTTGAAGTTGTGCCACAGCATACTTTCACTTTCTTTGTTTAAAAACATCATTTCTTCTGTGTGTCATTTGCGGTAACAGTGATGTCTCGCTCACAGAACTTTCCTTCTGGAATGGCTCTTCCGCTTTATTTCATCTGGTCTGTTTTCACCTCAGCCATGCTTTTCATCTCTGGAAACTTGATATATTTTTATATTTTTCATGCCTCTATGTAACTGTTTGTATGTTTAGACTCATTATACGAGTCGTTTTAAGGTCATTACCTGCTGACGCTAGCACCTGGGTGAGTTCAGGTCTGTTTTCAATGACTTTTGTCCTTATTGTTGGGTTGTATCTTCTTCTTTGTGTGCCTGCTAATTTTTTATTTTGTATCATACATTGTATAATTTTTTAAAGATTTATTTATGCATACAAGAAATGGGGAAGAGGCCAGAGGTGTAGGGGGTGAGAGGATTCATCAGAGACAGAACAGGGAACGGAACAGGCAGATTGGGCCTCCCTAGTGGCGCAAGGGGTTGAGCACCACACGGTGAGGCATCTGTAGCCACAGCAGCACGAGTTCGATCCCGGCCAGGGAGGGACCCACAGGGCGCAGCAGACCTCTCCTGCCTCCCCGCTGCTCCCCTCAGCAGTGTGTTTCAGTCATACATTGTCAGTTTTATATTGGGTGCTAGGTACTCACAAATTCTTGGGCCTTGTCCTGGGAAGTAGTTATTTGGAAACTGTGGCATTTGTGGGCTGACCAGGGCATCCGCTTAGGCTGCTGTTTGCTCTCTGTCCAGGCAAGACCCAGGGGGCGGCCCAGCCGGTGTGAGTGTTGACGTTTCCTGGTTTGCTGGTGCCAGCAGATGCTGTCCTCAGCTGCGTGATGCCGGCACTGTTCTCGCCGAGCTGTCAGTCTTCCGTGGCTCTCTCCCTGGCCTTCACGGTGTCCTCAGTCACGTGCTGACCAGTCCGCGCTTGAGTACCTGATGTGCCTTTTGCAGATGTGCAGAGTTCTGTGCAAAAAAGCAACCTCTCCTTTTGGTGCGCCCCTAAACCCGCGCCGTCTTGGCGTCCTTGGGTTCTCGACTGTCCTCACCCACGTGCCGTGGACCCGGCCGGTGTCCGCGCCTCTCCCCTGTCCGGCGCCTGGAACTCACCCGAAGCAGCACATCGATGCAGCCGCGGGATCCGCTCACGTATTTCCCGTCTTGCAGGGCGCGCTCTTCTTTGTAGTTGATCTCCAGTGTCTGGAAAAGTGTTTCATATTTTTGGTACTTTCAGAAAATTTTCAGGTGGGGGCATAAATCAGGTTTTCTAGTTCACTGAGGCTGAAAACAATAGTCCTTGTGACCATTTAGATGTGAGCTGTTGGATGTGAATAAAACCTTTAAAAATCTCAGTTCCTCTCACATTTACTTCAATGGCCACGTTTCAAGTTTTCAAGAAGCATGTGTAACTAATGGCAACAGCATCGCATGGCGTAGCTGGAAAGCCTTTCCATCACCGCGCTTTAACAGCGGACTGCTAGAGGGGTGTGACTGTTTCACTCTCCGTAAAAGCACCTGGGTGTGCTGAGGTGTGTGCTTTGAGCTAAGGGTCAGGGTAATGCTGTTTTTCCAACATGGATGTACCCAGTTTTGTTGTTTATTCTTGACCTTTGCATTTCCGCTAAACTAACTTCAGTGGAATTAATTTCCAGAAGAAACGTGCTGAGAGATTGATGGAATTGCTTTGAATCTATATATCAGTTGGGGGAAAATCAACATCTTTAGAACTCGATGTCGTGTCATATCTGAATGTGGTTTATTCCTTTATTTATTTAGGTTTTCCCTAATTTCTTTCAGTGATAAGTTTCACAGTTCTCCGGGTAAAGGTCTAAGAGTCCTTTCATTAGCTCTATCCCTGTGTTTGGTAATTTTTGTAAATGGCTTCATATAAAATTCTATTTTATGGTCTATTGTACTAATATAAGGAAATAGGATTCATTTTGTACATTGACCTTTTTATCAGTGATCATAAGGGAATCAATTATTTATTTGAATATTTTACCTGTGGATTATTTTTGAAATGTGTATGTGATCAATTAATTAGAATTCTATAAATAGTGACAGTTTACTTTCTTCCTTTCAAATCTTTATATTCTGTGTTTCGTTCTTACCTTATCACACCAGCTGGGACCTCCAGGAGTATATTGTTACAGAACAGTGTGAGAACCAATGTACTTATCTTTAGTTCAGGATAAAAACTTCCAAATTTCACTGTTCAGTGTGATTTTTTTTTTTTGGTAGATACCCTTTATCATATTAAAGAAGCTCCTCTTTTATTTCTTGCTTGAAGACTATACTTTCAGGGATCATTTCTATAGTTCGTTTCTTGCTTGACTTAAAAAATATTTTTTACATGATTTTTGAAATCATGACAGGTTTGGATACTCTTGAATTCTTTCCAGGGAAATGATGGTATTTAAAGTCTTTTTCTTTGTGAATAAACTACATTGATTGATGTTCAGATACTAAATCAACATTTTATTCTTGAATTAAAATACATGCTTATACTGTATAGTTTCTTTTTTAGATATTACTGGGTTCTATTTGCCTATGTTTTTGCTGAGTAAAATATTTTAAAAAGATGTTTGAGTTTGTTCTATTAGAGATATTGGTCATTTTTTTTTCTTACTATGTTCTTACCTGTTTGTACTGTTGAGCTTATCATACTTTTATATAGTGAGCTTGGAAATATCAGTATAAGATTGTCATTATTTCTTTCTTAAATGTCTGGGGAAATTGGCTGATAAAAATCTGGAATTTTCTTTGTGAGATTTAAAGTATTAAGTAATTCAGTTTCTCCAATACAGACCATTCAGATTTTCATTTGTCCTGTGTCAGTTTTGCTAACAAGTATTTTTTATTTTCTGTGTCTATTTTGTTTAAATTTTCTTCCTTGTACTTTTTTGGTGTTTAATTCTTCTCTTATTTTGTGGCTTTTTGAGCTAGATAATTGATTATCATTGTTTTCTAGCATATGCATTTAAGCTAGGTTTCCCTCGGAACATGCTTCAGTTGTATTTTATGCTTTAGTAATGTTGTGTTTTATCTTTCATTTCAAAATGTCTTCTGATTAGTCACGTGATTTCTTCTTTCACCCATGGGTTGTTTATGATTCCCCCCATTTCTTTCCCTCTGCTGCTTTCTCTATATTTTCTGCTAATCTTTATTTTCAGCTGAATTACCTTTGTTTTGATGTGCTAATCTGCTGTTAAATGATATCTGTCACTGCATTGTTTTCTGTTAGAAATCACATTTGATTCCCGGAAAAGCTGGTGAAATTTCTATTCTGTCAGTCACTTTCATCTTAAGTTCTATGTCTGATAATCTAAATAACTTGATCCTGTGAGAGGTTTTTTTAAAAAAGATTTTATTTATTTATGCACACAAGAGCTGGGGTACAGGTCAGAGTCCCGGGAGGTGAGAGGAGTCACCAGAGACAGAGCGGGGAGCAGAACAGGCAGCTGGACTGAAACACACTGCCGCGGGGAGCAGCGGGGAGACAGGAGAGGTCTGCTGCACTCTGTGGGTCCCTCCCTGGCCAGTGGCAGGGATCGAACTCGCGCTGCAGTGACTGCGGTTTGCTTCATAGTGCATTGCTCAACCCACTGCGCCACCAGGGAGGCCCCCTGTGTTTTTATTGTCTTTTTTTTCCCTCTAGGTTTTCAATCGGTTGGCCCTTTCTCCTGGCACGCATCATGATTTTCGGTTGCATGCTAGACATTGCGTTGGAATCGTCCTGAGGATCTGGGCCAACAGCATCGGTCTTTGGAGGTGGCTTATTGAAGGGCACATCGCCAGGGCCAGCCAGTTCCAGGTTGCATGTGGGTCCTGTGCTGACTCATTAACTTCTGTTTTCTCCTTTTGGGGGCTCAGCTGAAGCCGGGTGTCCGCCTGCGGCTAACCTGGCCTGGTGAGCTCATACGCTAGTTTGTCTTTGTGCGCCATACCACTAACAGAAACATTTCTTACATTTGTGGTCACGTTGCAGCTATATGCTGCTGGGCTTCCTCGTTTTCACGAGGGTGGCCTAGGATTCAGCAAGTGCTCAGGAGCGAAAGCGGCACAGAATTTCAGGCTTCTTTTGCCGAGGTCCTCTTGGCTTCTTGAGCTATAACCACGTTGGTGTCCCCAAGTTCAGACTTCACCTTGCAGTGCCTGGGGTGCTCTTGGCCTTCCTGGGGCTCAGCCCTGTGCGCGGACAAGTCCCCCATCCCGTCTGAACGGAGTTTCTGTCATGGCCCTGCCAGGGTCCGAATATGAACGTCGCCACACGGGGTGCAGCGCCGGGCTCTGAGAAGCTCGGAGTGGGGGTCGGAGAGGACGTGAGCTGGCAGGGCTCTGCTCACAGGCCTCCTGCCCGTAGCTCGTGGGCCGATGCTGGAGCCTGAGCTCTCGGTGCGGCGGGCTCTGGCGTGCGGCCCACGGCACCTCTCAGAGAGCGGGGACGAGCCCCCACCCCTCCGCACCCCTTGCAGGCTGCTCTCCGAGCCCGCCCAGCCACACGTGACTTGCGGGGATTGGCCGCGGGGCCGCAGAGCTCTGTCAGTCCTTCCGGCAGCTTTGCTGAGGACCGAGGCTTGCTAGTACTGCTGGCTCGGGCACCTGAACTCCCGGGAGTGGCTCGCCCTTCCCTCTGGGCTGGGCTGCTCCCGAGGCCGTGTCTACAAGGCTTTCCTGGCCTGGCCTGGCCGGTGCCTCCCCTTTCCCACCAGCCTTGCAGGCTGGGTGACCGCCGGCAGGCACGGCCAGCCTCTGTCTGGGCCGCCGGCTCGGTCAGAGGGAGGCGAGGACAACCCGGGCTGCTCCCTGGCTCCCGGGCACGGCTGCGAGGGGGGGGTCTCCTGTGACACCCCCAGCGCCTGCAGCGGGGGCAGCCCCCACCAGGCAGGTGCCTTCTTGCGGCCGTCCTGGGTCTCCAGGCTCCTCCCTCGGGGCTTTGCTTGGGGCGCACGGCACGCTGCGGCAAGAGTCTCACGTTTTGGGGAGGCCCTGGCTCTCGTGGCCCATGCTTCTTCCTGACGGAGGTGTTAGCCCCGTCTCCAGCCTGGAGGGGACGGTGTGCCCTGCCCCACACCTCCCCTGGCCTTGGCGGTCGAGGGCAACCTGGGGACAGTGGCACAGACGCGGTTGTCGCCCTGTGACCGGGGCCGTGGTCTGTGTGGTCTGCGTGGTTGTCGCCCCGTGGCCCAGCTCGCTGGGCACAGGAGGCTCAAGCCTCCTGGAGTTAGGCCACCTCCCCGAGCGGTGTGCCCCTTGTGGCTATTTTCCTTTTTGTTTGCGGCCCCGTCACGGCGTGAAGAGACAGGCGCTGGCCCGGGGGTCCTGGTGCCCGCGCCGCCGCCCCCGCCCACCCGCTCCGGCCTCTGCTCCAGGCCTTTGTGAATCCTCCAGGGCCGCAGTTTCAAGGTCTCCTCTGATCCTTCACGCGGAGAACACAACTTTTCAGTCCCCGTCTCTTGGCGCAGACAATCTGTTTAAAAAAAGAAAAAGAAAAGAAAAAAATCCCTAGACCCAAAGGAACTCTATTTTTTCTTGTCCTTGCTTGAAGCTTTTATGGAACATCTTGAGCTTCAAAGGCAGCGCGGGGATAGATTTTTTGTCCCTGACCCCGGGGTTCACAGCCGCTGTGTTGGGCTAAGATCCCTGCAGAATCCCAGTGGCCTCGCGGCGTCTTGGCGCTGGACGGCGTCGGAAGTGGTTTCCTTATATAAACGCACCGAGGCCCCTGTCGCGCCTCCAACTTTCTACAGCCTCGGCAGAGCCTGCGAGGGCACAGATACTGTCCTCCACTGGCCGCTCTGCAGACAGCCTCTCGCCGCTCTGTGTCCCCACGTGCCCGGCGTCACCACCGCGCCCCTGGCGGGCCTGCCCCGACCGCGCGGACGGCACGTGCCTGCAGGAGCTCCTTGGACGCCCACGCCAGGCGCTGCACCCGATCTTCCTGGGGCCTGGCTCCCCGTTGCGGGCACGGCCAGGGTGGCCCTTGAGGCGGCTCCTCTGCTCGGACTCCTGCCGCCGCGTCCTCGTCTGTGCGGACACCGGTCCTGCACATCAGGGCCTCGCCGTGCGGCTCACGTGACCTTCGTCCCTCCTCGGAGGCCGCGACTCCAGACAGGGCCACATGGGGAGGCCCAACATGTGCACGCGGTGAGGGGCCCGGGCCCTGGCGGCCGCTCGGGTGCTTCTGCTCACTGTCCAGCTTCCTCCGGGCCAGGCCTCGCCCTCGGGTTAGGCTCCGCTCCGCGGCCACGCCCCGGAGGCCGCCCCGTGCTGGTGGCTGCTGCCCATTGGTGGCCCCACCCCAGGCTCTGCCCGCGCCGCCAGGGCTGGCCCAGGGTGCTCTGCAGCGGCGCGCGTCAGCCCCGGCCCACTCCTCGCAGACCACTGCGGGCTCACGAGGACCCCGTGGGGCGTGTGCGGCACCCCGTTCTCCTCCGCCCGGGCCTGTCCTCCCCCCACGACCCACGCTTGGCGGGAGGCAGGGACGGGTCTTGCTGACCCGGCACGCGGGCAGCTGGAGCTCTGAGCCGCGGCCACGCGGCCTCCAGCTCACTGTGAGCACACGGGGTGCGGGGCTTAACGGAGGCGCCCGAGAGAAGGCCGAGCTGCGTCTCTGACACGTGGCGTCGCCCGGAGCAGAGCCGGAGGGCGAGGGAGATGGGCCGGCAGGAGGCCCCGCATGGGAAGAGGTGTGGGGGCAGGCTGACGCTGCAGGCAGCTTCTGGGGGCCAGCGGCCGAGGCCCAAGGACGGCCCTCGAGGGCTGGCGGTGTGGGCTGCTTGCGCGCGTGGGGGCGTGAGGTCCGGTGAGTAGTGTGAGCCAGCCCGCCCGCCCGTGTCTCCAGCTGCCCGCCTCCTCCAGTGCCCCCTCGAACAGGGTCACAGAGCGGCGCTGGCCACAGCACCCCCGCGGCCCGTGCAGGCCACACTCCGCGTGCCGTCTCCCCACGCCATGGCACTGTCCTGCCCTGGCGCTGCTGTCCCTGCCCGCGTCCACCGCTGCCTGCCCTGGGCACCAGGGGCCTGGCCCCAGTGCTGCGTTGTGCGTGGGGCCCAGAACAGGGCCCTCCTTCACCTCAAGGTGCCCCTTTCTGACTGCACCTACGCCACCTGCGGATGACTTCCAGGCCTGCCCTCAGCCCCCACCCCACCCCCAGGCATCTTGCCGCCTCCCTGGCATCTTGGTTCTGGGCGGTGGGGCCGGGAGCAGGTCTGCCGCCCCCTTCCGCCTCCTGATCGCCCGCAGCCCTCTCACCCCGTCCTCCTCGGCCCACCCTTTCCATCACACGCTGCTCATGGACGGGCTGCTGCCCGCTGCCCGCTGCCCGCTGCCGGCGTCTGCACCCACCCTTGATTTACCCGCTTGCTCAGTTCGGCCCTTCCAGGGCCTCCCCACTGCGAGAGGACACCCTACCTTAGCTGGAAATGGGGCCGGCTGCCTGGGCCAGCTTCGCCCTTCCAGCGACCCCCACTCTGTCACTGCTTCGGCGGAGCACCCCGACCGACGGGCCCACTGCGCGCTTTCTCACTGCGGCCTCCTTTGTTCAAGGCTCTCCTCCTGTTTCCCTTCCAAATCTTGTTCAGACGTGGAGCCCCTGCCGGGGCCCCCACAGCACCCGCTGGCCCCCAAGCCCGCAGGGGCCAGCTGACCTGCTCCGCCCGGCCCGGGCTCCCGTCGGCTCAGGCGCGGAGCTGCCGGCGCTCACGCTGCTCGGCAAATGGAATATTGATTGGCCTGAGTCCTGGAAAAAGCGTTTCTCTGGCCTAACTCCTCAGCCAGCGGCGGGTGCGGTGCTGCTCCGCCGCGTGACGGCCACGGGACTGCCCAGCTCACCCCCGAGCCTGCTGGGCCCGCCCCCTGGTGCCGGCTCGTCCCTCCGCTCGCCTCGTCCCCTTAGAGCGAGCTCCCGCGCTGTCAGGGCTGGGGGCCAAACGCTGCGTGGTGGCCCGGCGTGCTGGGGCCGCCCACCCCCATCCAGCGTCCGGCCCACCGTGGTGTCGGGCTCAGCTGAAGGGCCGTCGCAGTCGCTGAACGAGTCGTGCTTATTTGGTGGTGACCATTGAAAACCCCCTTCCTGACTTGCCTCTCAGCACCAGCGGGGCCACCTGCCCGACCTGGTTCAGGGGGAGCCTTAGCATCGTCCCAGCGGGGCGCTCTGACATAGGTCCACCTCTCCCTGGACGGGTCTTGCCGTGGCGCCCTCCTCGCCCTGACCCAGTCTGGCTGTCCCGGAGTGAGCCAGGGCCACGTAGGTGAGGACTTCTGGGCTTCGGGCCCCTGTTCCGCTTGGCCCCTTCCTGGCTCCCCGCCCTGGCGCCTCTCCCAGCCGCTGTGCTGCCACTCAGGTGCTTTGGGACGGTCGGCTCCGCTGGTTCTGGGCCACAACCGCTGGCCCCGAGCACACGTTTACTGGAGGGGCTACCGCCTCCATGTCCAAAGGGCTTGGCTCGGGTCCCCGGGTCCTGTCCGGGAGCTTCCCTTGGGGCGCAGTCCATTGAATCCAGAACACGGGGCGGGGGCAGGGGCCTAGTTTCAGGTTTCTCACTCACTTAGCATCACGACTAAATATAGTGTTATTCCGCATTATGAAACGGGCCCACTTCAGGGTAATTTTAAATAAACCTGGACATCGAAGCTTCAGCCTTTTATGTGGGTCAGCTGGGTTCTCAGAGAGCTGAGAAATGAGCCGGCTGTGTTTGAAGCGGAGTCCTGTTGGCTCTGCCTCCTCGGTGACTAGCCCGGCCCCTGCCGAGGGACACGGGCTCGCCGGCCACCCCGCCGGTCACTCGGCAGGCTGCTCCTTCCCTCTGGTGGCCCTGCCTGCCCCGTCCTCCGTCCAGCTTCTCCCAAGAAGCAGGCGTGGCCTGTGTCTCTGGCGGGGGTGCTGGGCCGGGCCCTGCCGGTCTCCACACACCTGCGGGCCGGGGAGCTCAGAGTCAGGCCAGGCCCCCAGGGCTGGGATGCCCGGAGCTGGGCGAGAACCAGGCTGGTGACCTGAACGCAGAAAGCTGCCCCCCCCCCACCCCCCCCGTTTGCGCCTCTGAAGGGCAGGGCCCAGGTGAAGGGGGCTCTTTCCGGGCCCCGGGGCTGCAGTGTGCTCACTGCTCAGCGCCAGCACAGCAGCGGCAGGACGTGGCAGGAATCACTTGGGAGGCTCCCTGGCTTTGCGGCAGAGCTGCACCCCCACTGTGAGAGGGTCGTCCTGTGCTCCAGCCGCGCCGGCCGGCCAGGGCATCAGCAAACAGCCAGACAGAGGTGGGCGGGAGAGGCGACACTTTCATCACGAGCTGATTTACAAACCAAAGCAAGACAGCGGGTTTTGTCTAAGATTATTAGAAGATGTTAATTTTCTGCTTAAATTATTTCTCTCCCTCCTTCCCCCCCGAGTTCATAAACTAGGGAGAAAAGGAACATCAGCTCATCGCGTCCCCATTTCTTATCTTCCTAATTAAATTTTGTGACTTGGCGCGTGGTGGGTGGGCTGCCTTTCCTCCCCTCCCCGCTTCGCTCTGAGGACAATTACTTGCCATTCAGATTCTTATTGCTTCTTGGTGGGCGCTCCTAGCCGCAGAGGGGGCTGTCAGGGCTTCCTCCCGTGGAAAGGGCTGCAGGGATGAGGTGCTCCTGGCCGCTGTCCAGCAGACCCCAGCTGGCCCCACCCCTGCCCGACCGCGCCCTGGGCACCTGCCCCCACCGGCCCGCTGCAGGGGCCCCACCGCCGGGATTCAGAAGGACATGAGCAGGGGGTGACCAGGCCGCTGGCCCCTCCCAGCTGCACATGCTGTGGCCTAGTTCAGCCTTCGGTCCCACCTGGCTGCGGACGCCTCAGGCCCGGGGCTACTGCGGCCTTTGGCTCTTCCTCTCTGTCGGGCTGGACGTGCCCGCATTTTCAGTGGGTGGACGACGTCCCGGTGAGGAGAGCACCCCAGGAATATCCGGGGGGTGAGGGCGGTCAGCTTGGGCTGAGGGGGTCTGCCCGAGGTCCCCCGTGTAGTGCCCCAGGCTTCCCGGGACCCATCTGGTGGCCACGTCTTCTGGCTCTTGCGTCACGTCCACTCCGGTGGGCAGGCTGCTGTCCACGGAGACGTGGTTCAGGAGCGACTTGCTATCGAGACACTCGTGGGTATGTCCTGCAGGCCGGGCCCCAGCGGATTTTCACGAAACGAGTCCTGGCGTTGCTGGAGGCAGCGCCTTCGTTCCCCATGTGCCACACTCCCCACGCCACATCCCATCATGCCCCAGGCCACATCAGACCACGGCACACCACATCATGCCACGCCACGCCCCACACCATGTCCCACCAGTCCCAGGCCACACCAGACCATGGCAGAGCATGGCACTCTATTCTTCTCGCTCCAAAACTTAGCAAAAGCTGATGTCTGCGCCCTGCTTCATCCGGGTGCACCTCCCAGGGAGCACCGTGAAGTCAGCAGCTGGTGCTGTGTCTGCTCTGGCCTGAACGTACCCGCAGGAATCACTTTTCCGGTCCCTGCATTCTGGCTACCGTGTCCCTAACCAGCCCGCTGCCCCTCTCGACCCGCAACCCGGGCAGCTGGGTGGGCGGGGAGCGTGGCCCTAGGAGCCGACTCGGTTTTGTGATTTGCAGGTACACGGTGGGCAATGGGCGGCTTGATTTGCTTATTAAAAATTGATCTGTAGGGCCTCCCTGGTGGCGCAGTGGGTTAAGCAACGCACTATGAAGCGAACCGCAGCCACTGCAGCACGAGTTCGATCCTTGCTGCCGGCCAGGGAGGGGACCCACATGGTGCGGCAGACCTCTCCTGCTGTGCCCGCTGCTCCCCTCAGCAGTGTACTTCAGTTGATCTGCCTGTTCTGCTCCCCACTCTCTGTGGTGAATCCTCTCACCCCCCCACGTCTCTGGCCTGTACCCCAGTTCTTGTATGCATAAATAAATAAATCTTTAAAAAAAAATTGATCTGTAAACAATCACTTAAACATGCCATGATAATTCCCCTTAACAGCATAAAATAATTCCATTTTACAGTAACCCCTCCTTTGAGACATGAAGGCGTATTTTCCCGTCTCTGCTCGACCCTCTCCCACGGCTCTCCTGCTTCATGAACACAATTCTGTAGATGATTTCATAAAATAGGGTGAAGCTCCTTTCAGGAGCTTGTCGACTATTTTTGGGGGGCCTTGTGTCTCATCTCTAACTCCTCTAGGGATCAAGGAGGTTTCCCAGGGCCCACGGAGGGGCGGGACTTCCTGGCAGAGGCCGATGGGGTGTCCCTTAGCTGACAGCAGTCACTGAGGAGGGGTGGCGTGGGTGGCCGGGCGGGTGTTAATGACTTTTCAAGGTCTGCTCCCGCCGAGATCCTGGGGTGATGGCTCTGCCTTCCAGCTGTCCAGCTGTCCAGCTGCCCGGCAAGTTTCGCCTGCTGGAGCCCAGCACCCGAAGTGAGAAGCCCCAGCTCAGGGTGCCCTGGGGCCCAGGGCCTCGGCCAGCTGGCTGCCCCCTGTTCCCTGGGGACTCCGCCCTCAACTCTGGGCGGCTCTGATTTGCTGTGACTGTCGGACGCTCAGGACGGCCCCTGGCGTGTGGGCCCACGGCTCCCGGGGAGCCTCGTTAGCTCACGAGGGCCGTCCGGGGCGTTGCTGCCTTTCACCATGTCCTTGCTGCCCATCACTGTGAGAGATGCGGGCTGGAGAGCCCCGTTCTGCCGTAAACCACCCGCCGGAGTCCAGCCCGGTCGCTGAGCCCCGGAGTGGGCAGGCATAGGAAGGAGCCAGCGCTCCCTTTAGGAGACCAACGTGCACCAGCAGGTGCCACACTCGAAACAGAACCTTGGCTTGGGGCCGGTGGCGTAAGGTGGGATCAGCCTGCCGTGTGGCAGCCGCTGGGTCACTCCCATGCAGCTGGCTCTCGAGGGGCCCGAATCCCGGGCCTCCCTGACCCATAGACATGGGACCTTTGCAGACCCCCGACCTTCTCCTGGGCCACAACCCCTTCTCGTGGCTTTCGGCTTTTGTGACTCTTTTACCGCTCACTTAGCCAGGCACTTCCCCGGCTGCGAGCGTGCTCCCTGAAGCCCTCCTCATGCTCGAACTTGCCCTGCGTGCACGAGGCTCTGTGCAGGGCCTTCTCGGCGTGGACTCAGGCCCCCACTGAATTAAACTTGCTCTCTGATCATTCCACTTTCTTCCAGTACGTCTCTTGCTTGCCTCTTTAGCTGCTACTTTGAAACGCCTGAACGGTCTCCTGCCTCCCCGCTGCTCCCTCAGCAGTGGATCTCAGTGGGTCTGCCTGTTCTGCTCCCCGCTCTGTCTCTGGTGAATCTGCTCACCCCCACACCTCTGGCCTGCACCCCCATTCTTGTATGCATAAGTAAATCAATAAAATCTTTATAAAAAAAGAATAAACAATAAAAAATGATTTAAAAAAAGCTCTGGGCTTCCCAGGCCTCCCCTGTGAGTCGTCGGTGGCTTTGCCCACCCCCAAATCTTATGCGGATGTTGGGGACTCTGTTTTTCGTCAGTTCCCTCCTCTCTGAAGCTCTGCTCTGCATGTCGGTCACTGGGCACCACGCCTCTCCACGTCCTCGGGAGACAGTGAGCTGGGCAAGGAGGTGTCCGGGAGAACAGGCCCTGCTCCGTGTCACTGTCACCGCGGGCTGGTGTCCCCATGGACGTTGTCCCCACCACTGCCGACAACACTCACCATCGCCCCTGTTGGATTGGGGCTCATCTCTGAGATGCGCCTCTGGTTCCCCTTGCTGTGTTCACGTGGCGGCCTCCGTTAGTGGATCCCCAAGCTCCAGCTTCCGTCCGTCTGTAGAATGGAAAGTGCCCCGACAGGGAATCGCATTGTCACGCGCCTCTGCTGGGCTCTGCCTTCCTTCAGGACAGTGGCGGTGGCCACGGCGTGTGGCTGCCAGCGGCCTCTCGTGCTGTGCCTGTCCAGTGCTCGTGCTGAACACAGGCCAGGCCCGTCTTGAGTTTAGGGTTCCCTCTTTGCCCAAGCTAAGTAGCGTGGATGTAAACGGAATATTTGCTGTTCTTAGAGTGCTTGCTAGAATTTTCCCAAAGGCTCTCTGGTCCGTGAATGTTTATCTGTCTTCTCGAGTCGTAATCGGCGCTTTTCTATGAGAACCGTCAGTTAAGACCTCGGTTTCCAGTGAGCTGGCATCGCAGTACAAGCGCGGCCTTGCAAGCGGAGAGCGAGAACCCGCCACGGGCGCTGTCTTCCTGGTGTTTTCATCGCCAGTTTATTTTCTCAATCTTTTCAAAGACTTAACACTTAGTTTTATTGATTAATCCTTCTCTTAAAACACTCTTTTTCATTAATTTCTGGGATTCTTTTCATTAATTCTGTTTTCTTTGGTTTATTTCTTTTTTCTTTTCTGGACTTTTTCTTCAATTAGGAGCAATTTTTTTTTCTAGAAAGATACTCAGGCCGTCCATTTTCTTGGGACTCGTTTCCGAACCTGCATTGAGTTTGGTGTGTTCTGCTCCAGCTCCTCATTTTGAAAGAATTTGTCACATATTTATTTCTCCTTAAATCCTCCAAGTGTGTTTAAATTCCCAGCTATGCACACCTGGGGAGGGGCATGGAGTGGACGCCTCGCGGCACCCTCGGGCCCCCTGCAGGCCGGGGCAGCTGTCCCTCCCCGGGCGAGGCGGCTGTGTGTGGGCTGCCGCTGTGGCCTTCCCTGGTCATTGTCGTCAGCCCGAGGGGCTGCTCCCCAGGTCTCACCGCCACCCAGTGCCTTCAAGCAGCTGCAGGAAGGCCTGAGCTTCTTGCCTCCGTTTGGTGGGTGGGGAAGGAGTCTCAGATCCAGGCCCTGTGGGCCCACTGGCCTGTCATGGCTGCATCCACTCAGCCGCCCCCTCCTGCTTCCCTCACCCCGTCAGTTCTCTCCAGCCCTGCTGCTCACGGAGACCCACCAGAACCTGGGGGTCCCCTGTCCCCCACGGGGCTGTCTCCTGGCTAAGATTTCCGATGCACGTGGTATCCACGGACCTGTTTCTCATCGCATAAGAGATTCTGTGCCTGCAGGTAGAATCATTCTGCGTCTTTGCCTGAGGCCGCTGCGCTGCCCACTCCCCCCACCCCCGGGCTCTGCTGGCCGCCCCCTCGCCCCTCATCAGGGGCTTCTTGCCCCTCTCTGATCCCGGAGAGACAGCTTGCAGGTAATCGCAAAACCTCCATTCTAGATGCCACTGCATTATTAATGTCATTTTAGCTGAACAGATGCAGGTGATGGACCTCGAGACGGACTCAGCCGTAGAGGCTAGGGAACCGGGCTCTAATCCCGACGGCCCAGGATCAACCTCGTGGCCTGGAGTCGGCCTCTCGCCCGCCCCAGGCCTCGTTCTTCTTTTCTGCTAAATCTGAAATTGGGCCAGGAGAGGCCTCTCAGCCCCTTCCGCTCCGACAGCGAGTGCTGGCCGGGTCACCCCGCCCCTCCCTCCACCCACCCTCACCCGCCACTGTCTACGCGGAATCCCACCTCAGAGACCTTCTCGCTCCGAGAAGAAAACAGCTTTGCTGCTGACGGCGGTCAGGGGCTCCGCGGGTGCCCAGCAGTGGAGGGTGGTGAAGACTAGGATGGTTTCTTTATGCTCTATGCTGTTGCACCCCATTGCACCCCAGCTCTCCCCTACCCCGCTCCACCAGAACTCCGCTCGACCAGGACTTCTCCAGCTCAGCCCCATGGCTCACGCTCTGAGGACTTCCCACCTGCTGGCCAGACACAGTGCTCGCTCCTCCTTGGTCGGTCCTTTTTGTTGTGTCCTCCTCTGAGACGCCGCACAAAGGTCTGGCCCTTTAACAGCTAAGGTTTTACATGGATCGGTGTTTACTGAAAAGATGCTCCACTGATGCTACTTTGGTCAGCTGGAGGAGGGCCCTCCCTGGGGGCGCAGGGGCTGGGCGCCGCACTGTGAAGCATCCGCAGGCACTGCAGCACGAGTTCGATCCCGGCCAGGGGCTGACCCACAGGGCGCAGCAGACCTCTCCTGCCGCCCCACTGGTCCCCTCAGCAGTGCATTTCAGTGGATTCGCCTGTCTCTGGGAAGTCCTCTCACCCTCCATGCTTCTGGCTCTTGTATGCATAAATAAATAAATCTTAAAAAAAAAAAAAAGCTGGAGGAGACTTTGCCCCCTCAAAGCACACGGTCTGGTGGCTGTGCACAGCGTCCATGTGTGGCCAGCTGTGCAGGCTCGCCCGTGCTGGGGCTGCAGGCTGGCCCGTCCCGAGGAGTGAGGCTCAAAGGGGCATGTGAAGGGGGTGGAGGAGGAGGAGACCAGCCCGCTGTGTGTGCCTCTTGCTTGCCACGGTCCAGCAGGCAGACGGCAGCTCTGAGAGCGAGGCCTGGTCAGCCCCGGAAGGTGCAGCTGTGTCCTGCCCGTGGGAGGCAGAGGCAGAGGCCGGGGTGGGCAGGCAGAGCGGGCCTCAGGACTGGGAAGTGGGGCGGCGTCCTTCCCATCGCCCCTGGACGCGGCCGACTCTGGCTCTGGGGCGTGTGGGTGTGACACCGGTGCTGGCAGAGGCATCGATCGCTGCGGGCACAGCCTGCTGAGAAGGGGCAGGGCCAGGAAGTGGAGGCCCTGGGAACTGATGAAGGGACAGATGGGAGAAATCAATACAGATTATACCTGCTGAATCGGAATTCCAGCGACTGTGCCGCACTTAGACAAAATGGCTGGTCAGCGCCGTCTCTGAGGAAATGCCATCCGATCGCTCCCCTTCTGGGAAAGGTGCCACACACAATTACAGAGAATTGACTTTGTACCTGAATTCCCAAATGAAAGGGAAAAGTCCCGGGCACCTGAATTCTCAGATGAACACAGAAATACTCAGGTGAAATGATCTGGAACGATGTACCAGCAACTTGTGTCCTTTGAAGCGACTCCTCAGCACGTGCTGCCTGCCCGGGGAGCCCGTGGCCGACCCGCCTGGGGGGGCACGGGAAGCCAGGGGTACACTTCACCCGTTTCTGTCTGCGTCCCTGGGCCGCAGCCGCAGGTCATGGGGGAGAGCGGACTCCGGGTTCTTCTAGGACCCGACGTCCCGCGGTCGGAGGGACAACCTCCTGGTGGCTCTTCAGTGTCCGTCCCCAGGTTTTATCCCGCCCAGCGTTAGCGGTCGGCACAGCCGCGTCCGTAGGATTCCCTCGAATTGCTTTCACTCTGAGCAGCCGCGGTGCCCTGCGGTGCCGGCTGCTGCGATTACCAGGAAAGGGGACACTCCGTTTGCGCTCCCTTTCCAGACCTCACACTAGTCACCTGCTCCCCTCACGGGTGAAAGTGCCTTGGCCCGACCAATGTGACTGGACAAACCGCTTCTCTTTCAGGCTACTTTGAAAGCCTTTCCCGTTACCTTCCGCATTCATTTGTATTTGGGGTGGGATGTTAATTCTTGACCGCAGGCACAAAATGAGGGGAGCTGTATGTATCACGAGTGGCAGACTATGGCAGATAACCTCAAAGACACTTTTATTTGGCTTTGGAATATACATACACACTTGCCTTTAAATATGGGGCTAGTTGACGTTCCAGAAATTTATTTCAAACCAAATTAGGAGTCACACTGGGAAGACTATATGCCCCCGAACTGAGAGGCTACGTCCAGTTTCTAGTCCTGCCAAGCCCAGTCGTTCCCACCTTGTGATTCACCGCAGGCTGAGGAGAAGCGCGAGGACTAGGAGCCACTAGCCCCTCAGTCTCCACCAAACCTGTGCGAGGCGGGACGGGGTTCAGCAGCCCCATCTCAGCAGGTGCCCTGAGTCAACAGAGCCCCGAGACGCCAGCAGAGCTGGCGAGCGGGTGGAAGAGCTGATCACGGAGACCTGGCCCGAGCCCCGGCGCTGGAGGGGCTAGACCAGACCGACGCAGAGTCCACCGCGCTCTGGAGTGCCCAGCTGTCCCTGTAGACTCAAGGCTGAAAACCCAGCGGGCAAGCAATGCTCTCGTGCCTGTGAGGCGGTCAGCGGCCCAGCGGCCCTGCCCTGCGGCTTTCCGGAGTTTCCTGGACATGCCAGGTCTTCCTCGACTTTGGATTTTGTGTACTGGCTCCTGCAGCCCCTGTGGAATCCTCCCCCCATCCTCGCCTCAGGTCTCCGCAAGTAGCAGCCCTCAGAGGCCGTCCTCTGCCTCTCCTCCTGGGCACAGCCCTGCTGCAGTCCCCGCCTGCACTCCGGCTGGTGCAGCCTGTGGCGCGCCGGCGTGGTCGGGGTGAGGCTGTGTGGAGCCAGTGTGACGGGGCCGTCGACAAGTGCCTGGCAGGTCTTCTGAAAGGTGCTGTCGGCTTAGCATTATTTTTTAAGCTAAAAAATTTAAATTATAAGAAAGTCTTCAAAAATTAGATAGCGCGGCCAATTTTCAGGGTATTGGAAATTGTGGTTGAAGAGTTTCAAGTCTTGTTTCATTTATGGTCCCATCCACCATCGTGTCCCCACTGTTGAGTCGCGGGGGGTAGGGCGGGCATCACCTGGGCCGATGGTGAGCCTGAGCTTCCAGGGCCGGGGCGCCCCCGGAGGGCCCTGTCCAAGGTGCTGACGCCCTGTCCTGCATCAGGTCGTCTCTCGGTAAACAAGCAGATCATCTTCCTTTTCTAAACGGAAGTGGTCAACTGCTGGTCTCAGATGTAGTTGGGGGCAGCAACAGGGCCAGGCGCAGGGAGGATTAACACTGAGGACATCTCATTTTCCCTTTTGTAAAAAAAAAACCAAGCAGTCTTCTCTATTCCTGTTCTTCTACCTGTTCTATTGCGTCGTGGTTAACATCGCTTTGCGTTTTAGACCAAAGAGAGAATGCAAAGCTTTGGATCCGGTTGCTGTCACTAGTTCAGGGTGAGGGTGGCCATGGGTTTTCTCAGGGCCCCCAGGGCACAAGAGATGGACGTCACAGCGGTTGCCCATCGAGGCCTGGACTGGACGTGGATTTCCGTGGGGTTTCCCAGGAGGCCTGGGCTCTCACGTCCCCTCTCCCGAGTCTGGCACAGCTGTGTGACCTGCTGAGGCGTCACGAGCCCTGAGGCCCAGCGTGGTGTCTGGGGAGGGCAAAGAGCCTCCTTTGCAAGCTCCTGGGATGGTTCTGGTGCTGCTTTCCCGGGCAGGCCATCCCCGCACAGCTGGGTGTGGAGCGGGAGCTGCCTTTATTGTTTACCTGGTATTTCTAAGTTGACATTTTTCTTCCAGGGGGCTTTTCCACAAAACTTATTGTTCCCGGGAAGACACAATTGAAATCAATTGCTAATTAAATTTATGTCTAAATTAATAAATCACAACTATTCAGATCATATCCGTCTGAGTAATTTCTATCATGGTGAACATAATTGTTAGATTCAGCATTTAATGAACCATATTGTTAGGTAAAATCCTTATGACAATTGGGACTAATAGAATATATTAACCTTCGCTCCCCCCGGCCTGACATCACGTTGGACTGCGTTCAGGTGAGAGCACCTGCAGGCGCCTCGTCATTAGGTGGCCATTGTGACTCTGACGGCGCCCGGAGGCTGGCGAGCGAGGGCACCTGCTGTCCGCAGTGCCCCCCACCGGCCGGGGACGTCTGGGGGTGTGTGTGCATGTCTTCCCTGGCAGAAGCCACGCCAGCTCGGGGTCGGCACCTTCGCGGGGTGCCTGTCCCGTGGCTGGCCTGGGCGGGGCCTTGGGCAGGCAGGGAGGCGTGGGGTGCCCTGGGAGAAGTGTGCACAGCTCCTTCCTCGGGGCGCCTCCTCTCCGCGGCCCAGGACAGGACTTGACGGGGAAGGATGGAGGCCGCGTGTCCCAGAGCAGACCCGGGTGTTTCTAGCTGGACAGGCCTGATGGCCTCTAGCCTGGCGCGGCCTGACGCTCCGCGACAGTCCCCTCGGCGCACACCGCAGAGGGGCGCGCCCTGTCCCGCGTTGTCCCCTGCAGGACGGTGGCCCCGGCCCCTCTCCAGGGAACCCCATGCTGGGGGACATGTTCAGAGTTGGCATCTGTGTCTTAATCGCCCAGAGTGGTATCTGCTTGCCTGCGGGGTCGGGACAAGGGGCAGTTCACAAGGCGAGAATCCCAGCGGTGCAGCTGCTGGCGCCAGGGCCAGGGCCGGAGTCGCTCCCCTGCCCAGCACGCCAGGCTGCCCGGCGACGGAGTGGCGGGCACAGCCCCAACATTCGGCCGGCCAGCAGCCGGGGCGTGGACGCCCTGCCTCCTGGATTCCAGTGGGCCCGTCGCCCCAAGCTGCCCGGCCTGGCCTGTGGCAGCGGTGGCTTGGGGTGTCCCTCCCCGAGGCATAGGCTGTCGGGGCGCAACTGGAACGCCCGGCTAAGTGAGCCCCGAGCGCAAAGCCGGCCCCGCGGCCTACGAGTGGCAGGGCCGGCAGGGTCGGCAGGGCGGCGAGGGCCGGAAGGGGCGGCCCCCTCCCGAGGGCTCAACAGGCCTAAGCTGGCCTCTCAGGGCCACGTCCATCGTCTGCTCCCTTCCGGGCCGCCTGAGCCTGGTTCCCTCCGCACTTCAGGCCAGTGCAGGGAGGTGCCCACGGGGAGGTGGGAGAGCCCCGCGCACAGGGCGGCAGACGCGGGCACGGACCCCACCCCGTGCACTGAGTGCAGCCCGGAACCGGCGCCTCCGCCGTACCTTCCTCGACGGGCTGCGTGAGGGCTCCCCCAGCTCGGCCTTCCGGGTGTCTGGCCCTGCCGCCGCGCTCCCTCTGCAGTCCGACTGGGCCCCCGCGTCTCCCTGCGCTCTGGGGCGGGGCCAGGGCCCCCAGGCGTGCCGGTGGGGGTCCTAGGCAGTGGAGGGGGGGAGAGGGAAGGGGGTGGGAGAGGANGTTGGGGAGGGTGAGGGGAAGGGATGTGGGAGGGGGAGGAGAGCGGGAGGGGTGGGTGGGGGGAGGTGGGGTGGGTGGGGTGAGGCGGGGTGGGAGGGGAGGGAGAGGGGTTCCAGGTGTGCCCACTTGTGTCCATGGGGGTCCCAGGACCAGGGGTGGAGTGGCCGGTGCGCCTGGAGGCTGGTGCACAGGGGCTGGACTGCCTCGCCCCAGGGGGTCCTAAGAGTGGACGTGGTGCCCCGGAGCGGGGACGGGGCATCCGGGGCGGAGGCGGGGCGTCCCGGGGCGGGGGAGGGGCGTCCCAGGAGGGGGAGGACCGGGAGAACTGTGAGGCTGCATTTCCAAAGCAGTCGGGGCAGCAGATGGAGGGAGGGCGGCGAGATGAGGGGTAATTTATCAAGAGGCTGGGGAGACCGTTCCAGGCCGGCGGGTGTTGCTGTTTGGGTGCAGAAATACTTAGTTTTGAAATTACGGAACAGCATCATCGCCGTGGTGATTTTGTCTCCGGGGATCTGAGCAGAATGCTTATGTATTCGTGCCTGCAAATGACTCTGAAAATGCATATTATTTACTGTTCTGAAGAGGCTCTTAGGCTCTGTGGTCTAAATAGGAAATTTGGATGTAATAAAATGGGACCATTATGGACTCCCAGACAAATAACGACAGAGGCTAGTACTTCAAAATTTTTTTAAAACAGGGCATTCTGGCCTCTCCCAGGGCAAAACACGGCCAAGGAAAAGACCTGGGTGCAGGGAGCAGGCTGTGCCCGCATGGCCCCACCTGGGCTCACCCGTACTTGGGCGGTGCCGGCCGGTGTCTGCCCGGCCACCCCCCCCAGACACAGGCCCGCAGGGCGCCCGGCTCAGGGAGGGCTCTGCCCTGGGCCCGTCATCACTGCAGGCTTCTGGAAGCTTCCAGATGTAGTCACTGCCCCACCTTGGAGTCCAGACTAGGCTTCAGGCACTCCCCTGCCTAAAGCAGATTAACCAGCGGCCAGGACCACCTTGACCTTTGTCCTTCCTTTCCGCTCTGCAGGATGAGACCCCTCAGCTTGGTGCCCCAGCGCCTCCCTGGGCCCTCGGCCTCGTCCCCTGGGGGATAAGCAGGGCAGCGCCTGCGTCATCCGGTTCCCGCGGGTCGCACAGCCGGGCAGGCTGCCCACGGCCTTTGCCCCCTCTCCCGGGCCTCGGGCGGGAGGTCCGGGGTCCGCGGTCACTCAGTGCCCGGGCTGGAGGACTGCTAAGTCTTCCCAGCTTGGGGGCTTGGAGGTTCTAGGTATTTCTGGCCCCAGTATCAACTTTGGGGGGAAGCAAGAGAAAGGGGGCGTTGGCCTTGGACGTCCTGCTTGAGGCACCTCTTCGGATGGAAAGGCTTGCTAACCCGGGTCCTGGAGCAGTCCGGGTCCTCTCCCTATGGCGCTTGTAGTTGCTGTGGGGTGTCGCGTGGCTTGCCCGGGAGGGGTACGCCTTAGCCCTGGCCTCACCTGGGCAGGGGCTGGGGTGGGACTGCTCCGCTTTGAGGGGTGTCAGGGGCGGAAACACCCAGCAAAGGGGCAGACCTCACTTTCCGGAAACTTCCTCGGATGTGAGCCCCAGACCTGCTTCCTGGCGGGCGGACGGCTGAGCGCTGTCCCGGGGCGTGGTTGGCAGCCCCTCCTTGCCGCCCTGGGCTGGCCACCTGCTCCCGGGGCCCCCGCCTCCCGAGTGAGTGATGGCTGGCGATCTTTGCCCCTAACTCTCGTCGCGTGCTCTCCGGAGCTGGCGGCGGGGCACGGAGCTGCGCCTTGGCCTGTCGTGTGAAGCCCTCGGAGCGTGGTGGCCACTGACTCGGCCATCCTTGCAGCGGTGCAGCCGAGGAGTCATGCTGCCTCTTATAAATCTTTCCGGGAGGGAGGAGCATGGCGGCCCTGGGGCCCCCCCACCTGCCCAGCTCAAGTCAGAGCGGAGCAGCGGGGGGCAGGCGAGCCAGGGTGAGTGCGGCCTGTGCCTGCCCTGGCCTCGGGCCCTGCCTCAGCCGTGGAGGCCGCGGCCCTTCCCGTGGTTGCCGGTCTTTCCCTCGTCACTCTGTGGCTCCAGGGCAGCCGACGTTAGGGGCTTTGCCTGCAGAGGGGTCTGGTCCCTGCAGGTTGTGTTACGACTTGGTGCACAGAGCTGGAGGCTGGCGGGGAGCAGAGGGGCCCAGGGGCCGGGTGCGGGCTCTCAGAGTCTGGGTGGTGTGGTGTGCGCCGGCACCCCTAAATCACACGCAGTGCTGTAAGCCGGTGTCCCCTCCATAAAACAACCGAGCGTCCATCCGCCTCGGCCCCGCCCCCTACTCAGAGGGGACTCTCCAAGAGGGACTGGACGCCGGGCGCAGGCAGGCCGGAGGGGCAGTGGTGGCCCGACGCTGAGGGTGGCGCTGCGTGGCCCTGCGGACCGCTGGGCGCTGAGCAGAGGCGGACGCCGGGCCTCCCGCCGCTCCGTCTTCTTGTGACTCGAGGTTCGTGTGTGGCCTAATCTGTCATCGGTTCTAAAAACGTTCCAAGGATATTTGAAATGAATTTCAAGTATGTAATTCAAAATGTGCCATGTGCTTTATATTATAAAGCTCAAAACACATTGATTAAATGGGCTGGTAACGATGTTCTTCCTATCTTTATGTCCTTATTTATTTTTTATCTCATCTATTGATTTTCTGAAAGGCTAAGAGAAAGCCTCCACGATTTTGAGGTGTTTTCAGTGTTTCCTCCTCTCTCTGATCGATTTTACTTTTCAATTCGCTGATTTTTTGGAAAGTGAATGTTTATGAGAATAAGTCTCCTTTGTGCTTTGTACCTTTGATTACTATCAGCCAGCTGTATTTTCTTTAATTTACACTTGTGAACATATTTCTGATGATTTTTCTTTAAAATGCTTTATTTGAACGTTAAAAATAAATTTAAAAACCTACGGTGGGGATTATAATGGCACCTAGATACCCACCGCACAAAATGAACAAATGCTGTCATTTCTCATGTGTACTTAAGATTTTTTAAAGAAATTAATGGCATTTATATTTTAGAGCATTTTAGGTTCATATCAAAGTTTGGCAGAAAGTGCAGCTTTGTGTGTGTGTGTGTGTGTGTGTAGAGCTGGGGTGCAGGCCAGAGGTGCAGGGGTGAGAGGAGTCACCAGAGACAGAGCAGGGAGCAGAACAGGCAGACCCACTGAAACACACTGCTGAGGTGGATGGCGGGGAGACAGGAGAGTCTGCTGCGCCCTGTGGGTCAGCTTCTGGTGGGGATCCAATTCAGGCTGCAGGGGGAGCTGAGACTTAACTCCCGGGCCACCAGGGAGGCCCTCTAGTAATTTTGTGATTTTATCTTCAATCTCTGCATTGGTAAAGGAAGCTCTAAAGAAGCGGGTGATTTCAAGGTCAGAGAGGCTGTGAATGGCCAAGACAGAACTTGACCTTGGAGCTGCAAACATGCACTTGGGTCTCTCTTTCCCACTGTGGGGACTGGCCCACGACATGCCCGCGGTGCTCCAGCCAGGTGACGCCCGGCGCAGAGCCGAGGGGAGGGCGCCCTGGACGCCAGCTCCAGCCCTGAGGCTGCCTCCTTGATGCCTCCCACGGGGGCTGCCCCTGCTGCCCCCAAAGAACCATGCAGGCCTCCCAAACAGGGTGCACCCCAGAGGACCCAGAAGAGGAGTCGCCTTTCCCTGCCCGCCCGTTGGACCCAGCAGCTGACGCTGCCTGCTGCCTGCGGGCTGTCTCCCTGGCCGGCGCGAGCCCAGTGCCTGCTCCTCACGGCCTGACGGTCCCGGAGGTAAAAGAAAAAATAGGCCAGATGAAGCTGGCCGCTCACGTATTATTTAAGTTCCTCCAAAGTCTTAATAAATTTCCCAAATATTTAACAAGTGACTTAATTTAAGTAAAGATCTGCACGTATTTGATAAAGGGGAACCCGTTTAATCAATCCTGTCCTGTTTTAATAAATACTGGATTAGGGTTAGACTTCCTACAAACAGTAAATATGTAAAGAAAATATTTGTGATGTGTGGATACGTCCCCTACCTGCCTGTTCAAGATCAAGGAAAGATTATCTCGCCAAGCACTGCGCGTGACACTCTGTGTCCGCACGCCGGGGAGGAGGGCGAGAGTAAACGGACTTCAGCCCGGCCCCGTGGGCGAGGACGAGCCAAAGGCTCAGGCTGCGTCAGATCCCGGCGAGGGAGTGCGGTCCACAGCCTCGAGACCTAGAAACCACTAGAAACCACCGTTTCTTTAGCTCTGCGTGTCCCCGTGCAGAAAGGAAGGTAAAATTACGGATACTAGACGTGTTGCAGGGGGTTCCCAGGGAAAGGGGAGGTTGCAGGCTCCCTGCACCACCACCCCCCATGGGAGGTGGAGCTGGGCAGGGAGGAGGAGAAGCTGGAGGGTTGCAGGGAAGGAGGAGGAGGGAGCAGGAGGAGCCTGGGGAGGCACGGGGAGCAGAGACTCGAGCGGAAGCTGCGCTTGGTCCGGGCCTGGACCGGCTGGAGCAGATGCAGGGAGGCCCGCAGGGTGGGGGGCAGCGGCAGCCGGATCCTGGCGTTGCTCGTCTCCTTCCAGACTTGTCCACCGCTCCTGCCACTCCTGACGCCCTTAGACTGTGACTGGTTTGGGGCCTCAGTGGCCCTGCTTTGGGCCACCCCTGCTGGGCTGGACACTGACCCACGAGGGGACGGGCGACTTCAGGTGCCTGATTTGGAAATTTATCTTTATCTTGTCTGTGTGGCACGAACTGTATGAAGGTTCCTCCCATCAAGGCCTTACACACTTGAGCTTGTTTTGTTTCGATGCGGTGGAAGGCCGGGACCTCTTCAGAGTGGGCGGGTTTGGGGGTCCCGGGGTGCCCCTCACCTGCCCTGCAACTGTAGTGTTTCTAGCCAAGGGGTGGGTCCACCTTCAGTTATGGGTCAGTTCTCTGCCACCTGAGCCCCTTCGGGCCCCCTCCCCACCTTTGCTCCTGGCCCACTGCTGCCACCAGGCCCACCTACCCCCACTCTTCCCAGCATCGCCCTGAACGTGTCTTGAACCTCGTCCATTCCGCGCTCAAGCCAGAGCCATGCTTCTTTAGGGTCAGAGAATGGTCACGCCAGTTCCCAGCTTCCAGCTTTCAGCTCCTCCTCATTTCTCTGAGGACAGAGTTCTACCAGGTCCCCCACCGTGGCCCCGCAGAACAGGCTGGCGGTTAGCGCTGGGTTGTGGGGGAGCCGCTCGGCCGGTTCCCTGTCAGCAGACTGGCCATGCAGAGTCACCGTGGGGGCTCTGTGGGGCCACTCAGGGAGGAGCTGACCGGCGTCCAGCTGCCGTCAGCGCCCTCCTGTGCCCTTGGCCCTCGCTCTGCCCCCCACCTCCAGGGCCTCTGGCAGCGCCGTCTGCCCTGTGGTGCTGCTCCCCATGCCGCCCCGTCCGCGCTGGACCCCAGGCGGGCCCTCCCCGCAGAGGCCGGCGGGTGGAGATGGAGTCGGTGGCCGTCCTCGGGGGAGCTGGCGCGCACGTGGGAAGCCGCTTTGTTCCGTGTCCTTGACACGACAGACTCCATATTAACACAGCGCCGGTGGTCTTGCGCCTCCTGCTCGTTCGGAATCTTAATAGGTGGGCTTTGTGCAGGCTTCTGGTCCTGCGTACCCGGTGCTTTAAGTCAAAGTGGATCTTTGTTGAAGGCTCCGCCACCTCCTTCCCCTTCTCTCAAAGGAGACAAGTGCTTTCGCTCACCTTTGCTGGCTCCCGGCGGCTGAATGGCACTTGTGTGTTTGAATGTCACATAATAGCGCCGTCCGGCGGGTGTCCTCTGCCGCGGGCCTTCCCGTCCTGCTTGCGTTTGCACTTTGTCTCCCTCTTTATAAAGGACTGTGGACAAGCCCTGATACTGTTCGTCACCCCAATTCTGAAAGCAGAAATGGCCTTGGAGTGTGGTGTGGGAACCGCGGCCGGCCCTTTGGGCAGGCGGGGAGCTCGGGCCGTGCTGGGCGGGTGGGGCGGGCCTCCCAGCGGGGAGGGGTGTGAGCAGCGGCATGTTTTGGCGAGTGGGGTGGGGCGGTGCCAGAGGAGAGGATGCAGTCACGGAGGGCAGGAGGGCGGGGGGCAGGGGTCAGGCTCCACGGAGCGGTGGCGCCTGGTCTCAGAAGGCCCTCGTTCAGTAGCTTTGCATGCGTGGAGCTCGCTGTTAGCCTCAGGAATCTTTGGTTGCTGTTTTTTCTGTCTCTGGAACCTGTGTCCATTAATGTCAGAGAGTCAGGAATTGGGACAGACGTGAAAGTAACAGGCGAGAAGCTCTGAACTTCCTATTTTGGTCAACTTGTGCAAATAGAGCTTTGGTCTGCAGCGGTGCCTGGCCCGGGGTCTGGCGGAGCTGGCACCGAAGAGCTCCTGAGAGCTCTGTGGTCACAGGCACCTGCTGGGTGCCGGGTGCAAGATGAAGTTGCGCCGACTGGAGCGGGCGCCTGCACGCAGCCAGATGGGCTTGGCCTTGGCTGCACGAGACAGAGGAGCTGGCGAGATGGTAGAAAGCTCTTCACGCGCCCCTCTTTCCGGTGTTTCTGCTGTGTAGGTGTGTCAGTGTCAACCCCAACTTTAAGCACTAGGGGAGTTCCTGTCTTCTCTTTCTGTCCCCTCCTCCTCGCCCCCTCGTCCTCTTAAATGTACTTGAAGCCAGAAACACCCAAGAAATAGCTGAGCGAGGACTGGGAGGTGGGACTGTGGAGACTCGCTGGAGCCTGAGGGGGCCACAAGGAAGCCATTGTCAGGCAGGGCTGAGCAGGCTGAGGGCAGTGCGTACTGGAAGTGGCTGTGTGACGTGAACGTCATCACGAGGGGAGACCAGACAGAGGTCGGACTCCTCGGTGGCTCTCGAGTGTGGTTCTGGACTGGAAGCGTCACCTTGAAGCGTGCTAGAGAAAGGCAAGTCAGAAATCTGGGATGTGGAGCTGCTGTGTGCGGTGTGACACACCTCCAGGAATTCCTGGTGCATGCAAACCACCGTGACAGCCGGTGCGATTGCAGAGAACACAGGTGGTCCAGTAGAGGTGGGCATGCTGCGTTTGGGAATTAAAGGCGGAGAGCCACTGATCAGCGCACCCTCCAGCTGCAGAAATGACTGGGATGAGCTTGCCAAAGATTTTTAGAAATGAGACTGATTCAATCAATTCACTATGTCTTTTAACAAATCCCGAGGAAGACATGATTCACTTTGTTCACAGTGAGCAAGGACTACGAAAACACTTGTGCATAAAGGCGGACTCAAGGTTACATGGCTAAGAATTATCAATGTCAGGGTTTAGGCTGAAGATCCAGAAAGTTCTTTGACATCTTCAGTAGAGGTCAAACCAATGTGGAAAAATAAAAAATATTGGAGGCAAAAAGAAGGGTGGGTAGAGATGGAAGTATACAAAATTTTAGTAGAAATATCTATATAAAATGGTGACAATGCAGAAGACTAAGTGATGTCTTGGAGTCATTGTTTTGAAGGACACACTTTACAGGCTCTGTGAATGCGGAGAGGAAAGATGGGTAAAAATCATGAGGCAGAAACTGACAGAGAGGAGGGGAGACGGACATCGGGCTCATGAATAATGTTGCCTCTGACTTAGGGGGCACTAAATTGAAAGGAGCAAAACCCAAGTATATAAAAATATGATAAAGACGAGTCTTTGAACCAGTGAAGGACTGGGTCAGAAGATTTTAAAAGATTACTCCAGACAAATCTAATGAAAGCCACATCTAGCCTAGGCATCCTGACAAACATTTTGAGTTACAATGATAATTCAAGAAATCCTACAAAATTTCATGTAGAAAAACTAGGTTACCTACTAAGACACAAAAATGAATCAAACTCTGGACGTCTTTGCCTTAACTTTCAGAAAGCACCAGAGAAGCATTTATAGGATTTTGAGGGGGAATAGTTATGATCCCAGAAATTAAAGCTCGGTCCTGGTGTCTTAATGAGTGAAGGAAACAGAAAGACAGCATTCGCTACACAAAATTTAGGAAATACACCACATAAGCCCGTCTTGAAAAATTACTCAAATATGTTTCCCTACTGAACAGTCCTTAGAAAAGAGAAAGCACAACAGCAAGCTCTAGTCATGATGTCAGTAACAGCAAGCATGTTGGTGCAGGAGCTGTTCTGAGACCTGTATTCGCGTCTCGTATAATCTAAGCACGTACTGCGGATATGCCCCTTTCAGAGAAGAAGAACGGAGGGCCAGGGGACTAACCGTGACGGTGCAGGCAGTACCTGGACTTCGGGGGCTGGCTTTGCAGTCCTTCCTCTTTGCCACTTTTAAAACTTTCCTGTTACAGAAATCTGATTGCTCTAAAGTTATTTAAGTTACAGGTAAGCATAAGTTTTTTCTGTGTGATTGTAAAAATAAATGCCGATATCTAATTTGGAGTTCTAATGGTACACATAGTATATTATATCCAAATTGATTTATAACAATACACACCTGAGCCCATATACTATTATAATCTGATGTTGCTTCAATAAATGTTATTTTAAAAACTTTAAAAGGCTATAAAATTAAAAAAATAAAGTCATTATAATCTAGAGTGAAAAACTTAGGTCATGTAATTGAGTGGTGAGGCAATTATGCGTTCTGAGGATTGTCTCTTTTAGCAATTTAATAGATCATAACCCTCTCCTGGCTCTTAAATTTCTGATTGTGCATATGAGGCGCTAACGAGATACCTTTTCATTCTTGAGTCTGACAATATACAATTTAGAGTTCTCTTAAAAAATGTAAAGATAGTGTATACAAGAAATAACTAGAAAAGTAAATGTGAAATACATAATAAATGATAGTAAGCAAAGACCAAAACAAGAAAGCAAAAGAAAAATAAAGATTAAAACAAAACAAAAAATGTAGCTCCAAATATATCACCAAAAACAATAAGAATAAATGTGTTAAACCTGCCTTTTATAACTTAAAGAATCTCAGAATGGGCCAAAACAAAATATGATTCACAAGAAACATATCTGTAAAAATGGTAATAGACTGTCTAAAAATGAGTAAATGGGTAAAAATATATGAGACTGATGCAAAGATACAAAAAAACAAAAAAAGTATATTCCTTTTATTAAAACAGAGGCAGCTACTTTCAGTGCTCTTGAGAGCCAACATCTGTCTCATAGCAACTCTGATGTCACTGACCTTATATCAGTACTTGAAATTAACCACCGTGGGTGCATTTATATCACAGAATTGGCAAGCAGGAAAAATCAGACTGAGATCCAGTTACTTTGTTACTTTGTATTGATGGATAGTCAGCTGTACAGGGGAGGTATGTATCAGGTATTTCTGTGCACCCTGAACATTGTAATGAAATATATTAGATAATATTGCTAGAAATGCATAAGGAAACTGAGAAATAATAGCTGAACATAGCATCAGTATTTGTCAATCTTTTGCTGAAACGATCCACAAACAATAAATACTCAGAATTTGACTTATAAAAACTTACACTGAATCAATATGTATTCATTGAACAGTCTAGATTATAGTATATGGTAGTTCTTGTCCAGCATACGTGCAACCTCTAAGTCTCAACTAAAACTCCCAATGAACTCCCCAAAGCATATTTGGTTTAAGCTGTCTTAATTGATTATCTCTAAAATAATAATACATTAGTAATAAATTAGTAAATTACATAAGTTAATAGTAAAAGTTAAACTTAAGACAATATATTCAACTTCTTGGAAATTTGTTCCAAATATCAACATAAAGCAACAAATAAATCTCTAATCAAACCAAAAATTAAGGAAAAACCAGACAGCCTCCTTTAGTACTTTCCAAGATGAGGCTATTAAAATTTCAATTACATGTAATTTAGAAAAGAGAAACAAGAGCACAACATATCAAAATTTATTGGATGCAACCAAAGCAGTAACAGAGCTAAACTCATTGTCCTAAGTACTTTTACTATTAAGTGAAAATTAATAACAATAAAGAATTGTATTTCCATTCAAGCAACAAGAAATAGAATCAACTAATCAGGCCCAAGGCATGCAGGTTGAGGGAAATAATAAAGCAGAGAGCCACAAATAGTTGAGCAGCTACAAAGTATGTAGGTAGTGACTAGATTCAAGATTCAGGATTTTGAGCAGACTAAAAAATGACTAAAATGACTAAAACTTGGGAAATATAGTAAAAAAAAAAACACCCTAATATAGGAATTAAAATAGGACATAACTAAATATGTAGGAAAATCATGAATAATTTTAAGAAACTATTAGTTAAAATTCTATACTAGTAGTTGTGAAGATTGTGTTGAGATAAAACTAAATAAACTAATGACCAAAAAAGTCAGAAAACTTTTCAAACAGATTAAAGAAAAAAAAATTTAAAAGGCTCAATTCTTTTTATGTCGAGTATTTTCAAGCTGTTAATAGATAATTCCTTTGGGTTTAGACTATTCTCACTCAGTCACTCGCTTAACATCTTGGCACACCCCCAGGGCTAAGTGGGGTAAGACCTGAGCTATTGGTACAGCTCATCTACTTAAAGTGTAGTCAGAAAAATTTTAATTCATCTGTGTGTGTGTGTGTGTATGTGTGTGTGAGACAGAGACAGCACGAGAGAGCATGAGCACTGGCTATCAGCGTATTAATGTCTGATAATTACTGTTGCTCATTAATAGGATGATGCATCGTTCATGATGTGGCTTCGTGCTGTAACATGGTGAGTGGCCTTAGCTCTGTCCCTCATGTTTTAGAGGAGTCATCATTCCTGGGGCTTTTACAAGAGTTGGAGATGGAAGCCGCCTGGCATGGGGCCTGGGCTGTCACTTTGGCAGCCTTTTCCCCCGAAGTGGAAAGTGGCAATTTGTCCCCTTCCTTTTGCTCTTACTCTGTGTTCATTAAGTAACTTTCTGACACCTCATTTGCTCCTCAAAGGCAATGATGCCAGGAGAGAGTACGCTAAGGTGCATTACGCCTAAGATCCATTTCCCATGGTAAATTGATACATCAATGAACATATTAGCATTCAGGTTGGCAAATTAACCTCCTGCTAATTTGACTGCAGGAGTACGTGTGACAAGTCTGACGTCTTGCAAGTGAACGGGTCCAGGCACACCTCAGGGTTCCCCACTCTGGAGGACTGGTGAATCACTAGGGGCTGCGGGTCCTGCTGTCCGGCGGGGGACCCCTGGGGCACCGGGATCAGGGGCTGGGGGATGTGGCACAGGGCCTGGGGCAGCTTACTCTGGGCCTTGGCCTTGATCTGGGTCACGGGCCCAAAATAAGCTGGCAGCAATGGGCCTGGAGAGAAGACGGGGCGTCTGGGGAAACTGAGGAAGAGCCGATACCCGTGTGACATGTCCCAGTTAGAGGTCAGGCAGGCCACCCCTGGTTTCCACCTGGTGACAGGCCCTTCCGTTGTCGGGACCCTACCCTTGTTCGTCCCGGCACGGTGGGTGCCCGTGCCGGGGGCCCCTGGGTGGGTTCGCTGTGGCTGGAGGGCTGCTGAAACGCTTCACACAACAGCCGTCTCAAGGGCACGGGCCGTGGCTGGGGCTGCAGATCCGTATTCTGGGTGCATTAATCAAGTTTAATGGACCCCAAGGTTTGAAACAATGCCTTCCATTTTTTTGTTTTTTCAGAGACTGCACAGAAGTGTGACATTATACAGCAAATAAAAGTGTTGCCACAATGCCTGTAAATCAGAGCTTTAAACTATGTTTCAATTATCCTTCTATTATCCAGCTGGTATTTAAGCATGTTTATTATTCAAATCAGCTGCGAATGTGCTGCTGTTGTGTAAACAACTGTCACTGGCGGAAACAATGATCAGGAGGCCGCATCCTTTCAGGTGTACTTAGGAGTACTTACACCCGGCCACTTGTATTTAAATATCATGTAAACACAATGCTTGAGTGACTACCTTCACTCCGGGCCCAGTGCCTGATGCCAATTCTATTACATTAAGAGGGAAATCTATTAAATTTTTCATTTATACACATCCGTACACTGTTTTTGCCCATTGTGTCATTAGGGCTTGGATTAATAGAATAGATATGCTGAGAGGTACCGCGGGCATTGAGAAAGGCTGCTCCGAATCAAAGCCGATTTCTCTGCATTATTTGGGGGTGTTGGGAAGCTTTTGTGAAAACAATGCAAAGAAAATTATTTTTTGAATAAAAAGCATGACCTGGAGAAAGGAAAAATTTGGCCCCCTGAAAGAGCAATCTTGAACCTTTATTAGCTCCATTACCAATTCAGCATATAAAAGGTAGAGAGCCAGAAAATAGGACATTTGTAGAATGAATCTGTGCCTCTTTTCAGGGTTCTCTGCTAGCACAGGGGAGGCGGGGGCTGTGTGTATTGGGGCAGGTGTGAGTGTGCGTGTGTGTGTCCAGGCTGGTGTTTGTGGGTGGTGCTTGCTGGGCAAAGTGGACTGCCTTCTAGGCTCGCTTCGCGATGAGAAATCCTTTAGTTCCCTAAGCCTCAGTTCCACATACAAGCCAGGAAGATAAGTTTTCGAGGACAAGGGCACAATAAATGACAGAGAATCATAATGTGATCAAACGGTCAGGACCATCGGGGGTCACATTATTTGGGGCCTCAGTGGATTGTTGTGGGTTGAGTTTTATCGCTGACCTGCAAGAACTCTCCAGAGCTCTCATACCACTGACTGCCGGAGTGGGAGGTGGAGAGCAGGGGCCCCGCAGGATGTGACCTGGCATGGGAGAGGCAGTCTGCAAGTGCCTGGGTGGGGTGAGGACTTAGTGCTTAGCCCTCCTTGGTACTTAGACCCGAGTACTTCAGCCTCCCGGTGGGCTGTACAGAGCTGTAACAGTTTGTGAGTAAAGCTCAGTTTCCACAGATAAGCCAGGAAGTCGGCTTTTCGGGGCAGGGGCATAATAAATGACAAGAAATTATAATCTAATCCAATCTGATCGAACTCAAATTTCGAAATACAATCCATTCCCACTTCTTCGAATCTATCATCTGCCAGCTCACATGCCTGGGGCCTTGGGCCGGCAAGGTGTATTACAGGCAGCGGGCCCTGGGGGGAGGGGGGGGCCAGCCGTGTCCTGGCATGTCAAGTCTGACCGAAGCCCCACAGCCGGGCGGGGCGTGAGCAGGCGGTGGCTTGAGGGCCTGGCTGCTCTCTCTTCTTGAGGGTGGCTACGGTTTTGTCTTTGAAGAAAACAGCCGACCTTTACGTGGTCAGAGCCCACACGGGCAGGCAAACCCAGTTTCGGAAGACAGACGGCAATCGTCCGCTTTGACACATTAGCTACGTTAGTGACGTCGTTCACTTTTCAAAACAATTATTCCAAGTGAAAAGGCTTACCTGCTCCCCAGACAGCGGCCTATTTTTGTGTCTGAGTTAATTTGCTCCGTCTTGCGCCGAGAACCTCTGAGGCGCACAGGAGCAGGGCCACGCCTCGCGTGACTTGGGTTTCCTGGCAGGGGCTCCGGCTCAGGCCGCCGCTGGTCCCTCAGCCCCGGCCCCGCGTGCCTGGCCCCCCACGGCCAGCAGGGTCTTGCTGAGTGGGTCTGAGAATCAATGACCCCTGCGGCGGGCACACCCAGGCACCCCGACTTCCGTGCAGGCACACGAGGCTGTTTCCCTTTCCGGTGCCCAGCTCGCGTACGGACGTCCCTCGGCCGCTGGTGGCGCCCTTTGCCACACCCGAGGCTGTGTCCCTGCTACCGCAGCACGTCCTGAGCTTGGTGTCAGTGGCCGCGATGCTGGGAGCATGGCCGGCCGGTCCCAGCAGCGCGTGCGTCTCTTCCCTCTGCACAGACGGACTGCCGCTCCCAGGCCAGCGCCTCCACTTGCCCTTTCCCGACACTTCTGGTTCTGCTTAGGAGTCTATATTCATTGGTGGTCAGGCTCGTTGCCAAGGCGATGGCAAAGCGTGTCCTGTGGCCCCTGGTGCGATGCTCGTTGCCTGGGCGGTGTCCCTTTCACTGCCGCGCTCGGCCGTCCCCGAGGCCCCATGCACTGTTCCCAAACTTGTTTCCTCCCTTAGCTGCTTGGGCCATTCCTCGTCTAATCACCAGGCCCCGAACCCCCGAATCACCAGGCAGGCCCTCTGCCGCCCCGCTGCCTGGCTCCCTTTACCCGAATTTTGACGCACTCTGGTCTTCGTCCTTGAGGCTCACTGGGTAGGGGAGATGCTTTAGTCGATGATGGAGTGTCGATGGGGCTTCTGCCGCGTCCATTCTGCACCCCCCAACCTGACGCCGCGTCGAAACAAGATGGTCGTAAAAGTGGCACCCGGTCGGCCTCTCCTACCAGCACACGGCGGCTGCAGTCCGTCCCAGTCTTCGGTGGGCGGTGGCTCTGTTTGTCTCCACTCCATGTTCTGCTCTCTGGGAAACCGAGAGCTCCCACTAATTCTCTCTCCGACCCCAGTAATTCCTTCTTGAATTCATGGGAATGCAGTTTGTCACGTTCTATTCTTGGGCTTATCCGTAGCCTACTAGGATGCTACTTTCCAGACTTTTCTTAGCTACCAAACGTGATTCAGGCTTCCCGTGGGGAGAGTAACTTTACCTCTGTGGCTGCTTCCCTGTCTCGTGCGGGGCTGAGGTCTCAGGGAATCGACAGACGCGAAGGGAGCGGGACCGATTACTTGCTGAGTGCAAAGCTTGCCCTCAGCCTCGGTTGTACGATAAAGACGCCTTCCTGCTGGGGCTTCCAGACAGGGGAGGCCCGAGGGGAGGCGAGAAGAGAAGCTCAGCCCTGCAGTCATGGAAGTAAAACTGTGAGAAGCGATTCGAGAAAAATTCTCCACCGTATTATAGGATTCGAAAGTGTTTGGGACCGTCTTTTCTAGAAGTGGGAGTGCTGACCAGCCCAGGGCAACAGCCCAAAGCTGGAGGCGCAGCTCCTGCAGGAGGAGCATCTTCTCGTGGAAGGACAGGAGCCAAGAGGAACATCCCGGGAGAGTCACGGCGCTGTGTTCGAAGGCGGTGGCAGGGAGCTGGCATCACACGAGCGAGAGGCCACGCTGGCGTCAGAGACCCCCAGGAAGGCGTGTGCTGACGTGGGTGTGCGGCGACTCCCAGCAGGCCTGCTCCGACCGGCCTTCTCTGAGAGGTCTGTGTCTGCCAGGGCGTCAGGGTCCTCAGGGCAGCACCCCCCAGTCCAGAGCCCGTGTCCTCTTAAGAGACAGAGGGTGAGGACCCAGGCACAAAGCCCTGGGGCGGGGGGTGGGGGTGAGCGTGGGGCCTTGCACCCCGGTGCGCCTCCCCTGCAGACCGGCCAGGGCGCTCCCTGCAGCCCCAGCCGGGGCCCCTGACTTCAGACTGAGATGGAGGGCATGTTTCCTGTGTCTTCCCTCTGTTGCGAGGCGGTGGGAGCCGACGTGCCGCACCCATGAAGCAGTCACCTGTTGTCACCAGCCACGTGCCAGGGCCTTGCCCCCCGCCCCCGCCCCCGCCCCCTGCCCCCCACCCCGGCTGCAGCGGTGAGCACAGGAGCAACCTCGGCCCATGGAACGTTTCAAAAATACCCTGATTCTTAAANAAAAAAAAAAAAAAACAAAACAAAACCCTGAAGTGTGCCGCCCCTATAGGGGGTGGACGTATGCAAGGGCTCTGGGGTGTTCTCACACACCTGTCCCCCGGTAAGGGCTGCAGGACTGGGGTTACTTCAGGCAAGGGCAGCCATGGCTGGGTGCTGACCACATGGCTGTATCCGGGGGAGGACGGGGCAGTCCCAGCTGGTCACTTCGTGAGAAGATGTAAGTCTGGCTCCAGGAAGCTCTGTCCCTGCCTTCCACGTGCCGGCCTTCTTTGCGGCAGGGAGAGGGAGGCGCAGTTGGGGCAAGCTCAGGGGGACCAGCTAGCAAGTGTGGCCACGGAATGCGGCTGTTTTCCACCCTGGAAGTTAATAGGAACCCTTCGCTGTCTTCTGCAGTCAACAAGACTCTTCTAATTGGTGACCATGGTAACAGAACCAGGTCCCGGGAGGCTCTTGCTGAGATCAAGCATATGGAGATCTCCTAGTTCAAATATACATAAAGATAAGGACCTGTTGGTAGAGTCTGCTGTGCCTCAGTGTCAGGCTGAAGACGGCCCTGCGCACCCGCTCCGAACGCGGAGGGAACAATCGTTTGTTTTGCAGAAAAGGAGAGATTTTTTCAGATTCACTGGGGGGGAAAGATAATTCAGAAATGTGAACGAGTGCAGAGACGTCGCCTCACAGATCTGTGTAATTTACTCCCTGCGGCTTGTAGTGTGTCTGACTTATATTTTAGACATAATTAAGTAATCAGCAGTGTACATTGTGAAATGAATGTTTAGGCTGCTTGAGGTTAGATTTCCGCAGCCGTAGCAGCTGCGTGGTGCTGGCGGCCACCCCTCCCCACAGCCCCGGACTCTCCTCGCGGACGGTCGTTTGCTCTGTGGATGGTCGTTTGCTCTGTGGACGGGACTCATCCTTCCCACCGCCGACTGCTTCCCTGCACCCGCGGGGCCAGTGGCGCCGAGCGGGGTGCGCTTCCCGCTGCGGGCTTCCCCGCGTGGCTCCACAGCTGGGTGGCAAGCAGACGCCTCGACAGCAGCACGTGCAGGACGAAGACACTTGTACGCTGCAGGGCTGGATTTGAGTCTCAGGAAGCCCTGAGAGTGCGAGTGCTTCCCCAAGATGGGGCCGAGAAGGCCACGGCCCAAGACAAGCTGCCGTCTGGGAGGTCGGGGCTTCTGCTTCAGACAGAATTAAGTGTGTAGAGACCCGGCCCCAGCCCCAGCCTCACTTGCACTCGGCGCTACAGCCTGCTCCCACCCCAGTGCCCCCGCACCTGCCCCAGCTACCTGTCTTCCCTCCGCCCCTCCCTCCGCCCGTGTCTTCCTTTTGTTCTTCCTAACACGTTGGCCCTCACTCACCTTTCTGCCCCCAGGAAGCTGAGTGCAGCCCTGAGGGAGGCCTGGGGCGTCTGTGCTCCAGGCCAGGGTTGGCACCAGGGCCGGAGGGGGGTTTTCAAGGAGAAGGGCAGGGCTCAGTCCCTTAAAAAGTCACAAAACATGATGTTTTCTCATTGCAAAGGTGTGAGTTGCCGGCTTTGGACAAACATTCAAACAATACAGAATTGTAGCAAGGAAGAAACTAAGCGCTCCTCTTCCGTTCTGCTCCTTAGAAGTGACTGTCTGTGACTGAGTATCTTCGAGATCCATTTCTACGCTGATCCAGTCCATATTTTAAAAGAAAATTATCTTCATCTTAATTTTTTGTAATTTATTTTTAAAAATATTTTATTTATTTATGCATTCAAGAGCTGGGGCACAGGCCAGAGGTGGGGGTGAGAGGATCCCCAAGGAGAGTGGGGAGCACGACAGGCAGATGGACTGAAACACACTGCTGCGGGGAGCAGCGGGAGGCAGGAGAGTCTGCTGCGCCCTGTGGGTCCCTCCCTGGCGGGGATCTAGCTCAGGCCATAGCAGTGACAGCCTGAGACTCACCCCTGGACCACCAGGGCGGCCACAGAGGGGCTTTTCTGAGGGGCTGTCAGGCCCCGGGGTGTCCCCAGGTGAGCCCGGGCTGCGTGCTCCCTCCCGACTGCAGTCCTGGAAGCTCCACCGAGGGGCTTTTCTCACAGGGAGATGAGACGAAGCCGCGGAATGATTCTGCAGCCGCCTTCTCACATCAGCTTCAGGGACTTTTTTATTTTTAAAGATTTGTTTAGTTATGCGCACAAGAACTGGGGTACAGGCCAGAGGTGCGGGATGAGAGGATCCACCATAGCTAGAGTGGGGAGCAGAACAGGCAGATGGACTGAAACACACTGCTGAGGGGAGCAGCGGGGAGGCAGGAGAGGTCTGCTGCGCCCTGTGGGTCCCTCCTTGGCCGGGAATCGAACTGCGCTGCAGTGCTGCGGATGCTTCACCGTGCTGAGACTTGATGCTTCACCGTGCTGAGACTTGATGCCTTGGGCTACCAGGGAGGCCCATTGCCTTCATTTTATACCTTCCGCCCCGCGGGCCGCTCTTTTCACGTGGGCTGTGTCTGTTGTGCTGCAGTGGTTGAGCAGCACTGGATGTGCTAGACCTAATCATGTGTCTTGGCAGACTTGCGTGAGTATAAGGGTCAGGTCTCTGAGCTGGAATTGCTGGGGGTTTAAAAACACACATTACAGTTTTTGGAGGACCCTGGTCGGGCTCCTGTACCCCAGCCCCTCCTGCCTGCTGCTCCCCAGGCCCCTCCCCCGCCTCTTGGACCTGGGGTTTAGCTGCCTTGCTCTCATGGGGCTCACTGCAGCCTTCCCCTGGGGCTGCGGGGCTCCTGCTCTGCCCTTTTGACTTCAGCAGCTGTGTGGCCTCCGTGCCCCGCGCAGGGCTGCCCTGCTTGCCCGCAGCCCCTCTCCAGGACCGCGGCGTCCCTCACGCACTGCCCCCATGCCCGCTGTCAGCATCTCTGTTATAAATGTTACAGGGTCGTCCCAGGAAAGGGGAAGTTTCAGAATCCTGGTTCCGCCCTAAGTGGGTGGAGCTGAGCAGGCATGAAAAGATTCTGCAGAGAAAAAATAGGAACACAGAAGGAAGGGAGGAAGAAGGAAGCAGGATGGAGAGCAGCAAGGAGACCTGAGGAGGCACATGGAGCAGAGGGGCAAGTGAAGAAACTGCGCTTGCTTCTTGGTCCTGGACCTTGGTCCTGTTGGAACAGATGTGGGCGAGAGGCCCGTGGGGAGGTTCACAGTGGCAGCTTTCATCTGGATTTTGATTTTGCTCTTTTCCTCCCGGATTTGTCTGACTCTTTCTGACCCTTTTCTGTGGGTCTCTACGGAAAGGTCCTTTGGACGTGTGATAGGCTCTTGGGCCTTGCTTTGGGCCCATCCTATTTGGCTGGACGTTTACCCTCAAGGAGATGGGTAACTTTGGATGCTTAACTTAGTCACTATGTTCTTTGTCCTTTCTGCATTGTACCCTAGTTGTATTAAAGTTCCTTTCCATTAAAGGTTTTATATGTTTGTCTTAATGCGGCGGATGGCAGAACCCATTCAGAGAGGGCAGGTTTGGGGGTTCTGGGGTGCTCCTCTCCCTGCCCTGTAACATAAAGACATGGGAGTTTCTCTCTTCTGGGGGCCCCTCCAGTCCAGGAGGGTCTTCCTCCCTGATGGCCCAGGCCAGCCCCCAGTGCTAGCCCACGGTTGAGGCTGCACGCACAGGACTCAGGAGGCACAGGTGGCTACGTGCCTGCCGACCTGCTCCCGACCTGCTCCCGACCTGCTCCCGACCTGCATTCCTGCCACCAGGTGACCAGGAGGCTCCCAGGGCCCCTGGACCTTCACTTGGTGAGCCGAGTCGCAGGTTTGCTTTCTCGGTGGCTGCTGCTTTTCAGTCTGAGCATGAGGCTGCTCTGTGGCCCCGGGCGGGACCCGTCGGAGCCCCAGTACGGGCAGCGGAGCCGGGCCAGGGCTGGAGGGGCCTGGGCTGTGGGTGGGCAGCCTGGGCTGCAGGTCGGGCTGCAGGTGTGGCAGAGGACACCCATGGCGGCAGCAGAAGCTGAATGAGGACCCCAAGGTTGCAGCTGGGAGCTCGGCCTCTCCCGGCTCCCCACCCCCACGGCCCCAGCACACAGAGGTCTCCTGCCAGCGCTGCCCTCCCAGTTGGCCTCAGTTTGCCTGCTGTCCCCAGCTCACTGCTCAGCAGAGCCTGTCTCTGCCTTCAGGACAGGTCCAGAGCCCCAAGACCCAGAGCGGAAGTGGGGGCCGTGCTGGCTCCTGCGGGCTGCGTCTTCCCACTGCCCCGCGGCTCCATGCCCCTCCAGCCCCTGAGCGCGGCCCGGGACAGGCTGAGGCGGACAAGAAGGAAGAGCGTTGAGAGGAAACACCCTTTCCTGAGTGCCGGATCCCGGCACCCGCTGGGACCACGCCTCGGAGGGAACCGAGGAACCGTCCTCGGTTCGAACAGAGACCCCCACCCCCCGCGTTGCGAGCTCGGAAGCAGCCCGTCTGCCCTGCGCTCCCGGCTCGGACAGGGCCAGCCCCGCGGTCCAGGCCACCTGGTGACATGCCAGGCCGCCCTGAGCAGCGCCCAGCAGCGCCCCACTGGCCCGAGCCTGCCCGGTGGCCTGAAGTCACGGGGCTTTGTGCGTTTTGCTTTGAGAAAGTCCACGAGCTTAGGTCAGCAGGCTCCATCTGGAGGTTCATTTTATTAATTCTTCTTAGACACTGGCCCTCTGGCTGTGTTATCAGTTAATTAATTAATGTATACCTCGTCTCTTTTCTGGAAGAATCTAAAATGAACTCGCACAGTAAGGCGGATGGAGTGGAATAAAAATAGAACAGCCGGACGAACGCCAAGAAGCGGGGGCAGTGGCGTCGGTCCGTGGTTGATGCCCTTGTGGGGGGCAACAGGCCCTGCGCTGTGCCCCCCACCCCCCGGCGGCCCGAGCAAGAGGAGGCAGCCTCACGGGGGTCTGTGCACACGTGGCCCTGGCAGGTGCAAACTCTGCAGCCTCTGACCCCAGTTCCTGGCCAAGGCCCCAGCACGCGGCCCTCTGCTTCTCGTCCTCAGCAGAGGAGTCCTGGGGTCCTGCCCTCGGGAGAGAGGCTGGAGGCCGACTCAGGACGGCCCACCAGGGCACCTGTCCGAGGGGGAGGTGGCACCCGGCCTGGACAGTGAGCAGAGCTGGGCCTCAGCTCTGCAGGCCCCACAGTGAGTGGCACGGGCCGCGGGGGCTCTGGGGCAGCATAACAGATTGGTGAGGCAGCCGTGAGCCTGCGGAGGGACGCACCCAGAGGGCCCACCTGGGCCCCGCGCCCGCAAGCGCGTGGGCAGCCAGTGCCGCGATCCGAAGCTCGGTTACCCGGTGGGGAGAGCACACCAGGCCACCGACTTTCTCTCCACGACGCCTGGGGGTCTCCCTGAAGGAAGTCACGCTCAAGCAAGGGCTGAATCTGTTCAAAGCTGGGCTCAGGGGGAGCTCCCCAGCGGTGTCCACGGGGCTGGGGCACCCCAAAGAAGGAGGGCGGGCTGGGGCTGCTCACCGGCAGGCTTGTGTGGCCCATGGCCCCGACAGCAGTGGCCTGAGCAGAGCCTGGGGGGAGTCCTGGCTGAGCGACGTGACCCAGGGCAGCCCAGCCACGGCCCTGCTGGACTCACTTCTGTTGATGTTTCCAGGATGTTTGGGGCAGATGGGAGGGCTGCTCGCTGCCCCCAAGAGCCCCAGGCAAGGCTGTCTTCCCTCCAAGGGGCTAGGGTGGGGCATTTTCAGTTTTTAAAGATTTATTTATTCATACAGGATAGATTGCAGGCTAAAGGTGGGGGGAGTGGGGGGTGAAAGGACTCCCCAGACACAGAGTGGGGAGCAGAACAGGCAGATCGACTGAAATGTACTGGCGAGGGGAGCAACGGGAGGCAGGAGAGGTCTACTGCGCCCTGTGGGTCCCTCCCTGGCCGGGGATCGAGCTTGAGTTGCTCTGCGGCAGATGCTTCACAGTGCAGCAGGGAGGCCCCAGCTGTTGAATCTTAAATGCGCATTTAAGTAAGCAGATCTCATTGAAGCTCTGTTTTGGGACCTGGGCAGCCCTGGTGTTCCGTGCGCGCTGGGGCCGGAGGCCGCGGATGCAAGGCTCAGGCACCAGCGGCATCGGACCCCAGGGGAGGAGAGCACAGATTTTCGTCCCCGCTAAACCCACTCACAGGAGACCTTGTCCCTCAGGGGTAAACACAGCGCCCTGAGGGGCGTCTCCAGGGCTACGCGCCAGCTCCTCTGGAGAGACCTCCTCCTGGGAGAGAGCCCCTAGGGATGTAACTGGGATCATCATTTCAGTCCCCCCCGGGCTGCGGCTCCCTGCCACTCTGTATGCGCTGGACCTCCCCACCCCAGGCTTATCGCAGGCAATTATCTTACCCAAATAAAAAATGAAAATGGGAAAGTTAAATAAATAGCAGGACATCTTGATGGGATCGCGGTAATGCTGCGCCAGTGAGCATGAGCCCCGGCTCCGCGTCCAGACTCGGCGATGCGCCCACCCGGACCGCGCCTGTCTCCGCGCATCTCGGGGCTTTCCAGGATGACGGATGGCGCTGCCGCCGCGCCCTAAAAGCACCGGCTCCGGACCTGCCGGGCAGAACAGACACTGCGGCCCTGACCTCGGCGTCCCTTCTTCGAAGAAAACCCTCAAAGCCAAACTCACGGGGCATAGCCTGCTTTCTGCTCTGCAGCCCGCAGCGGCCAGGCCTCAGCGAGCTCGAGCTGGAGACTGACTTGGCCTTGGAAGTGAGGCGAGCGGGCGGGCTCTGGCCGACCTGAGCGCTGGTCGGGCGTTACTCCTTCTGCACACAAAGCCCGGGCTTCCTCCTGTGTTCCTGCGGCCCTGCGGTCAGCGTCTTCCCTGAGCCCTCCGCTGGGCCGCCTGTCTGAGCTGCCTGTACAACTCGGCCAGTCAGGGTCTGGAGCGGCCACTGGGCCCTGAGCTAGGGCGGCCAGCGTCCTGGCGTCCTCGTTCTCCTCCAGCGCAGCGGGGCTGTGCAGCTGGCGCTGGTGAGGGGTGAGGGACGGTCACGCCTTCACGCCCTGGCCTCGGGTGTCGCCGGCGGCCCTGACTGCACTGATGCGGGAGGAGGCACGTGGGCGCAGGGCACGGGCGCCTGGTGGCGGGCAGCCGGGCGTGCTGTGTGCGCGCGGGCCCGCTGGGTCCCCACTCCTCGGCACCCCTGCAGGGCCGGTCGCCTCTGGCCCCGTCATCCTCCCTGGTGCGGGGCGCGGGGCTCTCATGCCCGCCCTGGCCCGCGGGCGGGGGCAGCGTTTGCGGAGGCCTCCGCAGACTCGGCTGTGTGGGCAGGGCTCTGGCAGGCGCTGTGTTGGGGGCAGGACCGCCAGGACGGCCAGCGAGGAGCTCCGCTGCCGCCCACCCTCCCCGCCCCGCCGAGTCTAGGACTTTCCCTGCAACCTGGCCTTCCAGGGTGCCCCGAAAGCCCTGGACGGCACGAGGACAGAGAACTGTCGGCTGACCCGCCTACACCAGTCCTGGTGGCCTCCCTGGTCTGGCCCCGGCCTGCCCACTGTCCCTCTGGCTCGAGACCTTCGAGGTCGTCCTCTGGAAGGGTCTGCTCGGGGGCGGAGGACCGGGCAGGCAGACCCGGCCCGTGGCCGCGCTGACCACGGCGCCACAGGCAGGCTCCCTGCCGCCTCCCTGCCAAGACTCTGCTTGTTCGTGCCGCCTGCCGAGGGGCCTGCGGGAGCACTGCATGGGCAGCTCGGAGGGTCGCACTCGTTGGCTGATGTTTTTAGTGAGAGGATTTCCGGTTGTGAAGACGATGTCGTGGGCAGCGCGTGAGCTCTCACACCCCCGCCGGCTGCAGTGCAGTGTCTGCCTCCGTGTCGATGGCAGGCGCGGTCGGGGTGTGGGCAGGCAGGTGTCGGGAGCCGGTGCTGCGAGCTCGGATTCTCCACTTTTGGGGTCGAGCCCCGAGCAGTCTCCACCTGTCGAGAACACTGGACGCCGGGCCTCCCTGCCGGGACCAACGAGCTGTTCGTGGTGTTTTTGGACTTGAGTCTCCTCCACTCTCTTTCCCTTCCTTTGGGACCAGCTACTAGGAGGAAATCGTGCAAAGGGCAGAGAAGCAGGCACCTTCCAGCCCTGCGCTTCCCTGTGGAGCTCTGGTTGTCCACCCAGCAGAGCCATCACTTTTAGCTCTTCAGAGGGGCCTTGGAGACCCCCCGGCTCCGTCCTCTGTGTTGCCATTGAGGGCACAGAAGCCCACAGGGCACTGGTCTGCCCCAGTGACACCAGTGAGAGGACCTGGTCCAGAGCAGGCCCCTGCTCCCATGTGGCCTCCTACCCCCAGAGCTCATAGAGCGTCTGGGGCTTCTGGGTCAGCCCTGGGCTGACTGCTGTTCTTTATCAGCTCTCCTGAGTCGGTGTCTTGTGAACGCCTGACAGACGCATTGTGCTGCAAGAGTCACAGGCTGTAAATGCGGACAGAAGCCATCTGGGTACAATAAATGTGTGAATGAGCCAGATGAAGAACAATAGGGAATGGTGGGGCGCGCAACAAACCAGAAAATGCTTCTCCCCTCCCAGCCACCCAGCGTCATAATCGTAAAACAATCCGAACACTGTTCTCGCCCAACAAAACACCCGCAGGACACACAGTCAAGGCACCTTGGTAGTCCTTGCATTGAGGGTCCATTAGTGGTGCATCTGTGATTTTTGATGTCCTGAAAAAGTCCTAATTTACTTATACATTACATGTTTTCTCTTGTTTGTATTGTATAAGTCAAAGAGATATCATCTTCAGTCATTCTTGTGCCTTCACTCTTGAATGATAGGTTCACTGGGTATAGAACTCTAGGTTCACAGCTTTTTATTTTTCTCAGTGCCTTGTATCAATCTATGTCCTCTCAGCTCCAACTGTGCCCTACCTTGCCACACTTTGTGATTCAGATGTGAGCTCTTGGACTCCTTGTCTCCCTTGCCAGAGGCTGGGTGTTAGGCTCTGCCAAGAGAGGGCACCAGAGGGACACACAGGCTGGGCGAGGAAGAAGGAAGAAGGAACCGCTGTCTTCTTTCTGATGTTCTGTGACTCAGCAGCAGTCAGGGCACGGGGTGCGTGTTCATGTGAACCTCCAGGCGGGTTCTCTGATACCCTTGAAGGGGGGGCGGGGACTCGTAGCTCTCTGGGCTTATCAGTGGCCAGTTTCTCTGTCACCACTCTGGTAGCGATGGTCATGCTCTCTTCTCAGAGGTTTGCATTTCAGTTTTGCAAATGTGCTCCTCTAAGATCTTAAGGTCCTCTCGTTCACTTTTCTCTCATCTGTTGTAGTGTCTCCCTTTCTGTACCTGAGAGTCTGTTTTTTCCATATTAGTTGGTAACTATATTTTATTAGTTAATAATTCATTCTGTTAAAATTTCCCTATGTAAATTGCTAGTGTGGTGTGAGTCTCCTGCTTGGATCCTAACAAAGTGTCATTCTGTTTTTTATGCTTTATTTTGTTGTTGTACAGAAAACTTGTCTGCAAAAAAATTTGAATAAACGCTTCACAAAAGAAGATATGAGTGACCAAATAAACCCATGAAAATATACTCAACATATCAGTCATCAGAGAAATGCAAATAAAAACCACAATGAGCTACTATTATTCTCGTCTCCCCAGGGTGGCTATAATGAAAAAGATTGATGGCAGTAAATGTTGGCTAATATATCTAACACTTTTGTACATTATTGATATTGTGGAACTTGCAACCAATGTGGAAAGAGGTCTGGTAATTTCTTATAAATGTACACTTCCACAGGATCCAGAATTTCCACTCTTAGATATTCGCCCAAGAGGGGAAAATATCCATTCACAAAAAATCCTGTTTAATAATGTGAATAGCATTTAATTCACAGTCTCTAAAATGAAAACAGGTCAGATGTTCATCAAGAGGCTAGATGAACAAACAGGAGTATTCATGGAGTAGGAAACTACATTACTAAAAAGAAACAAATAATATATACAATGCCATAGGTGAATATGAAAATTTACATCTTAAGTGGAAGAAGCCTTATACGAGATGTAGGATTTCACTCGTGTCCATGGCAGAGAGAAACCAATTCTGGCTAACTTTGAGGGAGTGGAAATTTATTGGAAAAGAACATGAGGAGAATTTGGGGGAGTGACGACACTGTTTCATATTTGCTAGAGGTCACACTGTGACTTGCTTACATTTTACCGCATGTAATTTGACTCAGAAGAAAGTACCTATAAACAATATTGATCTCTAATTATATCTTTGCTAGTGCATCTAGAGGAAGTGCAGTAACATCTACAATTTTCCTTGAAATATACACCTTCAAAACCACCCAAAAATAAAACAACTAATGAGGGACTGGTGGGTGAATAGAGATGGATAAAGGATAGATATGTGATAAAGCAGATACAGTAAAGTTGAGTGAATGTTAATGGCAGAATCTGAGTAGTCAGAATCTCGGCGATGACTATAACTGTCTACTTTGCTCTGTTTGAAAACTTTATAAATATTAGAAAAAAGGGCTGCTGTCCATCTAGTAATTACTTATGGCTACGTCTAGTAATCTGTTTTCTTTAGCATCTTTTTTTATGTGTCCTGTACTTTTACTACAATATCCTTGGGTTTTTATTGCTTGCAGGGCTTGTGGGCCTCCTGGAAGCGTCTCAACTTGTCTGTTGCTGACCATTGGCTTTCTTCTCTGACTCCCATGTGTGTTGAAACATCTCATCCTACCATCTTCATGTCTCAGACTCCCTGTCATATTTCTTTGTGTCTCTGTGCTACAGTTGTGGTGCCCTCCCCTTGCAGTCTCAGATCTATTATATCCATTTTTCAGTTTAGTGATTCTCCCTTCAGCTCTATCTAGTTTATTACTTTAAACTATGACTATATTTTTCATTTCTAGAAACTCTATTCTTTTCCAAGTATAATCATACTTTTATTGTGTCCTTTTTATGCTTTTATATGTTGAATCATTTTAGGGTTAGCATATCTAATTTTTAGCTTATTTCAGATGGCTTTATTTTAAGTGGGTATCATCAGGGGTTGAAGTTATGCTGTTTGCTGTATCCGACAACTCATCTCACTGTGGATTGCTTCTACATAAAGAACCTTTGTCATTCTGGACTGTGACTTCAGATCAGTGGCTATTTATATGAGGGCCTTTTTTCTCTGTCAGCCTGAAAAAGGTTATATTGCGCCAGAAATTTTTTCCTTTGTTTCAGCCAAATACAGCAGTCATAGATCTTAATCAACTTTCAAATAACTTTTCTAAATCACGCATCTAGAGAGAGTCAAGTTGGGCCCCAAACCCATAAGAAGGAAAGTCTTTGCTCATGACTTATCAGAGGAGACTTTATTTCTTTTCCTCATCCACAGCCAGGCTGAGGCAGCAAGGTCTCTGGCCATCTCCTTGAGTCTGGACATGGGTGCTTTGTCCCATCCGGTAGCCAAGGTGGCACTTCAAACCCTCTGGCTTTCTGTGGAGGAGGAGAGTGGGGTGTTTGCCTTTACTTCTTGGTGCTGCCTGGACTCAAGACCTGATCTCCTGACCCGGAGGACTTCGGCTTCCAGGCCCGCACGTGACCACATCTGGCAGCTCTTCCGGGGGCAGCTGCAGCATCCTCCTGGGGTTTCTGCTCTGGTGTTCTGTTCTCTCTTTGGTTCAGGGCTCTGGAAATTTCCCTCACTTTCTTATAAGCCAGTTATTGCTTTTAAGAAGATGATCATTGTAATCTCTTCAACGTTTTCTAGGTGTTTCATATTGGAGGGTCTTCAAGTAATCTGATCTTCTGTAATACCGGAAATGAAAGCCGTTTTAAGTCTTCCACTTAGATTATTTTATGAATTCTTCACAACAACCCTGTACTGTACGTGCTATTTGTCTGGGCCATCTAGGCATGGAGGGATTAAGCCGCTCCTCCAGGGCTAACAAGCTGGTATGTGTGGAAGAGCTGGCGTTCCCCAGCCTCTAAATGACTCCAGCGTGTGGGCTTGGTTCTGTGTGATGTGAGGCTGCAGAAACCTGCCCGGGCCTGGGATGCTGCTTCACACTCAGCCATGGGGTCACGGGGTCCCTGTGTCTCCTGCTGATTGCTGACTAAGCTTTATGTAAGTCACTTGCTCTTATTTGCAAATCTGGGGAGTGATGAACGATCTGTTGCCTCTGATGCTGCTCTGCAGGCAGCGTGGGTGACCGACGACCCTGGTTTACTGGACTTTCACCGCAAAACTGGGGGAATTTGGGCAAACCAGGGTGAGACTGCTGTGCAGACACTGTGGGCTGCTACGAACCAGAGCAGCCCAGCCCTTAGCCACGAGACCAGAGCATCTTCTGGTTTCCAGATTTCCCCGGAGATGAAAGGAAGGGGGCTAATGGTGAGAAGAGGAGTGCAGAGGATGGAAGATTCATTTCAAGGACATATGGAATGAAGTGCAAGCACGCCAGGTATTGCCCAGCTGTTCCTAGTTACACCCCGCGGAAGACGGAGCAGGTCATGAAGGGCGCGATGGAGGGACACAGGGACCGGAACCGAGATGCACAGGCTTGTCTCCTGCTCTCTCATCTCCGTGGGAGGCCGCAGGGCAGGCAGCATCACGCCCCCTCTGTAGAGTTGGGAAGCGTGTGGCACATGCCTGGTGTTACACGCTTGCCAACAGAGACGCCTGGACTCAAACCCAGCGGGCGAACTGAGCTAGGGCTGCTTCTCCTCGGCCACAGCGCGGGCAGGGAGGAGAGTACTTTGTGCCAGCGCCAGTTTGGGGGTGTGAGCCAAGGAGGACAGATGCAGGCTTGCAAAGAACCCCAACACGTGGCAGACAGTGACCCAGGTCCAGGGCCACCCCAGGCTGTGAGATTTGGGGTGGGGAGGGCCAGGACAGCCGGGGGCTGTTTTTTGCCTTTCCTTTCCCCGACACACCTGTTCCCCTACAGGGCTAGGAAGCGTGTCAGGGAGGCTGGGTCTGCGGATATAAAGGGGCTCTGTCCAGGCCCTGGTCTTCCCTCTGGAGCCGGGTCTTTGCTCCTAGCTGCGGGTGCCTTCTGTCTGGCCCGAGGTCGTGAGCTTGTTCTATCATGTTCCGTTTGCTCATCTTCAGAAAAACAGGCTCCCGTTGCCTGTCTGTCGCACTGTGAGCGCTGTATCAATATTAAACATCATTAGGGCATCCTTGCCTGACAAACACATCCTAAGGATCCAGGGACCAGGCTGCTTTTGAAGGTCTCTTCTAATATTTACCTACCCAGCTTCCTTCTATACTCTTAGCTGTGTTTTTCTGAAACAGCTGTGTCCAGAACAGAAGGCTCCTTTGTGTAAACTCATAAGTCACCTGGACTTATTTTGTGTATCCAGGGCTGTTATGCTCTGCAGCGAGCTATTTTTTTTTAATAGGAGTGGGTATTTGATATAATAGATTATTACATGTTCTGCATATAAATGACTAGGTCTCAGAAGCAAGGAATGAGTAATTTTGCCCTGAGGTAATATAACAACTACTGCAGAGTCACTAAAATCAATTAAATAGATCATTGTGGTCAGGCTGGAGCGAGGAATTACTACCTGAATAGCATTCAGCCCTCATTCCCTCATTTAATCATTCGGCAAACAGGTATTGAAAACCCAGGTGAGCCTGAGACCCGTCTGAGCCCCGGCAGGGCTGCGGTTGTGAAGGCGCCGCCTCGGGCCCCAGCAGCTGCCCAGGGCCCAGGCCCCACAGGAAGTTACTGCACGACAGGAAAACTTACCGAAGAAACACTGGGTTATGACCTGACCGGTGTCAGGTGTCCAGCGCGGTCATTCAAGGCCAGTGCACGCACGTGCTGACCCCCGCGCACGCGGACGCCCTCTGGCAGCTCACTGCGGACACGGCACCGCTGCTGCGCGGGTGATACACGCACGTGGTCCAGACGGTGGGCGCGACCCAGCTACGAAGGAGAGATGAAACTTTGGCATTTTGACAACACGGTGAACCGAAAGGTGTTCCCTGCCCAGGGACATAAGTCAGATGGAGGAAGACAGGCAAGAAGAGCCCCGGTGTCCCGAGCCCGAGGTGCACAAGCTCCAGTGCCTGGCCGCCACCGCTCCACGGGCGTCCAGTTCGCGGGTGGCACGGGACGCTGGAGCGCGGCCTCGACGCGGCTGGGCTCTGGGCCGTGTGAGCGCAGTGAGTTGGGGCGGTGCGGAAGCTGCTGAGTTCTCCTTTCCTCATCTGCCGAAAGGGATGCCCCACTTGTTTTCAGGATTAGACAGGTCTGGGGGTGAAATGCCCGGCATGCAGCAGGCACACAGACAAGGGGCGCATGTGAAGGGGGCTGTGGGGCCTAGCTCTGCCGGGCCAGCCCTGGGCCAGCCTGGCCGGGCAGACCGGTGGACAGCAGGCTTGGGGCTGTGCTTTCCCTGGGGTTTGCTTCCTTGTTTGTGGCGAGGCCCTTTCCTTGGCCTCGGACGTGGAGACGGGGCCTCTGGGTCACCGCACCACTGTGTTCGGCCTGAGTGGTCCAGGGAAGTTTGTCCATTTTTTTTTTTTCAAGATTTTATTTATGCACACAAGAACTGGGGTGCAGGCGAGAGGTGCGGGGTGTGTGTGAGACAGGAGTCACCGGAGACAGAGTGGGGAGCAGAACAGGCAGATCCACTGAAACACACTGCTGAGGGGAGCAGCGGGGAGGCAGGAGAGTCTGGTGCGCCCTGTGGTCCCCTCCCTGGCCGGGGATCGAACTCGCGCTGCAGTGCCGCGGATGCTTCACAGTGCTGAGACTGACCCCTGCACGGCGAGGGACGCCCCAGAAGGAAGTTGTCACTTCGAGCCAAGCGAGCTAGGAGTGCTGCCCGCGGCGGGCAGTGAGAGGCCAGCCAGCGTGCGTGCGCAGTCCTGCCCCCCTTGACCACGTGGGGAGCACCCACACTTCCACCCTGACGCCAACCCATCTAGTCTCTGTGAGATCAGCCTCGTGAGGATGGGACCCTGTTTCCTGTTAAAGCTGGAATAAATGAGAGGTGCTATCGAGTAACCCTTTATTCATGAGCTCCATGGTTAGAATGTCCGACTCAGAGTAACAGACCAGGCTGGACAGCGGGACCCGCTGGACAAATGAGTCCTTAATGCTCTCCTGGTCACGGGCTTTGGGTTTAAGTCACTTCGTGGAGTGGACGGACCCTCACATCCTGCTTGCTTGTGCTGCAGAGATCTGTCTCTGCACCCCAATATTCAACGGGGAGACCTTATTTCTCCCGGCCTCGGTCTGGAATTGAAGCCTGTTCAGAATGACGTTTAAAGGGGCTCACGAGAAAATGCTCAACATCCCTCTTAGTCAGGGAAATGCAAATCAAGACCACAATGAGGTACCACCTCACACCGGTAAGAATGGCACACATTGAAAA
>JAGFMF010012293.1:1793953-1837235 GCA_019455555.1 Galemys pyrenaicus
GGTGATGGTGCACGGGTGAAATGGTGGTGGGTACCCCCTGGGGACTACAAATGATGTCAAATATAACTAATAAAAAAAAAATTACAAAAAAAAAAAAAATAAAGGGGCTCACGAGGTGCCGCCAGGGCCCTACTGCATGTGTGGCAGGTCGCAGACCTTCTGTTCCCTTCGTCCTCTTGTCCAGTCGCTTTGTGGTACTGTGATGAGCGACGTGCTGCCCGCTGGGGCGAGCACAAGGACGTTGCTCAGGGACCTGCGACGCGTCCTTTCGCTGAGGCTGCTGAGAAGTCAGGGGGACAGTAGCAAGGACCTGGCGTGTCCCCCGAGCGTTGAGAGTTTAGGGCTCCCCGTAAGTCATCGCTCAGCAGCTCCACACCGCATGAAGATGTCCACACCGCAGGGGCCAGCTGCCGAGGTTCCCTTCCTGCGCCCGGGGTGACTGTGGAAGCTACCCCGGACGCTCCCCAGACGCGCCGGCGGGGCGGCCCGGCTCTCGCAGGTCTGGAGCAGCGTCCAAAGAGCAGGCGCCGCCTCCTCACCTGGCCGCTGTCTGCGTTCCCTCCGTGCGCGCCCGCCTGGTCGGCTCAGGCCCTGCGGGGCTCCTGAAGTGCCCGAGGCCGAACACCATGGGCATTCAGGGTCAGCTGCAGGGGACACTGAGGCGGGAGGGCGTTAGGAAGGGGCCGGGCTGGCGGCCAGCTCGGGGAGCTCCAGAGCCCAGGACGGTCGACCCCGTGCCCCAACAGGTCCCGCACGGACCTCGCAGGAGCCCCGGGTTGAATGAATATGCTCTCGAGGAGGAGGGAGCATCCAGGTTTAGAATTAGTTTCCTTCTGAAGGCTGCGCCTCCCCTCCCAGTGTGGACGCCCTGGGAGGAAGTAGCTGGGGCTTTGAAACAAGACGGGGCGGCTGGAGGGGAGACTCCGCGCTCTGGCCCAGACTGGGGAGTGACCTGAAATGAAACACATTTCAAAGTTGCTTTTTTTAAGAAAGAAAGAAGTAAGGTATCCAAAGAATCGAATATCATTCTTTTAAACAATTAGAAATGAATTTCATAAAAAAAATTTTAATCAGGAAATAGCTTCGTTGTTTGAACTCAGACATCGCTGAGCCCTTATTCTTAGAAAGTCAGCGGTTTTCAGAGGGGCGGGGCGCTGGGGTGGTGGGAGCCCCTGTGGTCCAGCACCCCGATAGTTTCTCGGCTGAGAGAGTAAGGTGCAGGGCTCTGGGAGGGGCCCGCCGCCATCCTGGCGATGCTGCGTTGCTTAGGCGCTAACAAACATCTTGCCGTGCCTCTCTCGATGGCCCCTTAGTTCCCTGATAGAGCTGGGAGGAGAAACCACGGCGTTTAGATGCAGGGGCGCGCTCAAGTCTGGCGCAGCCCAGATAAGAACTTGTGTGGCAGAACTCAAAGTTGACTCAGCGGCCCGAGCGCGTTTGATGTCCCTGCCCAATCTGGCCTCGCATCTTTGAAGTCCTATCACACATGCGAGCGCTCGGCAATAAGAAACAGACTTTCTTCCCCTGCTAGTTGAAACATCTGCTTCCCGGGAAGGCCGCGAGGCGGGCTGCGGCCCTGCGGGGCTCGCAGGCCGGCCCTGTCCTGGGGGGGCAGCTGCACGGAGGCTCCAGTGTCGGCGGCTCCAGGCCGGGCCGGGCTGCGGGCCGGGCACATTCAGAGTGGCCCGTGATGGACGCTCCTCGACTGGGGTGTCGGCTGCTTCTGGGCGAATAGGCGGGTGGCGGCCTCACCCTGCCGTGTCAGTGAAGCTGCTGGCAAATGGCTCATTTATCAGAGAATATTGCTTTTTCCTGGCGTAAAACCCGGTCACTGACTGCCGAAACCCGTGGATATCAGAAATGATACCGTGATGTGTTTCTGTGCGACACGGTGGGGCCTTTGAGGGCACACGGAGGTGGGGCCGCCTCGGGCCTGGAGAGGAACGTGCGAGTGGTGGGTTGTCTGCAGGGCCCGGGGCGCCAGCTCTGTGCCCGAGCCCTGCAGGCCGCGGGGCTGCAGTTCCAGGCCGGCTCTGGGGTGCCGCGGGCCGGGCCCATGGGAAGCTGGGAGGGCAGCGGGCAGAGGGAGGGGCCGCCGGCTGGTGCTGGGCGCGGACCTGCTGCCTTCGCCCTCGGGGCGGGCACCAGGGAAGAGAAGCTGAGCCCACACCCGGAGGGGCTGCAGCGAGCTGAGCTCCGTGCGCAGGCGCAGACGTGGGCAGGGCGGGCTCCGCGGGGCAAACTCCCTGTGGCAACGGGCCGTGCCGGGCGTCCCTTGCCGGCCTTCCCGGGCGTTCCTCTCCTGATGGCATCTAGCGTCCCGCAGGTTCATGCCATCAGATTCTTCTGTTCTTATTCCCCATCTTTGCCTCAAACTCTGGGTAAGACTAAGACCCTCTCCGGTTAACCTACTGGAGGAACACAGGAGTGGAAGTGCTCAGTTGGTGACTCTTCCTCAGGACACTGTTGAGTCAAACAAATGAATCTCTAACGGTGGGATTTTAGGCACTGATGGGCAGAATAATCTCCTGGAATTAAACCACTAACCTTAGCAAAGGCAGATAAACACTCCCTCCCTTCCGTGAGTTTGCAGTAAGATGGGGGAGAGAATCACCATATTTAAGGGGTAGACCAGGGCAGGGTCGAATGACAGTGCAGACGGCTCTGGAAGACGCAGGAGATGGGGCACAGCCTGGCCAGGCCTCCGAGGCTGCGGCCAGCACCCTGGCGGGGCTCAAGCTGCAGTAGGCGGGAGGAGGAGCCAGAGGCCCTGGGGGGGTCACGAGGTCAACGTGGTGGACAGACAGACCCCGAGGGCGGCGACTGAGAGAGGAGCGGGGACCCTGCTCCCCATGCCCGGAGTGCAGGCGGGCACTGCAGGGGGAGGCACGTGGTGCGGCGGGCGGCAGAGCCCTGGCTGGTGGAGGGATGGGCAGGGACGGGCAGGGGAGGCCGCTGCCGTGGGACCTCAGGTTACGCGACCTCTGACTCCCGGGGTCATTTTCATAGAACGGGGAGATGCCAGAATCTCTCGGCGTCTGTGGGACGTCTTCCTGAACCGCCTCTCTGAGCCCGGCCCCGCACCAGCCGTGGGTGGCCAGAGTCGCGCTCGTTGTCTGTGTGGGGATAGCGGGCAAGCCCAGTGGTCAGTCGGCTCGTTGGAGGGCCCTGCAGGCCACGCCACCTACGCAGAGCGCGGCAGGGGCCGCGGAGGCTCCCGGGGGCGATGTGCTGGGCCGCAGGAGCACGGGCAGGTCCCTGCCAGCCCCGGGCCAGCCCTGCACCGTGGGGGCACAAGGGGGGGCCTGCTGGGCTGAACAGAGGGCCAGAGCGGGGGCTGGAAGCAGGGACGGAGGAGGGGCGTGGAGCCCCCGTCGCCTGCGAGAGCGGGTCTGTCCCCAAGTCGCCTGGTAGCGCGGGGTCCTTTGCCCACGGATGCGCTAGCTTTCTCTCCAGGGAGGGGTCTGCAGAGGGCGCGCGTGAGGAAATAGAAGGAAAGCAGGAACAGTAGGTGCAGGAGCACCCGAGGGAGGTGGCGATTCTGTGGGGAGGATTTCGGGGGGTGGGGGCCCAGATGGCACAGCTCTGTGGTGCAGGCGGCCGCGGGTCCTGGGCCGGCAGCCCTGTGTGCTGGCAGGGTGCCCGAGCTCCCGCCTCCCGCCGGCTGGGTGTCGCACGGGGTGGGAGGTGGGGCAGACACCCAGGCATTGCAATTGGGGGTGCAGAAGTGCAGGTGTGAGCCCCTCGAAGCATTAGCCGCAGGGAATGGGGAATGAAGCAGTGTCCCCCCACTCCAGGCTGTACCCACGGGGTACAGCCCGTCATTAGCAGCGGGCGTTCCGGGCCTCCCAGGGCTTCTGCAGCTGTTCCCTGCTTGGGGAGCCCTGCGCCCCCTCTGCTGCACCCCAGGCGGCACTTGGACAGGGCAGGCGCCCCCTGTGTCTCCCATTCTGCCAGCGTTTCGAGCCTGCCTCCGTCTGGGCATTACAGAGGCTGCCTTTATTTTTTCTGCTATCCCTGTGTTGCTGATACATGTTGAGTTCTTAGGGGGCAGGAAATCTGTATTTTCTAAAATCCATTTTTGCCTGAAACACCCCTTTGGCTGTCCTCCAGGTTCTGAGCACGCGCTAAGGGAGAAGCGCTGGTGGCGTGGGGGACGGTGCAGGGGCCGCTCCCTGACATGGGGTGCCACCTGCCTGGGGGGGTTTGCGGCAATCTGGGCTGGGGCTCCAACTGCAGCCTGTGACCCCTGGGTGCCGCAGGACCTCTCCTCCAGTGGCTCTGAGGTCGGCAAGCAGAGCGGCCGCCCCGTCAAGACGGCCCGCTGGTGCCGAAGCGCCCACCGCCCTCCCAGACTGCGGTGACGTCACTGCTGCCCTCGGTGACATCACTGCTGCTCTCAGTGACGTCACCGCTGTCCTCGGCGGCGGCGCGGCAAGCATGTCCTCAAAACAGCAAGAGCGTTTTGAACCTGATGTAAACCCTTTCGCCGCACGTGTGCTCTTTAGATCGGGCGTGCAGCTCCATAAAGCCGGAGGCTGGCCGGGGCGCGAGCACGCCTGCTGGACGGAGCGGGAGCGGGCAGCGGGATCCGGAGTCCGTCGGCCGGTCGCGTGGCCAGGGGGTGATGGGCTGTTCTGAAATTTAAAAAATACATAAAGGTCCGTTTCCTTGAGTTATTTACACACAACAAGAGGCACCCACTTGAAGGTGAGGGTTTGCCAGGTCGCCTTTGTGACACCCCCAAGGTCGAGATGCAGGTATTGGGGTCCCCCCTGGGACCCCGTTGCCCGCCCTGCCCGAGACAGCAGCACGTGCTACGTCACGGAGCACCGGCTTCTTCCAGAATCTCTCTGCTGGGGAGCCAGCCGCCCCCTGCGTCCGGTCCTCCCTGCCGCTGCGCCCACTCGGGGCTCACCTGGGGTGTCACCGGGGCTCGGGGCGGCCCAGGGACGTGCTCTGGCTCGGCACCGGCTGGGGCGTGCGCGGGGCCGCGCGGGGTCTGTGAAGCGGCCTTCTTGGGCCTGGTGATCACCTTGGACCCGCCAGCTCGAGTGAGTCTGAATGGTGGGTCCTGGACGACGGCACCCCCCCTCCCAGGAGCCGTCGGGGGCGCCGGTTGGGCCTGACGTCAGCATGCTTGCGTTCTGTGTCGCCGCGGAGCCATCGGGGCGCCTGGGACGAGGACCGGCGGGCGTCTTCTTTCTTTCTCTCCTGCGGGCCTGGCCGGAGCGCGTGACGTCACCGCGATGCCACCGGCCTGGGCCCTGGGGGGCGCCTTCGGGAGTGCCCCGCGACCTCCCTGCTGGGCGCACCGGTGCGGCTCTGGCTGATGACAAGTGCCGCGCTCGTCCAGTGGCTGGGCTGGCGTGCGCCCTGGGCAGCCGGCTGGACCTTCCTTCCGATTTGCAGTGGGGCCCTTCCTCCCCCACAAACTAGCGCCCCCAGGCCCAAGCCCTAGGAGTCCTCCAGGAGTCTGTTAAAAGCACAGACTAGACGCACCCCGGGGTGTCCAGCGCGTGGCTGGGGACTCTGCATTGCTGCGGCACCCCCAGGGTGCACAGCGTATCTTTGAGAAGCTGCGGTATGGGTCACCAGATTTTCCCGAGAAAATCCCCCAAACAGGGACATCTGCTGTCCTAACGGGAAATGGCTGCGGTTAACAAATGCCAACATCTGGCTGGTCCAGCTGTTTCTGCACCGCCATTATCTGTGGATGCTCTAGATGAGGAGATAAATGACACTGAACGGTGGCTCCTGTCCAAGTCTCTCTGAAGTGACTTTGAAATGTGTTTGCACTCGCTCGTCCCCACTGCTGCGCCCTAGGAGCTCACGTCAAGCCCAGAGCTGTCTGGAGGTGCGGCCCGGGAACCCCCGAGGCGCACGGCCTCTCTGCGGGGCGCCTCCCCTCCCCACACCCAGCGTGCTTGGCGAGCCCGCGCTGCTGGCAGGTTCTGTGCCCGGGAGTCTCCGAGGAGCTCGCCGGCAGATTTTGGAGGTGCTCCCAGCAGGAAACTGCATTTCTCAACAACCCAGGCATGGTGGGGGGCCGTGAACCTCCCTTTGGGAAACACTGACATGAGCTATGGGTTCTCGGTCTGTCTCCGGGGCAAGAGGATGTCTGGGGTCGCCGTGTGGGGTCGCCATCTGGGCTCCCAGGGCTCGGACAGCCCAAGCTGGCGGGCAGCTTCCTCTCTGTGGAGGCGTCGGGCGGCCGTGGGGCCGATCAGGCCTTGCTGGTGTCCCCAGCTAGTTCCCAGCTTCGAGAGCCCCGGTGCCCCTCTGCTGGTGGCCATGGTGGTGCCCACTCCTTCCTTCCTCTTCCCCTGACCGCGGAGACTGACCTCCCGCCGCGCCTGGCGCCCTGGCTGGCTCGCAGGAATGGCCCCTGGGAACAGGCTGTCCCGCCTGCCCGCCCTCCCCGCCTGCCTTGGTCCGCGACAGGGGCATCCTCAGGCAGACGCTCCCTCGGCAGAACCAGCTCCGGGAGACCAGCTCTGGGAGACCCGGGCTTCGCTTTCTCCTCTTCGGGATGGGACGGGAGGGCTTGTTTGCGCCATCCCTGCTCCCAGGGGAACGAGCCCAGCGCCTACCAGGCCCTCCTAGGCCTCTCCCGGAGAGCCAGCGCATTGCCACTTGTCACTTCTTATCTGATCTGCGCACCACACAAAGGAGCTCCCACGGGGAAGGTCTGGGCGGTGACCTTCAGACACCAGCGTGTGAATGTGCGAGGACAGCAGGGCTGCGAGGGCTCTGCCTGCCCGCCCCGCCTTGCTCCCACCTGGAGGCTCGGGTCTCCCAGGTTGGGGCCCCGCGCCCCCGCCCCAGAGGCCGCCTGGGGTGCACGGGCACGCTGCCTGGGCCAGCGGACGCGGGCGCTGCTCCCTGGCTCTCCGCCCGCCGAGGGTCCCGTGCCCAGAGAGCGGGGTGGGCCGAGCTGCAGAGAAGGACCTGGGGTGTGTGCCGGCCCGCTGGGCTCTCAGGGGAGTCCTCCCAGCTCCTCGCTGCTCCAGGTTCCTCCCGGGCAGCCCCTGCCGGCCTCTCTGCGGATCCTTGCCCTGCTCTGAGCCCCTCCCCCGCGTCCGGCGCACTCGGTGACCTTGGCCTGTCTGCCAGCACTCAGCGTGGCAGGCTTTACACACCTCATATCTCAGAAGGGGCTGACACTACATTACAAGAGGATCGGTAAACCTCCCTGGGATGACGGATGTCTTTTTTAAACAACAGACCAAGACTTCATTTAAATTAGTAACATGGAGATTAGAGCCCGCAGCTCGGCCACGCCGCGGCGCGGGGAGTATCAGTCACATGAAAGCTGTTAAGTTTGAGATGGAAATAAATCTGGGAGCCTGTAAAAACTGTCAGCGGGTCAGGGAAGTTTATGAACTCTTGCGGTATCTAATCATAAATCATCAGAATAAGCTAAAACTGAGAAGAAAAATGTCCTCTTTTGTAATCTAATGCTGTCTGTTAGGGCAATAAAACTGAAATGAAATGCATGCATTGCAATTTTGAGCTGATACTTTACATTATTAGCAAAGTGAAGGAAGAGACTCCAACTTAAAAGAGGGAGACGGACGAGGGAGGCCGCCCTCTTTGCGGGGCTCCGGGCTGTCGGGGCTCCGGTGGGGAGCTCTTCCGCCCGCTCCATCTTCCGGGCCGCAGAACGAGGAAGTTGGGGCTCTGAACCCCAGGGGCTCCCGGCGGCCTTGAGACCTCCCAGGCCCAGCCGCAGCTCCGGGGGCCACCTGCCCGTGGCTCCGCCACATTCCAGGCGCAGGCTCTTCGGCTTGCCCTCGGGCCCCGAGTTCTGAAGGCCCACTGGGGGTGACTCCACTCCTCCGCGCCACACCCCACGTGCTCACGTTGTCAGCGGGCTTGAGGCCAGAGGCCTTCTCTTTGTGTTGGCTGGCCTGCGAGAGCCCAGGCGGCCACAGGCTGTGGGAGCAACAGGTGGCTTCACTTACGTCTGTTTTCCCTCTTGCTCCCAAGTGCTGCTGGGACTGCTTGGGTGGACACGCTTTCACGCGTGTGGCGTGGCCCCGTGGAGTCGGGTCTAGGGAATGACCGCCACCAGCACCTGGTGTCGGGGCGTCAAGTTTCGACTTAAAGGTCTTTTTTTTTGACTAACGAGTCCTTCCGTTTAGATACTCACAAGAGAATTTTCAAATAACATATTTGATTTTGGTTCGACTCAGTGGGTAACTCCCAGTAGAGCCCCTAAGGCTGACAGCTCCGTTGTATACTTAAAATTCGCCAAAACAGCGGAATTTGTGTTCTTATAATTAATAATAGAAATAATGAGAAGGTGGGACGAACTTGTGGAGGCCGGGTGGATTTACAGCGTGGACGGAGAGGACAGCTTCCCGGGCCCCTGGTCTGCAGACTCAGTGGCCCCCGTATTAGCTACGTCCAGTTCTTTCTGTGCTGATACACAAACAAGATGAAGACATAGACGAGATTAACCTAACGGTATTATAATAAAGTATTTGACCTCCTGCAAAGAGAGAATAGCTGTCAGCTGTGTGTATCTTGGTCCGCAAAGAGAAAAGGAGCATACCAAAGTGCGGGTCTGCAGCTTCCAGCAGTACACAGAGGGAGCACAGAAGGCACTTACGTTGCTTATTGCATGGGAAGATCGTCCGCTAATGAACAGTGAGCTGATAAATAATACCTACGAATGCCATTGCCGAGGCCGCTAAACCCAAGCACGGCCGACAAGTTTCATGAAGCCGGGAGCAGCTTGAGGCCCAGCCACGGGAGGCGGAGGAGGCGCTGCCGACCCATGGGGCTGCTGCCTGAGCCCCTGGCAGGCCAGTAAGCCCCCGCAGGGCCCTCACCTGACACCTCCCGTCTTGTTAGGCCACAGCATGAAGGGCCACTGCGTGCACCCTGCCGACGTGGCCCTACTGTGTGCTGTCACTGGGCAGTGTGCAGGATACTGGGCTCCGACACAAGGTGAGCAGGGAGGCTTGAGGAGCAAGAGAGGAGCTGACCCTTACAAGAAAATGTTGCCCTCTCTGATTCCTTACTGGGTACTGCCCCAGCTCCTACCTTTCGACCTTGAAGACTGTCAAAATATTTGGCTGGAAATATTTGGACGAACGTGCCCTTTTACTTTTTGTTAAAGATTTATTTATTCATGCACACAAGAACTGGGGTGCAGGTCAGAGGTGTGCGGGTGAGAGGAGTCACCAGAGACAGAGTGGGGAGCAGAACAGGCGGATCCGCTGAAATCCACTGCCAAGGGGAGCAGTGGGGAGACAGGAGAGGTCTGCTGCGCCGTGTTGGTCAGCTCCCTGGCCGGGGATTGAACTCGTGCTGCAGTGGCTGCGGATGCTTCATAATTGCTGTGCCTTAACCCCTGTGCCACCAGGGAGACCCTGAACAACGCCCTTTAAATACAACAGGGCAAACAGATCTAACCCAGTGTGATTTCCCTGGTCGAGTGACAGAAGCTGTATGTGCTGAAAGGGATTCTAGTCACCTCCAAATTCAGCAGAAAAGAAATTCGTCTCTCGATTAGCAATGTCTGCTGTGTGCGCAGGAGATCGGCAGAGCGTTTCCAGACCCCCGAGCTACTGCCTGGCTGGCATCTCTCCTCTGCTGCTGTCACCCTGCATCTCCTCTCCTCCGGTATAGCCTCCCGTGTGCCAACAGTTTTGTGTCTGTAGCGGCAAGGAAGGGCGTCACTGGAGCAAGTTCGGGATGGTTCTGGGCAGACGGGTCAAGGAAGGGAGAGTCTTGGAGCCCTCGGTAGCTTTTCATGCTTTCATTAGTAGAGGTGGCCAGGTCCATGGCAGGCAGGGGTGCTGGAGGGCTGGGAGGCTGGCAGGCCTCCCAGCCCCCGGCGCATCTCACCCTCTCGGCTGCTTTGCTGCTGCTGCTCGTCAGTATTGTCGGTCCTGTCGGTCCTGGCGTCCTCATGACACCGCCCATTTAAGCCCGTGTCCAACTCAGGTGCGCTCATTGCGCATGCCCACCCTGGAATGCTCGCAGCACCGCAGGTGTCCATCATCAGTGGTGGGAGGGTGGAAAGACTGACCCTACAGTGCCTCTGCCCTTCTTTCCCCTGCGCCTTTCTTTCAGAGCACACGGCTGAGAATCGTATGCCGTAGTTTATAATCATGCGGTCATTCTTATTTGGTTACTATCCATCTCCCCTTGAAGGTAAAGTAGGTCTGCTTAGGTCACCACTTCTCCCGGGGCCTACCGCGGAATCGTGCACAGTCCCTTTTGGAGCCTCTTACCAGAAAAAGAAAATGTACACACATCGCAGCATCTCCCCACAGCTCTGGGGAGACGGCTCCCGACCCGTCATCATCTGCTGGGCCCGTCAGCGTCCACGCAATGGTTTGAGTTTAGCCTCCGGGTGGCTCTCAGGGGCGTTCCCGGTCACAGGCTGTTCTGACTGTCGAAAGTGAGGAACGGAGCCTGCTGAAGATTAACTGAACCTGAAGCCCAGGTGTCTCGGCTGGTTGTGTTTTCCATCACATCACATCATGCCACCTGTTCGCTTTCTAAGACTCTGTAGGCCAGACAGAAGCAGAATTATTGGGAGTTAAAACACGGAGACGGAGCACGCTGGCCTGAGGCTGAGGTTCCAGACAACGGGCAGGGCGTTGGGCAGTGGTGGAGCTCACGTCTATTCCCCGGGTATCGCCTGGGCCTTATCTTTGTGATGAGAGGTGTCACAGGGCAGGTGAGGGGCACCCCAGAACCCCCAAACCTGCCGGCTCTAAATAGGCTCTGCCACCCGCCTCATCAAATCAGAACATACTCTAGTGATAAGACCTTTAATGGAAGGGAACTGTGGTGCAATAGTGAGTGACACAGAAAAGGGGAAGAATAAAGTTTCCAAATCAAGCACCCGTCCCCTCGTGGGTAAATGCCCAGCCAGACAGGGCTGGCCCGAAGCGGGGCCACTGAGCTCCGAAAGCTGCCACAGACTGAAGCACCTTCTGGTGGGACAGAAGGCCAGAAACAGCCAGACAAGTCTGGGAGGAAAAGAGCACAATCAAAATGAAGATAAAAGCTGCCACTGTCACCTCCCCCGGGTCTCACCACGTCTGTGCCAGCCAGTCCAGGACCAAGAAGCAAGCGCAGCTTCCTCACGTGCTTCTCTGACATTGACGCAGCCTCGGTTCCCCGCAGCCAATAAAGGAAACAGTCGGGGGAGAAGGAAAGTAGTTTAAGTTGCCGGCAAGCTGAGGAGGGCCACAGACTCGTGTCTGCAGGGCCCGTCCTGCTCTTTGGGGAGGGCGGGGTATTTACACAAAGGATAAGAAAGGGAGAAGGGCGAGGGTCTGCAAAGGGGCAGGGGGCAGCTCGCAGGTCCTTCTGGTGCAGGCCTCTGGTCTCCCCTGAGCTCCCCGTTCAGTGGGGTGCGCTCCCAGGCAAGTTTCCCTGCTAGCAGAGACGCTGGTTGCTTCCCAGAGCAGGTTCACAGGGGAGGGGCAGCAGAGCGAAGGACACTTGCACGGACCAAGCGGCAGGAAGGGCTGCCCAGGGGACAGTCTGCTGAGAGGCCTGCGTGGGCCAGGCGGGCGGCCTGGAGGGGCGGCCTCCGCTGAGGGTCAGTGAGGAGAAGCCCCGCAGGCAGGAGGCCGCTGCCTGCAGAGGAGAGAGCTGAGGAGAAGCGGCTGCACAGCGCGGGGGGTGGGTGGGGAGGGGGGGGGCAGGAGGACCTGCCCCGTTGTGCGGGCAGCGTCAGGCCTTTGTCGTCATCTTTGGGGGGCTCGTCTCTGGTGGCTGGTTCACGCCTCCGTCTCCACAGCTTCACCTTCAGGTCTGAGCTGCTGACCCTCCAGCATCTGACCCGTGGGGCGCGGCACCTCCTGGTCTGGGCGTTGGCCCCCAAGGGCCTTGGCTTCTATGACCGGTTGAATCCCTTCCACCCCCTCCGGAGTGGTGCAGCCTCTTGACCTTGTGGTGCCGCCTTCTCTGTTCTGTCCTCCATCGGCTGCCCACGGTCACAACGACAGGTTTCCTTACTCCCCAGCACTGGTCTGAACGCTGCGGCTGGAGACGCACACTTCACGCTGAAAGCAGCGGGCCCTGGAGGCTCAGACCCTCCTCGCGCGGGTGGGCACGGAGCCGCGGGCAGAGCCAGGTGGGGCGGCCAGGTGCTGGCAGGGCGAGGCGCTGGCCGAGCGGGAGAGGGCAGCCCAGCTGCTACACCTGGGCTAGGCTTTGTTGGGGGAAAAAAATTCTTGGCCTTCTTGGCCCTGGGGGTGGGGCAGGGTGGGGTGATACCTCAGGAACATCAAATAGGAGGAGGAAGAGAGTCTTTCCAGAACAATACTTCTTTATTTCCCGTCTTGAGCTGTGAAAAGAGAAATTTCCTGTTTGTCAAAGCCAACTTGGAGCCGTTCCGGGGCCACAGGGACGCCCAGAGGCCCAGCGCCCCGGCTCTTCCTCCTGCCTGCACCTCCCAGGGTGCAGCCGCCAGCCTCCTCCGGACGCACGGACACTCGGACGCGCCTGCGCCTCGCACAGGCCCGCGGAGCGCGTGGGTCACGGAGCGCCTGTGCCTTCCTGCTGAAGCACCCCAGCCTGGGAGGGGTGACCCCGCTGGCCTCGCGCGCCGCTTCCGCCTCTGCAGACACAGAGGACCCCGCGCCAGCCCGGGGCCGCAGAGGCAAAGGTGAGGGTGCAGCCGTCCGCTTCTGCTCGCTGTGTGCCGCGGACGCGCAGCTGTTTCCTCCGCACGGCGACGGAGGAGGAGCGGACGGGCCGCAGGTGTCCCTTCCTGGCCCAGGCTGCTCGCAGGCCAGGGTCTGCGCCGCCCTCATCGCTCTCAGCAGCCACAGCTGCCTCGCCAGTCCCTCGATGCCGCCTTACCGGGCTCCCCACAGCCGCTCTGGGGTTACTGCCCAGGCAGGAGCCCGGGGCCGCTGGCGAGACCCCAAGGGGCCACAGAGCAGCCTGGCGCTGAGCTTCTGAGAGCAGATAATGAGGACGAGGCAGGTGCGAGCAGAAGCGGGAGGCAGTGGGACGAAGATGCGGCTGTCGAGGCAGCCTGGAGATGAAAGCCCGTGGGCGCCAGCCTGCGGCCAGTGTCAGCCGCTCCAGAGAGCACCGGGGTGGGGGGTGCGACGGGGCCGCCCCAGAGTCGTCACCTTCCCAACCCTACCTGGCCCCACCCCAGAAGTAGCCCGTCCAGGAGCAGTCACGGTTCCACGAGCAGCGAGCCCTCTGGAGAGAACGTTCCAGCAGGACAGCGTCTGCCCTGGCAGAGGCCGCGCTCCTGCCCGCCGTGTCTGGGCAGTGTCCTTCCCTCCTTCCTTTTTTCTTTTTCCAAGATTTATTTATTTACGCACACAAGAGCCGAGGTGCAGGCCAGAGGCGTGGGGGTGAGAGGAGTCCCCAGAGACAGAGCGGGGAGCAGAGCAGGTGGATCCACGGAAACACACGGCTGAGGGGGCAGCGGGAGGCAGGAGGGGTCTGCTGCGCCCTGTGGGTCCCTCCCTGGCCGGGGATCGAACTCGCGCTGCTGTGCCGCGGACGCTTCATGTGCGGCGCTCAACCCGCTGCCTCTTACGTCAGCTCTGTTCTATCCAGGGACCCGGCACTCAGCGAGCAGATAATATTTTCATCTTAAAAGACGAGCGCGGTGGGGACGCCTGCGAGGGGCTGTTTGGTTAGCAGCCTCCCTCTCCTGCGCTCCGTCTGTGTCCAGGGCTCTCCGCCGGGTCTGGCCTCCGTTCCAAGCACCAGAAGAATCTACCCAGGCATGTGTTGACGCGGGGAGAAAAAAAAGTGTCACTTCTGGTAGCACTCGAGGGAAAAACCATGGCAGAATTTCCTCTTCCATATTTCCAAACAGTGGGGGGAAGTATGCAATGTTTGCCTTGAATTTTGTGTTGCTTTGGCTGCAATGAAGAGAGAGTTTCTTGAAGGCAAAAATCTGTCTTTTGTCTTATTATTGCCATCTTCAATCACAGGAAAATCTGTTCTAGCTGGCGGTTTTGCATTATGACTTTTTTTCCCTCAAATCTGTCACGGTACCATTTGGGGAGTTTCTTGCCTCAAATGCGCATTTGCGGGGCCTGGTGGAGAACTCAGCTGTGACTGGAAACAACAGAACCCCCCTCCCTGCGGCCTCGCCCCTCGGCCCCCTCTCCTGGGAGGCCCTGAGCTGCGAGGGCCTTGGGATGGGGCCGCGGGGGATGCCCGGGCCTCCCCTCAAGTCCTGTCCAGGTGGGGAGTGCAGCTCAGGGCGGCCACCGCCACAGAAGCCTCTAGCGGGTCTCTCCCCTTCTGGCGAGGCGACAGTCCCTTTCCAGAGGGACAGTCACAGGCGTCGCTGCCGCTCCAGCGGTGCTTTCTGTGCTTCTGCTCAGCCGCGGTGTGGCCTGGCGGAGCTGCTCCCGCGCCCCTGGGCTAGCCGCTCCTCAGGTGCCCGCGTCGCTGTCTGCCCGTCCTTCCCACCCGGCCCCTCGCGGTGGGGGGCTGTCCAGGCGGTGGCGGGGCTTGCTGTCGTGGGGTCTTCACGGGACAGGCAGGAGCGGGGCAGCTGCGGACTGTGGGTCACTGACAGCTTCACCGGCCCTCAGTCGCCCCAGGTCGGTGACTCCGAGGTCTCGGGACCCACGGTGTCCATGGCGGCCTCTGTGTTCTCCCATGAGGTCTCGGGACCCACGGTGTCCATGGCAGCCTCTGTGCTCTCCCATGTCCTTGGGCCCCTTGCATGGCCTCTTAACGCCGCATTTCGTCCCCAAGGGCGCCTGCGCACAGCGCCTGTTGGGCCCTGGCCGCAGGGGGCCCTGTGAGGCGCGTGGGCCCCGCCTCCCTCCGAGGCTGGCCTGGTGTCTCGGCCTCTGCACCCAAGCTCATCTCTGACCCCCTCCACGGACAGGCCGCCTCCTCCGGCTGGCCTCTCCTCTGGGTTCTGGCACCGGCTGCTCCGTGCGTCCCACCGCTGAGGCTCTGCCTGGGCCCGGTTCTGGGAAGCGCGCCCCCCACTTGGCTTCCTGCTGGCCTCCGTCCCTGAAGCCGTCCGGTCCCCCTGGCGCGCCAGCCCAGGCCGGCCCTGCCACGTGGCCTCCTGCTGCCCCCTGCCGCCGTGCGCGGCCCAGGCCCTTGTTGCATCTCGAGCCCGGCTCGCCTGTCTTGGGGGCCTGAGAATGGGGGGAGCGGGGGCGGGGGAGGGTGAGCGGGTGTGCAGGCTGCTCGCAGCGGGCAGGCCAGCACCTGCTACGCTCACCCGCCACTGCCCTGCTCTCGGGTGCACCCTGGACAGGCACCGCCCTGGGGAGCCCCCCGCCCTGCTTGGCCCAGTCACGGACCCCAACCTCGGGTCTCGGCTCTCGCCCGGTGCCGGCCGTCTCTGAGGGCTGCTCAGCGCTTGGCCCGGTGATGCAGCGCCGTGAAGTCACCCGCACTCGGAGGACGTGGGGTGGGGAGCCCGCTCCAGCCCAGCCAGGCGCAGGACGTCCGCCCGCTTTCAACTTGCCGTCGGGCAGACACCGTGTCCTTTCTCACACGGCCCTTTTTGGTCCGTTGAAGGACCTCGTTGCAGCTGACGGCGGCAGGAACAGCTGGGCCCTGGGGACACGCCGAGCCGGGTCGCGGCTGCCGGACCAGAGCTGTGTTGCTGTGGGGCAGAAGGGCCCGTGTGGCCGTGACCTCTGTGGCTGGCCAGCGTCCCGGGGAACCCCGGCCGAGGAAGCCGATCTCTGCGGCTGGGCTGGTGACCCCAGCGCGGCCAGTGCCTGTGCCCCCGCCGGCCCGCAGGCGGCCGGCCCGCCGGGCAGCGGGAAGCCGCCTGTTTGCAGTTGCTCTCGGCGAGTGTCTTAGCTGCGTTCTGTGAGGGCTGTTTTCCGGTCAAGGAGGGGAAGGGAAGCACTCGACAAGGGCTGCCGGGGCGGCAGGCAGGGGACCATCATCTCCCCTGCACCCACGAGCTCGGGCCTCTCTCCGGAGGCTCCTGCGACAGGGCGGGCGAAGCCCTCCCTGGACCGATGGCAGAGCGTCCTCTGGAGCGTCCTGACGCTGAACTCGGGGAGAGGGCATCCTCCAGCGATAACAACATAGAGGATGCCCGCCCAGCCCTCACCCTGAGCTAGAATCTCGTGGAGAACTCTGCTGCCGGCTCAGGGGGCCGAGCCCCCTTGCGGCTCCTTGGCTGCCGGCGAGGCTGAGGCCCCGCCCCGGCCGGGCCGTCTCCGCTGGGCTTCTGTGTCACAGGCCTGACTGCGAAGGTCCTGCGGGGCGGGCGGCGGTCCTCTGCCCCGCGCCGGGCCTGCCCGGCAGGCCCTGACCTCAGCACCAGCGGCCCAGCCCAGGTGGGGCCTCGGGTGTCGGAAGCGCCTGGCCTGATTTAGAGAGCGAGAGCGGGCAGTTTGCGCACAGAAGGTCTCAGCGGAGTGAAGGAGTTGGAGCTTCGGAGTGGTCCTCCCACAGAACCTGTGGCAGAGCCGCTGGAGAGCCCCTGGCCGCAGCCACAGGCCCTCCTGGTGGCTGGAGTGGGGGCGGGCTGCGGACGGGAGGAGCGCCGGCCCACGGCTGCTCCGTCCTTAGGGTTTCCAGCGTGAGGCGGTGACAGCAGCACGCAGGACTGCCCGCCAGCCCGAGGGCCACTGCGCTTGGGTGCGCGAGGGTGTGCGGGCCCGGCTGCCACTGGGCCGCTCGGCTCCATCTGAGCGAGTGCTCCGGGCTCCCCTGCTCATCCTGCCCGCAGCAGAGGCTGTCTCCACCCTGCCAGCCTCTGGGTCCAGAGGGCTTTGCTGAAGGGCAAGCGGGACGCTGCTGGTCTCCCGGGATGGGGCAGTTGCTCCGCCTCCGACCCCCTCCCGCCACCCCCCACCCACCCGGGACTCCACCCGCAGGTGTCAGGGACCGAGCGTGGCCGCGCCGCCCCGGGAGCCTCCTTCCCAGCTGCCTGCCCTGGGTCTGTTCATCCAGACGCACGCACGCTTAGGGTAATGCTGGGGAACAGCTGCGGGGGCCCATCCCCACGGTCTTGCAGAGCCGAGCCGGGCTCGGGATCGCGGGCTTGGGAAGGCCCAGCCGAGGGGTACAGGCCAAGTCTCACATACACGTTGGGGGTAGACCCTCCAGAGCTGGCGCACGCACACGCACACATGCACATACATGCATGCACACACACTCACATGCACACACGCACACACCACCACCACCTCGAACACCAGAGGCAATGCAGACTCACTCCCGGCTCAGTAAGCCCGCCCAGCGGACCCTCTAGGAGACGCGGTGCTGAACTCTAGTAGCTCTGCGCTCTGCAGTGGGCCCTGGCCCCCCAGAGCCCTTCATGGACCCGCCGCGAACATGGGGCCGTGGGGTGCTGCTCTCGCCACCGCCTGCCCTCTCCTCACAGGGGGCCCCTGTGAGGTCCCCACACACCCCAGCCCACGGGCGCACATCGAGTGCTGGGGCCTGGAGTGCCGGTGGGGCTGAGGCGCGCGGAGCTGGGCCCCACCCTGGCCGCGGCGGCTGGCGTGCGCAGGCCACAGGGAAGAGCCGCGTCTGAGCAGGGACTGGGCGGAAGCGCCGCGGACGCCGGCTGCCCCGAGGAGAGGCCGCCGGCTCGTTTCCTGACCCCTCGCGTCTTGGGGCTTCCTCTATAGCGAAGCGTCCTTCTCCCTCAGGAAAATAGCGTTTGGCTTGTGACCCGAGGCCATCCGGGCGGCGGGTGATCACGGTGGACACGCTCCCGCGGCTGCGGCGAAAGTGCCCCCACCCTGGATCGCAGGGGAGAGCCCGCCCGGCAGGCGGCGGGCCCCGGGTGGCGGGGCGGGCGGTCCCACGGGTCTCCTCTGCGGCCGCCAAGCCCAGCCGCGAGTTGCTACCTCGGTGACCGCGGGGCCCCGTCCGGTCCCGCACCACCTGCTGCCCCGTGACACACGGCACATGGGACACCCGCGTGCCGAAGCCCCTTCCAGTGACGCTGGAACCCGAACCGTGACCGTGGGGCCGTCGTGACCGTGGGGCCGTCGTGACCGTGGGACCATCCGTGACCGTGGGGCCGTCGTGACAGTGGGACAATCCGTGACCGTGGGGCCGTCGTGACCGTGGGGCCATCCGTGACCGTGGGGCCGCCTGTGACCGTGGGGCCATCCGTGACCGTGGGGCCATCCGTGACCGTGGGGCCGTCGTGACCGTGGGGCCGTCGTGACCGTGGGGCCATCCGTGACCGTGGGGCCGTCGTGACCGTGGGGCCATCCGTGACCGTGGGGCCGCCTGTGACCGTGGAGCCATCCATGACCGTGGGGCCGCCCGTGACCGTGGGGCCATCTGTGACCGTGGGGCCGTCGTGACCGTGGGGCCATCCGTGACCGTGGGGCTGCCCGTGACCGTGGGGCCACCCGTGACCGTGGGGCCATCCGTGACCGTGGGGCCGCCCGTGACCGTGGGGCCGTCGTGACCGTGGGGCCGTCGTGACCGTGGGGTTGACATCATGACGCTGTCTGTGGGGTTGTCCCGTCACTGTGGGGCCGTCCTGGACTCTCTGGCTTGCTGTGGGCTGACCCCATGAAGGCTGATCGTTCCCGCGTGCTCTCCAGCCACAGCCAGGGGAAGCCCGAGGGGCAGGTCTCGTCTGTTCGGTCCTTGCCCAGCTGGTGGGCCGAGGAGCTGAGGGCTGCCTCCTGCCCCGCCGACTCCTGTCAGGCCCAGGGAGCCCCCAGGCTGCCCCTCGCTCCGCCTCCTGCTCGCGCTGCCCCAGAGAGGGGCGCAGCCTCCCGGAGTTGCCAGCCCAGAGCAGCCCCTCTTCGGCTCCCAGCATGGCCTCCGCCCGAGGACCATCTCCCTGTGTTTGCTCGAGCACCATTCAGACGCGTCACAGCGCAGGGCTGGGCGTGCGGGCTCGGGTGGGCACCTCCCCGTGCAGCGGGCCGGCCTGCCCCCCCGCGGTGGGACAGCAGCTGCAGGGCTGGGGAGCGCACCTACCACAGGAGGTTTGCGAGGCCAGCCGGATGGACCAGCTGCGGGCAGACGGAGAGCAGGAGGGGGAGGCGCCCCATCGGGGCCCTCTGAGGCTGGGGGCGTGGGCAGGCTACCCCACAGGACCACTCAGGCGTGGCGCGGCGGCCTGACTGGACACTAGAGACGAAGAGGGCCTGGACGCGTGCGCACCGGGAGTGGGCACAGCACAGATGGGAGGGCCACCTTAGCCCAAGAGCAGGGGTGCCGCCGGCGGGTGGGGGACGGCCGAGGGGAGGCTGCACGGGGAGCCCCAGACCACTCTCCTCTAGCCCGAAGGGGCGTCTGCGGCTCCTCTGGCTGCACCTGTTTCCATGTTGTTGGCCAAGGGGCCCTGGAGGCCGAAGGCTCGGGAGGCCCCGCCTGTGGGTCGGAGCCCCAGCCTGTTCACCCACGGGCCTCCCCTGGGGTGCGGGCGGACTGGCCTGCTTGGGAGCGGCCCAGTGCCAGGCCAAGGGAGAGGCCCGCTGCTTGCTGGCCGCGCCTCTGAGCTGTTGGGCTTGGAGGGCGGAGCCCGAGGAGTGGTGGGGGCGTTGGCTCGCGGCCTGGGGCACGCCAGCTTCAGCGCCCCACGGCCCCTGCGGCCCGCCCAGCAGACTGAGTGGTCGCATGCTCCTGCCGCAAAGTGGCGGCTGCCACGCCCGCCCGGCCTGGGAGTCGCCCCGGTGCGGCACGTGCGGTATCCCACGGGCTGCCTGACCCCGCCCCAGGGACACAGGTCTCCCCGACGGGGTCCACACCGCCTTCTTCAGGGTCCTCTGGTGTCAAGGATTTGGGGCACCCGCAAGCCTAACAAGGGGAGGGGGGGCGCTGCCTCCGCACGTTCCCTTTAGTTCAGGGGTACCCCTATGTTCCCCTGCACCCCGGACACTGCTATGCAGAGACAGCCGCTATGGGGGGGCCAGACAGGGCGCCCTGTGAGCGCGGCCAAGACAGAGGGCTGGTGAAGGGGTCTGCCCTCCATGGCTGTCAGCTACAAGCTCACGTGAAAGCAGGTCCCCCAGCCCGCGTCGGCCGCGGCCCTGGCGGAGGGGCCAACGGTGAGCCCTGACTGCTTGGTGGGCACGGAAGACCGTCGTCCACTGCAGCCGGGAGGGGCCAGACCCAGCCCAGACGCCCCTCTCCTCCTGGTGGGCCTGCTTCTTCCCGAGGCGTGACAGAAGGGGCTGTGGCATGAAAAATGCCAGAGGGCTGGAAACGAGGGGACTGCTGCTGTGCGCGGCCTTGTGTCTTTGGAGAATTGGTTCTTCCTCGTGATTTATTTGCCCACATTGAAGTATGTCACTCATTCGTCCCACAACTCATTCGTGGCATTTCATCAACGCGGCCCAGAGAGGCTACGCCAGCCTGCCTCTCCCTTTAGCACGAAAACCAGTCTCCGGCTCGGCCCCCCAGGGCGTGTCCCGCTCCGCGGAGGGGCTCCTTCTTGGCTCGAGCTGGACATGGGCCTGGGCGGGAGTCGCGGCTCAGCGGCAGGAGGTCTGTTAGCAGCAGGACTACGATCAAGGCCGCCTGCTGTGACTGCCCGGTGGAGGGCCAGCCCGACCCGTGACCTGCGACCAGGGGCCAGCGGCCAGCCTGGGCCAGCACAGACGCTGGGCTCCTAGCTTGTTGCTGGCTGCCCTGTGGCCTGCCAGGGGCTCTGCTCCTGGGTGTCGGGCGTGTGCGACCGTGGCGCGTGTGCTCTGGCGGACTTGTCAGCCTGTGGTGACAGTTATCCTGTGCAGACAAGGCCTCATTCTAATCATTCTAATGATGGTTTTTTATTATTATTATTATTTTCAGTCTTAGAATGAATCATGGGGCCTTTCTGCAACCTTCTTAATGATATTTCATTTGGGTTAGTATCAAAGTGAGATTGTGCTCCAAGACCGCTGGAGTGAGAGGGAGGTTAGGCCAAGGAGTGCAGAGCATCAGAAGGCAGTTCTTGAGGTTAAACCCACACCGGGAGGACACCTGAAGTGGCTAAGATTAAATTTTTCTCTAATTGAAAACCCTCACGTTAGTTCATAAAAGTCCGCATCGCTTCCTCTCTGCCCGGCACCGAGAACGCGAGGACTAGACCTCCAGAAGCGTGTGGCAGCCTGGTATGTGCAGCATGAAGTGGGCAGTGCAGTGACGGAGAGGTGTGCCTGCTTGTGCAGCAGGGGAATCCACAGTAGGGTGCTCTTGGCCACAGTAACAGAAAGCTTTCCTAAAAATGGCTTCAACAATAAAAAGCTAATTGCATTTCTATTAAGAGAAATCCGACTGTAGGAAACCCTAGAGGTGGTTAATTTAGGCCAGACCCAGCCACATGCCCTAACAGTGCCTCCCATTCAGTATGTCGTGCGGATCCCCTCGCGGTCACAATACGGCTGCCGTGGCTGCAGACATCGCATGTTAACGGACTAACTCCCAGGGACACATAAAGGTCTGTGTCTTCCATTTGCTTCTCTGTCAAGGGTGAAGAAAACTTCCTGGAAAGTTCCCGCTCTTAGCTAGCAGACTTGTCCCACTCTTCAACCCAGTCACCAGGCCATCAGAAAATAAACACAGGAGAATTGGTTCTTCCTCGTGATTTATTTGCCCACGTTGAAATAGAGAAGGATAGAGAAGGGTCACGACAAAAGGCATTTAAGTCTATTAGAATTTACCATGTCGAATTCTGTTCCTTTTCTCATCAATAAACTTTTTCTTTCTCTAAAAAAAAAAAAAAAAAAAAAGAATGACCATGTCCTGGGAAGGAGGCGACATGAAATGAAGCAGACTTTGCCTGCAGTAAAGAAAAGTGGCCTTTGGCTATGCAGCCAAAGTGAGCTTTATTTAGCAGCATCTTGGGGGCCAGTGAGTAGAAAGTGGAGCTTTCAGGGGCGGTAGCACCTGAGCAAGACAAAGGAAGGTCTCGCTGGCCCCGTGGGCCCGCAGCGCCAGCCTCACTGGGCTTGTGAAAGGACAGCACCTCAGGTCTGTCCAGGCCTGTTCAGTGTGAAGCAGAATCAGCCTCTTCACACAACGCCCAGGTGAGCTGTGTGCAGGTGGAGGTGTCAGACGCACCCATGTGAAGAACAGCTAGGAGGTGGCCAGGTAAAAGCCCAGCTGGGCCTCCCTTAACACACCGAGAGGTCCTTAGAAGCCAGCTTCAAGTGCAAGCAGGTTCTCGAGTGACGTTTCCTTCACCACAGGCCAGGACTGTTCGTGTCTCGTGAACGTTGCACAGAGATGACATGGAGGGAGGTGTTATCTGATGGCTCGCTGGGTTTGAGGGTGGAGTGGAGCTGCAGCTCAGCCTCCGGCAGACGAGCTCGGAGGGGCAGAGGCAGGCAGGGGCCCCCAGTGCACTCAGCATTGTGGGTCTGCGGATCTAGGGCCCTGTGTCTACACGCTTAGAAAGGGAGCCAGCCCGGCATCACCAACAAGCACGTACGCGAGGAACTGGGCAGCTCTCGTTCTCGGTGAAGCCCAGCTCTTCAGCCACTGTGTGTTTGCGTGTGTCCATCTCGTAGGGTGCTGCAGGGAATGTGAGTTAATCAGGCCTTCTAGGGCCTCCCTGGCGGTGCAAGGGGCTAAGGTGCAGCACTGTGACGCTACCACCGACCACTGCAGTGCGAGTTCGATCCCCGCCAGGGAGAAACCCACAGGGCGCAGCAGACCTCTCCTGCCTCGCCTGCTGCCCCCTCAGCAGTGTGTTTCTGTCCCTCTGCCTGTTCTGCTCTCCACTCTGTTTTTGGGGAATCCTCTCACCCCCACATCTCTGCCCTGTACCCCAGTTCTTGTGGGCATAAATAAATATATCTTCTTTTAAAAATCAGGCTTTTCACTCCACTGGCCTCTGTGGCTACCGCCTGCAGCCTTGCTCGCGTTGCTGTGGAGGCTCTTGGGAGTGTGCCTGACTGTGGGCACCTGGCGTGCAGCTGCACACACACGCATAAGCGTGCACGCCTGAGTCCGCACACACGCATAAGCGTGCACGCCTGAGCTGGAGGACGCCGGGCGCGCCCAGAGCCAGCGTGAGGGCCGTGGGGGCCGGGCGGCTCGGCCCCCGCCTGCCTCCAACCCCCGCTGGCCCGGAGCGCATGGAAGCCTGCCTGTGCACTGAGGCCTCCTGGACGCCCCCTCCTGCCTGCCCGAATCCAGCGAGCCGCCCTGTCTGCCGGCCCTACAAGGGCGCGACAAACTACTTTAACACCCGGAACATGGACTCAGCAGCCGTTTCGTCGTCTCTCACGACGCTCTGGGCCAGGGATGCAGACGGGGCTGCGTGGGGCCCTTCGCCTGCTTCCCACGGGCTGGGGCCCCTCGGTGCAGCGGCTGGGGCTGGGCTGGCCTCTGGGCCGCGGAGGCTGAACCCACGGGCTGGAGCCTTAGCGCGGCGGAGCGCCAGGTTGGGCTGTGCCTCTCCTCGCTGTTACGCCCCTCCTGTCCCCGAGGAAGTGTCAGCTGGCGGGGGGTGGAGGGGGCACTGCCAACTCTCTGCGGTTAGGCCACACCTGGCAGGTTTCTTTTCTGCCCGAGTCTCAGCCAAGGTCACCATGGACCAGCCTAGAAGCAGGGCGAAGGGATGGGCTCCCACCTTTCAGTGGGCAGAACAGCCAAGAACGCACAGCCATCCTCACAGCTGGGAGGTTTCCACAGGTGCGTCAGTGCTAGACAGCGCTCACCGTAAAGCTGATTTACAGCCCGGTAACCCAGGGCACTGGGAAGGCACTAGTTTATGAGCAACAAAGGGCGCTACGAGGTCGTTAAGTAACTTGCCCGAGGTGAGGTCAGTGCTCAGTAGGCGGTGTCAAGGGTGGCCTCCAACCCTCGGCTCAGCCACCAGGGCCCCGCTCACCGCTGCGGCGGGGGGTGTTTCTGCCTCCGGACCACACGGGCCTTCCAGATCCTTCCCCGGCTCCCTCTCACGCCATACGTGTTGACTACCGCTCCCTGCTCCCATGTTTAATGCCCTGGTTTGGGTCCCATGTTTTAAAGAGCTTTTGATCTCCTCTTTCTGCGTCCAGTAACCCTAGCCTGGGCGTGGGGGATCCAGCAGCAGATTAAATGCATTTCAAACAACGAGGAGACAAAACCCTACCCGCGCTGCCCCCGCGCCTCGCCGGGATTGCCGGAGGATTATTTACTGTGTTTGCCTTGACTGGAGCTATTTAATTTTTCCAAAACAGATGCAGCTGATTGATTAATGGCGCTCCCCACTACAAGTCAGAAATGTCAGGGGACTCCGAGAGGGCAGTGTCACTCTGAGAGGGACAATAGTCGCGGCGGCGCGCGGGGCCCGTGCCAAGTCCTCGGGGGGCCGGAGGTCATGTGCCCCTTTTCTGCTAAGAGGGAGCTATATATAAGGGCACAGTGAGCGGAGTGGGGAGGCGGGGGTGGCGGGGCGTGTGCTAATAATAGAACAGATCACATGGGCCTAAGTCACCTCGGAAGAGGCTTAGTTGGTGGAGGTGAATTAAAGTGCTGGGAGTTAAGGACATTTCTTCAAACGTCTGCGGGGAACAAACACAGACTGGAGCGAAGCCGCGGGCGGGCGGTGAGGGCACCGCCAGGCTGGGCCGCCCCCCTGGCGGGCTCGTGTCACTTGCTGGGCCGGGCTGCAGAGTGGGAACCGCCCCCGACCTTGCGGGGCGCGGCGCATGGGGGCCCTGGCTTGACAAGTCTCAGGAACGTCAAAGTGGTCACCAGGGGCAGCACGCCAAGGTGGGGCCCTCCTCTTTCGGGGCCCCACGCCATCACGCAGCTGACCGGACAGAGCCGGGCCCCAGCTGGGCAGGCCTCTGGAGTGACTGTGGCCGCGTCCGCTCTGAGCCCCCTGCGCCCCTGCCGCCCTCCTCGGTGACCACAGCCCTGCCCCACTGCCCCCTCCCGCCCCAGGAAGCCTGGGGGGTCCCCGGACACAGGGGGTCGGTGCCGGGAATGTGTGCTCGCCGCCCCCACCCCCGCCCCGGTCTGGTCTTACGGGCGCTTGAGCCTGGGTGCAGCGACGCTGGAATTTCAGGTATTATCTGCCTTGTGGGAAAATCGGGTTTTGGCTGGGACGTCTGCCCGGAGCTCTAGACGGCCGTGCGGCGGTGTCCGCGGACTGTCCGGGGGCCGCGCTCGTGGCTCTGCTCTCGGGTGGGCCGTGCCTCCTCTCCTGTGGGGTGTTGGGGGAGCCCCTTCACCCATCCGGAGGCTGGACAGCACCTCAGAAACCGGACGACATCCCTGTGGTGGGTTCCAGGTCCGCGGTGTCCACCCTTACCCCTCCTGACCCCACCCTGGTCCTGCTGGCCTGGCAGCGCTCACGGTGCCCCCAACCAGCCTGAGGGTCCCTCTCCCCTTGACAGACACCCCCGAGCTGGCTGTGCGTGGGCCTCAGGGTAGCCCCAGCCCCTCACCAGGCTCCTGATACAGGCGGTCTCGCTGCTGGACGGCTGCACCAGCCCCTGACCCCGCCTCTCACCCAGGCTTTGCTCCATTCTCTCGGCCTCCGGGGACGGCCAATCCGTCCGGGCTGTGCCAGAGGAGATGCCGCCAGCCTCACCCCGACCCTCCCTCGTTCTCAGGCCGACGTGGCTCCTGGGAAGCGGCTGCGGGCTATGGAGCCTTGGCCTGAGGCCAGGAGAGAACCTTCCCAGTGCCCAGTGTAGGGGCAGGAGGTGCGGGGTGGGTTCTCCATGCTCCAGGCAGAGGGTCAAGGAGTCCTGGAGCCCTTGGCGGCTTTTCCAGGCTCTTATTGCTCTTTCTGCATCAGCTGTGGTGGGGCGACCAGGTACGCGGCCGGTGGGGAGGCCGGGGGGGCCAGGAGGCTGGCAGGCTCCTAGCCCCGGTGCATCTTCACTCTCTGGGCTGCTTCTGCTTCTACTGCTGCTGCTGCTTCTGCTCTGGCTTCTCTGCTGCTTATGCCACTCCTCCTGGCGTCCCTGAGACGCCCCCTTTATGTCCAGCTGTGCCCACCCCCGCATGCCCACACCCCACGCCAGGTGCCGCCCTCAGGCCTGCGTGCAGGACCACAGGGTCTGTCCTGATGCTGGAGGGTGGAAAAGCCCGATAACCTTCGTTTACCTTACACCCAGCTCAGGCGGAAGGGCGGCCCAGAGGAGGCCGATGCGCGGGTGGGGCCGGAGGAGGCCGCGGGGCTTCCACTCCGGTCACTCGCAGCGCTCATTCTCCGGGTCCTTCTCTGTGGCCGCCTGGCCCCAGGGAAGGCGCTTGCCGCTCTGATTTTGAGACTTCGGGCTGTGACTGTTGTAGGGTTAGGAGCCAGCACACTGGAGCACATGAGAACCAAGACCGAGTGGGCTTTCTGGCGCCTCTCAGCACACCGACTGGCTGTCAGCAGCCCTGGCGGGAGGCCCCAGGAGAGCTGTGCCCTGGGCCGGGGGGAGGTCCCCAGAACCAGGGGTAGTAGTTTCACTCACCCCTCCACTCTCTTGTCGTTTCATTCTATTTCGTGAACTGAGTCATATGAGAAACACCCACCAAGCCCAACTACCCACAAGCAGACAGCAGTGACCGTCACCCTCCAGAGTGGCCCAGGCGGGCGGGGGCACAGGCAGACACGTGATGAGGATGGACGTGCAGGTGTCAGCCAGAGGCGTGCAGAACCGCGAAGGAGCTGTGTGCTCGGCTGGAGGGCTTGCAAGGCGCGCTTCCTGTTAGGAGCTCGGCGTCGGGGCTGTTGGGTATTCGCAGGTGGACGCTGAGAACCGCTCAACAGCGTGGCGTGGGCAGCGTCTTGGGGGTTGCGAAGCTTCGCAGGCAGAGCTGACCGCAGGCAAAGGCGGGGCAGCAAGCAACAGGCGGTTCTGTGTATCTGTCGCCATCTTTTCTTTGTCCGTCTGCCGTCTGTCTGTCTATCCAGCTGAGATGTCACACTTGGCAATCTGGGATGAAGCAGGAGGACCGGTGATGCTAAAGGATCACAGAGCAGGAACTAGCAAGTGTCAGACAGCAGGCTCGCAGCTAGGGTAGGTGGGCCACAGCATGGAGTTCCAGTGACTCCCAGAGACTTGGTGACAGAGGGGAAGGAGTCAGTGCTTTTGATGACTGAGTCGCAAAATCACCTCCTCTGCCTACTGTGATGTCCCATTAAGACTGTCTTTGGGGCGCCCAGCAATGGGCTCCAACTCAGTGGCAGAGGGAAGATGCTGGATTTGCCTCTTCCAGATGCAGAATGAAGCGGGTGCAAAACCTCCCGAGGGAAACTGATGACTGGTGTCAACCGGCTCCTCTGAAAGGAGCAGGGAGAACTCTCAGTGGACTTGAAGTAATGAGGGGCAGTAGAGCCCCGCAGAGCTCCCTACAGCTACTGGGGCTCCTAAGGCCAGCACTTCTCTGGATAAGGGGGTGCACGACCAGGCACCCGGGATGGAGGATGCGCTGCGGGAGAGCTGGCGGTGAGGGCACGAGGACGACAGGCTTGATTCTGAGGCTCACAGCACAGAACAGCTGTGGCTGGATCGGCCCAGAGAACGTGGCCTTCCTCAGAGAAGAGCCCACTGCTGAATCCAGGCTGAGGTATTGGAGACGAATGCCGCCTCCGGCCCAGGGTGGGACTTCCAGAACACTTGCCGCCCCCACAAAGACACACGTCACAACAGGAATCTCAGATTAGTGAGATTCCACAGGAGATTCTGGCACTGGGGGTAAAGGGCAAGGCTGGAGCCAAAGGCACTGCAGGTGGTGCCCCCCCGGGACCCTACTACCAGTCCTCTTTTATACCTACAGCCACGCACCTGTTCCAGCCTCCCCCCCACCACTATTCCAGCAAGTACAAAAACAACAGTTGAATATTCATCCTTACTAAAACCACACAAAATAAAAAATGTGCAAAGGTCAGAACGAAAGAGCCCTGAAAGGTGCCCAAGTCAGCAGAGTTGGGGAGCACGACAGAAAGGGAACTCAGGGGACAGTCCTGGTCATGCTGGTGGAGCTTAAAAAGCAACAGAGGGTATGAGACAACAAGAGAATACAGATAATGAAAGTACGAGGCAGCTACATTCAGAAATAATGAATTAAGAAGCAGGACAACTGATTTAAAAAATACAAATAAGGTTGATTTATGGACACAATGCTGAGATTCAATCACTACATGTGACCCCTGGCTGTGGAACAAAACCCGCGGTGAGGGCTGATTTTTCCCCAGTGGCTCCAGGGAAGCTACAGAAGTCAGGTTCCAGAAAGATCCACGGTCCCTTCTCCCTCCTGTCTGTCTCCTTCCTCCCCATCCTCAAGAAGGAAGTTCATGATCCTGGTGATTTCAGCCCATGCATTAAACAGGAAACAATAATAATTATGTACAATTCGTGTTTTTCTAAAGGGAACTTGAAAGCTGCTGCTACCTGTTCTGCACAAGACTGGTTTATGCCACATGAACAGAATCACACATCGGGTCTGGTACTTTTGTTCCTCTCCGTGTTCAGTTGTGTAGTACTTCCAGATTCAAAATGAGAAGAAAGCTGTTCTGTATCAAACCAGCGAAGCAATAAACGTTATACTTTAAAAGCAAAAAAAATAAAATAAAATAAAAAATACAAATAAGGATATCAACAAGCAAACAGAAGCAAGGGAGAATTAATGAACTTGGAAACACAATACTGGAGAACACAAGAATAAAATTAGGCAGAGATTCTTCGGGAATTTTAGAGAATGAAAAGTGTAAGAGCGCTCTGGAGTACTTAAAGAGAAACGGAGTCTGAATCAAGAGGCTCCAGAAGGAGAAGAAAAAGAGAAAGCCTATTTAAAGAAGTAGTCACTGAAAGCCATATCACTCTGGAAAATGAACCAGAAGTTGTGGTTCAAGAGGCCCAGATAGTTCCAAACTAAGTAACACCACATAAACACCAAGATACATAATAATAAAGCTGTCAAGAGCCAACAATGACTGAACGCTAAAAATGTCAAGAAATGAAAGGGTGACCGATAATGGAACACTAGTCAGACTCTTGGCAGATTTTTCAGCAGAAACACTACAAGCACAGGAGGGACCTGAAAGAGATATTCAAAGTACTTAAAAAGACTTCCAGTCCAGAATCGCTTACCCAGCAAGAGAACAACGAAGACTGAAGGAAGAGTAGGCAACTTCATTGAAGAGCAGAAGCTAACAAAGGTTATCGACACCATGCAGCATAGGAAATACATATATATAATTGCTTCAAGAAGAACTAAATTCCTGGGAATCAACCTAACAAAGGAGGTAAAAGGCCCACCCCATGAGAACAACAAGAGGTTATTAAAGGTCTTAGTGACCTAAGGAGATGATGGGAGCTCGTCCTGGGGGCTGTGGCTGGGGAGAGTCGATATAGCCAACTGGCCACCCTGCCTAAAATGATAGACAAATTTAACACAACCCAGCAATCTTTTTCCAAGAAACTGAACAAGAAATACTGAAATTTAAATGGAACCACAAAAGACCTGAAATTGCAAAAGCGTGAGATAAAAAGGAAAGAAATGGAGGTATCATGTTACCTGACTTCAAACTTTACTGTAAAGCAACAGTATGGTAATGGCAAAAATAGACACATGGACCAATGGAACGGCATCAAAAGTCCAGAAATAAATGCACACATAGGCCAGCCCCTAGTCCACGATAAAACTTCCAGGGCCATAAAGTGGGGAAAAGACAATCTCTTCAATACATGGTTCTGGGGAAGTTGGAAAACCCCATATAAAAGAATGAAGTTGGAGTATTTGCTGACATTGTACAGAAAAATAAATTTCAAATGTATTAACAATTTAGACATAAGACCTGCGACAATAAATACATAGAATAAAACACTGACGGTACAGTCCACGGTGTCAACGATAAAGATATTTTTGGCGACTCAATCCTCATGGCAAGGGAATTAAAAACAAAAATAAACAATCGGTATTACCTGTAGTTACAACAAAAATAAGAAAACAAGATGGACGCCCTACTGAATGGGAAAAAGTATTTACACAACGTGTAACTGATAAAGGATTCCTCTCCAAGAGACATTAAAACTGACATATGCGGTGGGGGCTCTTTTGGTGGGTCTGCACGAGCAGGTGCGTGACGGGCCAGCGCTCCCCGCCCCGGTGCGGAGGTGCTCCGCTCCGCCCGCACAGACGCGCTGGTGTCCACTCGGCCTGCGGCGGCCACGGCGGGAGCTGCGCCTGCAGGGAGCTGCCCGAGCCGGGAGGGGCTGCGGCGGGGCCCCCTGCGCGGACTCACCCTGTTGCCGCACGTCCACGGGCGACCGCACTCCGCGGCTCCGCACCCACGGCTTGCTGCTCGTGCCGGACAAAGGCCCGGCCTGCCCAGACAGCGCGTCATGCGCAGGCAGACGAGGACGCGCGGACGCGCGAGGGGACAGGGGCCCTGCGCTGCCGGGGGTGCTGAAGGCGAAGCGCGGCGCGCGTGAGCCTGGGCGCCAGGAAGGGCGCAGCCCGCAGCGCCAAGGCTGGTTGCTCCAGTGAGTGGCTGTTGCCTCGCCTGGGGAGCACGTGTGGAGGGGGGTCCTGGCTGCTCCCGAGGGTGCGGGGGGGGGGGGGGGGGGGGGGNGGGGTGTTCCTGACCTGGCTCCAGCAGGCCCATGGCGGCTCCGGGTTGGGACGAGTCCCAGACGACCCGGGAGAGCCCTTTCTCCTGCCTTCTGCTCTCCCTCTGCAGACACCCCCGGACAGCTGTACCCAGGGCTCCCCAGCACACCCCCGGGCCCGTGGGAGGGAGGACTCGGGCTCAGCGGCGCCCCTGTTTCACACTTGGTCCCACAGAGGCAAGGTCTGCACCCCCGGGCTCCGGGCTGGGTTCGATGCCTCTGCCCAGGTCTGCTGGGGAAGCTGCAGATCCCCCCCACCAGCTGCCCCAGGCCGTGTCCTCCCCAAACCGCAGTGGCGCACTGCAGTGGTGCTCAAGTCTTTTATCCAAACCCCGGGGACCAGCAGTTTCTTTGCTTTATTGGAAATGAACTTGGTTTCTGTCCGAGCTTCGGTGCGGCAGGGGGTGGAGCCTTGGTGCTGGGGCGTGGCCGTGACAGTGACACTGGTCTTCTCCCTATGGCACAAGGTTGGGGTGGCGAGTGGGATGGTGAGTGGGGAGGGGCGGTCCCCAGTTTCCATCTGACCACCTGAGCCCGTTTCCCCTGCTCCCAGCCCCCGGCGACTGGCAGCTCAGACACCCCAGCCGCGGGTGGCAGGTGGGGGTCTCCCTCTGTGTCCACACCTGCTGGCCAGCCTCACCCCGGCTCGGCGCCACCCACGTCCTTTGTCCCCCACTGCACTGGGTCTTTCTCAGCAGCAGGGAAAATGCCTCCCTCCCCCAAGACGCCAAGCGTGGCCTTCAGAACCACGGACACGGCAGCTTTGGCGTGCAGAGCTGAGAGGGGGCTTTCGTTCTTGATTTCTGGCGTGTGCGTAAGTCACCCTATTCTAAGCGGCTCGGTGCCAGATTGTCTTCTGGGGCCCAGTAGATGTTTAGGGGGTAAACATTGGCAGACAAGTCACTAAGCCCTTCCCACACGTGGCCACCTCTCGGCTGTACCCGGAGCTCAGTGGACGCGCCTGGGCCAGGGAGGGGGCTCCGGGGGCCCCCAGCCCTGCCGGGGGTGCACTGAATGGCGGGCGCTGCGGGGCGGGAGGCCCTGTCTGGGGCAGCCTCTCCGCTCTCTTAAGGGCTTCGGTGCGAAGCCTCGGAAACAATCTGTGGGCCCACCCAACCTGCACCTCGGAAATTGGTTTATATTTGCTCAGTTTGGCCGGCTGGTGAAGCTTCCTGTGTCAACAGGAGCGCAGTGTCAGCACAGCCCGGCGCCCCGCCCTCCTGAACCGGCAGACGCCCTCGCTGGGCCGTCCAGTCTGACCGCCGGCTCACCCGGCTCGCCAGGCTCGGGAACGAGGCTGCCACGAGGCACGCAGCGGTCGTCGGGGCTGGGGTTTGGGGAGTCACTGTGTCTCCTACACTGGGTCCCGCCGGCCAGCACCCTGTGTTGTGTGACGTTTGGGATTGGAGAACAAGGCTGTGTCGGGATGTGGGGGGACACTGGGGGTGGCCCCCGAGGGGTGTCTAGCCCCTGAGGTGAGGATGGCCCCTGGACGGTGCGGGTGGGCTGGTCTAGGGTGTCCTGACAGGGGCCTGGCGTCCTCACTCCCGGAGAGCCGTGTGGCGCCCTGCCCGGGCGAAGGGAAGACGGCGGGGGCGGGGTGGGGGACGTCGGAGTGGGGCGTGGCCCTGGAAGGTGCCAGAAGTGGAGTGGCCAGTAAGAAGGGCAGTGGGACGGTGGGCAGTGCCGTTTGGACACCGATTCCCAACTCCTTGGAACCCCACATGTCATTTTATTCTTTATTCTCTTGCGTTTTTCTCCCGGGGGGTCACTTCGCGCTTTGTGTTCTCTGTGGCCTGGCCCTGCCCTGGGCCCGCCCCGCCTCAGCCCTCGGGGTCAGCACCCCGGGGACTGGGGAGGGGATGGGCTGTGTCCACTCTCCTGCGTGGCCCCGGGTCGCTGGACGGTCACCTCTGGGTCATGTTCTTGAGCCGGCGCCGCTCCTTGGCCTGGTCTTGGGGCGCCTTCTGCTCGCCCCCTACTGCTTCCTCCGACACCAGGTAGTGTCTTCAGACTCCTGCTTTTTACAAAAGGCGCCCTGCGAGCTCCGGCCGTGAACTGCTGCCCGATGCCGCCCTCCCCTGCAGGCCGCTCCCTGCAGCGTGCACCTCGCTTCTGCCTGGGCCCACTGTCCACGGTGTCACCCCTGCCCCCCTCAACAGGTCAGCTCTGGCGGGAGCTTTGACGTGAGCTGAGCCATCACCAGGATGCTGGAAAGGCCGCTCGCTGGAGGTGGGGGGACCCGCTCCCCATCTGCCCAAAGCGCCCGTATTCTCCAGTGGTGGAGCCTCAGGCCGGCCAGCCCCAGGGTCCCGTGTCCCCAGCGAGGCCGCGGGTGGAGCCGGCGGCAGGGCGTCCCTGCGGGGTCTCGGGGAGCCTGTCTTTGCCACCCCCTCCACCTCCCTTCTGTTCAGCCTGACCTTGGTCACTGACGACAAGGCTGCTTTCTCTGCCAAACCAATCAATAAGCTAAACAGACAGGAGATGAGTATTTAGAATATGGGAAACCAAACTCAAACACAGATAGGTTATCAGGCTAGCCCAGAACAGACTTCTGAGCAAATATTTCATTAACAAATTTTTCATGGCGACTTGCATGTTAAAAAAAAAACGGGGGAGAGGGAGAGGGGTGGTGGTGGTGGGGGGGCTGCGGTCAGAGGCTGGGATCCTCCAGGCGGAGCCTGGGGGGCCGCTCAAGGCGGAGGCGGAGCTGGGAGAGGCTGGAGGTGAGAGAGGCCCCAGGAGGGCGCCCCGAGAGCCTCCCCGCTCCAGCCGCCGTCTCCCTCAGGCTGGGCCTGGTCTTGGGGCGCCTTCTGCTCCATTCCGGTGACTCCAAGTCTATGTGCAGCCTCGGCAGCGGGCGGGGAGGTCGCCAGGGTGGGGGGCACACAGGACAGCTGCGCCGTGGTCACCCGAAGGCGCCCCCCGTGTCCACCTTCAGGCCTCACAACAGGCCCTGGGCTGTGGAGAGCACAGCTGCCCGCCCGGTGTCCGTGGGGGTCAGGCCTGTCCCCTGCGCCCAGCCCAGACTCGGTCCTGTGGTTTCAGTCTGGACAGTGGTGCCCGAGGCCGAGAGGCCCAGCCGACCACAGGCTCGCACAGCCTGACTCAGGGTGGACTCCGGCGCCCGCTCTGCGCGGCCTCTGCTGCCCAGGAGTTCAGGGCCCCGGCGGGGCAGGGGCGAGTGGCCTCAGGCGCTTTGCCTTGTCTGTGAAGGCGCCGTGCTAGGCACACGGAGGCGCCCAAGGGGCCAAGTCCGAACTGGCCGTGCCAGCAGCGCCGCTCCCCGGGGAGTGAGGCGACGGTGGACGAGGCCGCGGGACGGTTTGGGGCGTCAGGGGCGGTCCAGCTTACCCCTCGGGCTAACCGGCAGTTGGCCGGACGCCCAGCCACAGGCCAGCCCACCTGCTCCCTCCCCTTGGCCTCTGGGACAGGATAGAGCTGAAACGGGCCTGCGAGGCCCACAGCGCCGAGAGCGCCGGGCGGGAAGGGCCGCCTCTGCCAGAACCACACGCAAAGGGCCAGCCCCGCGGGGCCGTCGGGCTGCTCTGACCGAAGCCGGCCGGCACCAGAGCCACCGGGGGCGAAGGGAAGGGCTCAAGGAAGTGAGGGCTGCCCAGTGGACGCTCGTCCAGACAAAAGTGACCACTGCTTGCGATGCGGAGAAGGCTCCAGCGTCCGGAGAGACGTGACCGCACCAGCCCCGACTGCCCAGAGCCGCCTCCCAGCCAGAGCCCGGCGCCGATTCTGCGGGGCGAGAGGGGAGGACCCGGAGAGCCGCCCGAACCTCAGAGGCCACGCCGGAGGTCCGGGAGGCCGCTGGCCAGGGCAGCGCGGTGGGGCCGGGCTGGCGGAGAAGCTGCTGCGGGTCCCGGCCGGCCAGGGGGAGGAGGCCACCTGGACAGGAGGCTCCAACACGGGCACTGCTGGCAGGGCTGGTCTGCGTGGACGCAGCACTGGGGCGCCCGCGGGTGTAGACGCAGCCTGTGCCCGGCGCTCCCCGCGTCAGTGCAGACCCGCGCCGAGGGGAGTGCGCCGCCGATGTCCCTCTCGCTTCAGCCACGAAGGCGCGGGCTGACATTCAGTGTCTCTGTTGTCTTCTCGTCTTTTGCATCTTCGTGGCGGTGAAAGTTCACCTTCACTTGTTTGACTTTCGGGTCAAAGTCAGTCTCCCCCAAGACTGAGCGGAGGAGTCGGCGTGGGCGCGCGCCTAGTCTGGCTCACGCGGGGCTCAGCTCCTGCTGCGGGTGGGCTGGGTGGAGTCGACCGTCTTTATTTCTGCTTCCTTGGGCTGGCTGGCGGCTCCGCCAGGCAGTTCTGACCTTTCCTCTTGAAGCACCGGATGCTGGACGGGGAGGCGGTGGGGCGGGGCCTCTCAGGAAGGCGAGTGGCCAGCGCTGCAGGGTGCTGGGGTCCCAGGGAAAGGGGAGGTGCCAGGCTCTGTGCCCCACCCACAGAGGTGGAGCTGGGTGGGGAGGAGCCGCTGGAGAAGCCGTTGGGTTGGACCGGGAAGGCGGAGGAGGATGGGGCAGGAGAGCCTGGGGGAGGCAGGTGGGGCAGAGACACGTGCAGAAGCTGCTCTTGCTTCCCGGCCTGGGCCCGAAGCAGCTGTGAGACGTGGTGACGCGGTTGGGCGGTGGCCGTGGCAGCTTTCGTCTTCCTTTCGCTCCTTCTGTCCGAGCTGGGCCCCTGGGAGGTGCCTTCGCCCAGTGGCTGGTGCCCGGACCTCAGCGGCCCTGCTTGGGGATGGCCCTGTTGGCCTGGACGCTCACCACGAGGGCGCGGGCGACCTCAGGGCTGGGTAGGACCCCCGTGCTTTGTGTGTCTGTGCGCACACCCGCGGTGCTGCGGTTCCTTCCCGTCGAAGGTCATACCTGGGCCTGTTCTGTAACGATGCGGCAGGTGGCAGGACCTATTTATTTATTTACTTATTTGCTTTAAAGAATTATTTATGCACAAGAGCTGGGGCACAGGCCAAAGTTGTGGGAGGTGAGAGGACTCACCAGAGACAGAGCGGGGAGCAGAACAGGCAGATGGACTGAAACACACTGCTGAGGGGAGCAGCAGTAGACAGGAGAGGTCTGCTGCACCCTGTGGGTCCCTCCCTGGCCGGGGATTGAACTTGCGCTGCAGTGGCTGCAGAAGCCCCACAGTGCAGCGCTCAACCCGCGGCACCACCAGGGAGGCCTGGCAGGACCTGTTTAAAGAGGGCAGGTTTGGGGGTGCCCCCACCTGCCCTGTGACAGAAGCAGGCCTTCGCCTGTGGACTGGACGCTCTCCTCAGCGGTGGGCGTCGCCCATTGCACAGATGCACACACCGGCCCAGGCCCCCACCGTGCCCGCCTGGCCGCCGAGCCAGCGCGGACGTGGGTCAGCTTCTCGCAGCTCCGTGTGTTTTTCCCTTTCATGTTGCTCTCAAATATATTTCTGTCCCGCCAGACCACCCCCCGTTCTCATTTAACCTGAGAAAGTCGGGCCTGCTTTGACCCTGCTGTGAAATCGGAGGCAGAGTGCCTCCTCCGAAGCAGGTGTTGGGGACCGCTGAGCTGCCGGCTCTCGACTTGTCAAGGAGCTTTTCAAATGATGAAAAAGGGGAATGTAGGTCAGAAAGCAATAAACTCTATCCACATCCGCTCTGTCCTGTAAGGAGCCACCTCTTACTAAATGAAACAAAGATCCAAATCGCACCCAAAGCCTTACAGCTTTAAGTACTGAAAGTATTTACCATTGCTGTGCTGGCAATCCCAGAGCATAATCTCAAGGACGTCTCTGCCCGGGAACCGCTCAGAGGACCCCGGATTTGACGCGATTCCTTTCCCCAGATGTTTGAAGAGAAGATGCTAGGTGGTGGGAGGGAAGTGAAAGGTTTAGCTTTAATATTTGCAAAAGCATCTTCTAGCAACTGAGCCCTAAACCGTGCCCCAGGCTTCGCCGCCTCTCTGGTCTTTCTCATTCTTCTTTGCGTAAGTAACGGCTCTGTTCTTCAGAACGTGGGCCTGTGGGTTTGCAGACGTCCATACTTAAATGGTGGCCGGACCAGGCAGGGGTGGTTTCCTGTATCCTCGACAGCCAGTTGGCCTCGTTCCAAGAGGCAGTCTTCACCCACTGAAGGAGTGATAACCCAGCCCCACGAAACCCCCACCCACGGCTCGACCCCTTGGTCTCCGAGCTGTGTGCCCCGCATCCCATCTCCAAGCTCCCTCCCGTGTATGCGAGTTACCCTGTCCCTGCAGGGCAGACACCCCGGGCCAAGCCCCATCAGTGGGAGCTCCTCTGCCGAGAAGCAGCTCCTAAAACCTAAAACCTGAGGCCTCTCGTGAGTGCAAAGCCTTCACCTGTTGGAGGAGACGCATTTCAGCTTCTAGTGGCAGAGAAATTCAAAACTGGGTCACCTCGTGGTGACAAGTTGTATCTATAATAGGTACCAAAAGGTCTCAGCCATCAGACACATTCTGTTTGGGAACCCAAAGGGCACCTACTGTGAAACGCTCTTTAATTATTTTGTTACACTCAAAATAAAAATATACCAACTATTTCTATGAGCACTGAAGTTGTGATATAAAAGAAGGCAACTGGGTTCAATTCAAGATCTGAGCTGGCGCAGACAGGAGGTGTGGTCTCGGGGATGCCAGCCCCCGGCTGTGCTTTCGGGGGGCACAGAAGTCCCCCCGGCCTCACGAGCTTTCCTGGGCTTGTGTCTCTGTGGCAGGCGTTCCCCTGTGCTGATGCTGGAGGCTTCTGACGCCAGCTCCCGCCTGCTCTGCCCGGCCCCACGGCCGCCCTGTGAGTAGTGCCTGACCTGAGTCTCTGGGGACCCTCCTGGCTTAGGGGCGCTGGGTCGCGCTTGGCGGGCGAGGCGCAGAATCAGGTGTGCGTCTGGATGTCGTGTCCACAGCCGACCCGCAGCCCGTGGCCTCCGGGTGAGACCTCAGGGCCTCCCCCAGGGCGCTGGGAGGGTGCCCGGGGTAACGTGGGCCGGGGAGAAGGCGTCTTCGAGAGGGTGAGAAGAGCGAAAGGGTGGAGTCGGAGGACAGAGTCCGCTGCTCTCTGTCTTTCTCAATCACGTGTGGCTCAGAGAAGCTTCCCAGCCGCATCCCGGGGACACCTGACGGCTGTGGAGGTCACACCCGCATTTTGCAGGTGCGGAAACTGAGGCTGAGAGAGCGGAGGACAAGGACAGGAAGGCTGGCCTCTCAGGGCCGGGCGTGCAGAGCCGGGGTGGGCCCTTGCCCGCTGGGCCTTCTCTGGCCGTCCGTGAGATGCTCGCTTGCTGCTGGACTCTAGTGACGCGCAGAAGGTTCCTCCCTGTTGCCGCGGTGTCTGGGGCGAGAGGCGAGCCCTCTGCCCGTGTTCCTTCGGGACGGGTCAGGCGCTGAGGCTGGAGCAGGCCTCCTCGCCCGTCCCGTTTCTCAGCGTGGGGTGGGGGCAGAGGAAGCCACGCAGCTGACTGAGGGAAGAAGGAAGAGCAGGCTGGAAAGGATGGAGTGTGTGGGGTAACTTAGCGCCAGTCCCAGGCCATCTCCGAGGTGATAAGAGCCCACAGTGTGGGTGATCAACAGCCAGAAAACTAGATAAACAGGTAATAAAACGCAAGGAAGAGGCGCACGTGAGGCCTCAAGCATGGCAGAGGCGGCCAGGGAGAAGCTCAGAGCAAAGTCCAGAGGCCGTAAAGAGATAAGAGGGCAGAACAGGATGGAGACACTTGGCTCGCGGGGCCAGAGAAACCGTGGGACTGTCTTCCGAGGGCGTTGGGGGCAGGAGGGCCGCGGGAGGGGCGGCGGATGGGCCTGCCAGAAGGGAGCAGGCGACTGACACAAGGGACCAACGTGGCTGCACTGAAATCTCCTTTTGCTTTCTGGGAGTGTCGGGAAGATGGAGGATGAGTGGTAGAAATCAGAGAAATACTGAAAATAGCAAGAGAGGGCCCCACCGAGAGGCTTTAACTGACTGGAGAGTGAGTAAGACAGCAGAGACCCCACGGTGAGCACGTGCACACACGCTCGGTGGTGGAGCAGAACTTGGGGGGCTGGACAGACGACAGTTCCGGAGAGAGGCCCCCGGCAGGCGGTTGTCACGCTGCTCGTGCCTGGCCCGGCCCTCCGTCCCGCGTCCCCTTCCCTCCACAAACACGCACCCAAGGCCTGCCCGTGCTGCAGGCGTGTGGCCAGTGCGGAGGGCGGGCTGTGTCCCCCACCGGCTCCCCTTTCTGCTCCTGCACCCTGAATCCAACCTCCGCGGAGGTTGCGCTTCGGCTCCATGCAGCGAGGGACGCCCTGTGGTCCGGGGCAGGTGGGAGCCGGCCGGGCGCTGGGGGGAACCGCGCCCAGCCGTGCAAAGCCAGGTGCAAGGGACCCAACATCCACCGCTCCTCAGGCTGCCCCGGGGGTCATGGGCACCAGGCCGGGTTTCCTCAGAGAGAAATTCGCCATCAGCAGGTGCCCTGGATTATTCCTGACCCAAGGAAAGTCGCCTCAACCTTTCGATTCAAATAGAAACTAATGACTTCATTGCTTTAAGAATTTTTCCTCTGTTCGGGGATTTTTAAACTGCTCCCTGGCACCGGAGTCATTTTGTTACAATAAAGCTCTCCACTTTTATCCGCAAAACAGTAATTATATGTAAATACGCCAGAGATGCTCACGGCCTGTAAATGCCTATTTCTCCACCACATCCCTCAAAAATGAGTACCTTTGGCTGTCTTTGGATCACTCCAGTTTTTTAAAAAGAAAATGAGTGAAAAGGGAAGTGGTTTATCTGGCTGCAGGTGAACTATCTCCTTCACTTCTGTGTACACTGATAATCCCCCACCAATTAAGCATTTAACTTGTTTCTTTAAGGTCAGGTCAAAGAAGGCTGTTCGCGTTGGGGTGTGAGGGGCAGTTTCTCGTGGGAAATCTGCCTTGTGCCTACAGCAGGTGTGTCCTGGCCTGGGGCGAAGGCCCATCCCCTGCCCCCGCCCCAGAGCAGCCGGCCACGGGCAGCCCTGGGGCCACCCTCTGCCTGAGGTCGGTTTATTCCGAAATGGCAGGACCGTGAGGACAGACCTGGTAACTCGCTGACCCAGAGTGGCTGGAAGGGGACCAGGAAGGGGCTGGGGTTAAGCTGCAGGCTGGTACCTCTGGGAATGTGAGCAATGCCAAGTGCCACCTTCGCAAGCCCTGGGGGCTTTCGAGGCCAGTGAGCTGATTTGGGAGCCCCCCCCAGCCTGGGGCAAGGTCTGGAATGCGGAAGGGGCGTGTCCTTCCCAGGAGGGACCCTGGGTGGCCAATTGTGTTTTTCTAAAGCGAAACCAGCCATAGCTCGCTGCTCTTTGTAATTTGCCATGCACGCATTGAGCGCCTGCTGTGTGCACTGCCTGCTGGCTAAGGGCAGGAAGGCTCTGGGTGGCTCATCTGGAGGCAGACGCGTGAGTCGCTCTGAAGCGCAGAGACGGAGCAGTGGGTGTGATGGAGAATGGACGGGACGCCCCGGCCCCTGTGGTCTGCTGTCAGCTGCTTGGGCCCGTGCTCCCACACCTGACGCAGAACAGTGGGAGCAGCCAGGCGGCGCAGCCCTGTCACCCCAGCCTCGACGTCGGGCAGTGAAGCCGTCAGCTGGTCTTACCCGAGGGCCGATGCTCCCGGGCAGGGGTCTTCCTCTGTGGGACAGAGTTCTAGAGGCGCATCCGCACTGTGACCCACCGACCCATCACTCTGCGTCCGCTCAGCGATGCCAGCACCTTCTGCGGGAGCTGTACAGCTGTGCAGGCCGGCACGTGCTCTGCGCACTCGCGGCTCCCGGGCATCCCTGGCCCCGGCGTCGGCGCTGGCGGTGGCAGGTCCCTCCTGCCTGCCACAAGTGTCCCGTCTAGGGAGGGGCCGAGCTCCATGGGCATGGCAGAGGGCGGAGCGTTCCCGCCTGGAAACCGAGAGGATGCTGCTCCCGGCTTCGGGAACCAGGCTGAGAGTCTGCAGAGCCGAGGTGGGCTTCCGACACGCTCGCTCACCTCCCAGCGTCCCTGCACCACCACACCCTCTCGCCTCCCACACTCGGGTCCCGCCGAGGAGCCCGTCACCAACCCGGGTGGAATAAATGCATGATGCACGCCCCACGCACACACGCACGTTGACGCGTGTGCAGCCCATATGCGCACCCCACATGGGCACCCCATGCATATACCCACACGTGCACCCCCACATAACCCCCCGCGTGCACCCCACACACGCACCCCTGCATGCACACCACTTGTATGCTGCACACACATGCACACGCAGGCATGCATGCAGGTGCGTGCATAAACTCCGTACACGCCTGTATGCACAAGCATGCCACACACACGCACACACCTGTGCATACACGCGGGCACCTGCATGCCCAAACACTCATACACACGGGTAAACATGCAACCATTTACATTGTTGGGACAGTCCCCCCTCCCCTTCGCTCTGCTGTCACTTCACAGAGCACCTTTTCTGTCTGCGCTCCCTTCAGTGTTCTCACTGCCAAGGCCCTCCCGCAGCCTTGGGGTCCAGGGCCGGCCCTGGTTGCTGGCCGGCTCCGGACGAGCCCGTGCCTGTCCCGATGGCCCTGCTGCTGAGCCACCTCCAGGCGGAGCGAGGCTGGAGCCTCTGCTATGCAGGACAAGGTCGGCCGCGGTCGGAGGAGAGGCAGACCACAGCGACTCCATCTTGTGCTGACACTCCAGCAGGCTGCCCTTTTAACTTAAAAAAAAAAAAACAAACAAAAACAGTTTACTGACTGGCAAGAACCGGTTTCCAGCTACACTCAGCCTCTCCCACAGCTCTGCGGAGATCGTTTCTTTCTCTTTTCTCTCTCCATAGAAACCAAGGCCAGATCGACTAGAGACCAATGAACTCTGAGCGCTGCCTTCTGCGACCAATCCTCGCTCCTGGTCAGCCCTGCCCGCCCTGCACAGACACCCACAGTTTGGGCTGATGCTGCACTTTGTGCCCCTCGATCTGCAAGCCGGACGGAGACACCCCCGTGCCCCGTACTGGTCCTTGATCTTGGCCTCTCGTGCGCTCCTCGGTCAGCACTGCTCTCCTCCTCGTCCTGGATCTGAGTGATTTTCTTGCTGCCTCTGCTTAAAGCAGCGTCGTGCGGAACCAGGAAGCGGGGGCATTTTCTCAGACGCGCTCACGTGCTGCCTCCCGTAACATGGGGGTTTCTCTTTGCAGAGCTGGCCCGCCCAGGTGAGCAGCTGGTGCTGCCGACCTTACGAATAAGCGGCAATAACTCGGAGCGCGAGCTTAGGAAGACAGCTTAACTGCTTTGCCGCAAGAGCAGGCTTGTTTGGGTTTTTCCTTAGCTCAAGCCACCCCTGGATTTATTTCTCCTGCTTTTGTGTACTTGGCGATCATGGAAGTTGGCATTCGCTTAGAAAAGGCTTTTGGCAACTCCAGCGATTGTAACGTGATGATATATATGTTGGCTGGCAGAATGCACGGGAAAAACAACTTTTACAAAATATAAGTAGCTGTGCAAGCGTAGTGTGTACCAGATGCTGCAAAATACGCCTGCTCTGTTCTTTGCCCCGGGATTTCCGGCACGAGGGATTGTCCCGCATGTAACATCAGATGGGAGCAAGCGAGAATATGTACTTGAAGGCGGTTTCTTGCAGTGTTATTTGTAATGGTGAAAACAAGAACAGACCCCATTGTCCTGCCATAGGGGTTGGTGGAAATATAAAGATGCACCCAAATACATAAGATGCAGTCAGTTATTTAAGATGACGGGGTGTGCTGGCGCCCAGGCCCCAGTCCCTGCATGGAGAGTCGAGAAAACGGGGTGATGTGTCGTGAGATCTCATTTTGTTTTAAAACCCATTTCTGGGCCTCCCTGGTGGCGCAGTGGTTAAGCAACACACTATGAAGCAAACTGCAGCCACTGCAGCACGAGTTCGATCCCTGCTGCCAGCCAGAGAGGGGACCCACATGGCACGGCAGACCTCTCCTGCTGTGCCCGCTGCTCCCCTCAGCAGTGTGCTTCTGTTGATCTGCCTGTTCTGCTCCCCGCTCTCTGTGGTGAATCCTCTCACCGCCCCCCCACACCTCTGGCCTGTACCCCAGTGCTTGTATGCATAAATAAATAAATCTTTTAAAAAAAACCACTTCTTCATTTCTTTGTGATGTCTGGAAGATTCTGGACCAAAATGTGAATGCTGCCAGCCCCGGGAGATGGCACTGGTGCGCACGCACAAACGCAGTCACGCCCATTTGAATCCTGCATTTTCCAGAATGACCGTGTTACTATGTGCGTGAGGAACGGGGCAGCTGAGGCCCAGGACGGAGGAAGCCCAGAGCGGTCCCGGTTCGGGCAGGCCCCTGTCATCACAGGCACACGGCCTCTCTGCCTGTGCCCACTGGCCGTGCCAGGACCCTGTGGCAGCACCTGGGGGCGCAGGGAGGACCCCCGAGAGCAGAAGAGGGTTCAGCCCTGCCCACCCCCGAGTGCTCGGGGCTGCGGCTCAGCAGATCTGGCCTCCCAAGTGCTGATGTAAGGGCCTCTGCCCCAAGGCCAGGTCTGAGGTTCCTCTGTGAAGGTCGGACCCCAGAGGAGTGCAACTCTTCCTCTCCTCACCTTCCTGCCTCTCCTGAGTCGTCCGGTCCGGCAGGGACGGGGCCTGGCAGTCCTCCATTAGTCCTCCTGCCTTTGCGGCCTCCTCTGCGGTCTCAGCCCGGGGTGCGGGTGGCGCCCCCGCCCCGCTGCCCCTAGGACAAGTCCATTTCCCGGTGGGCCGGGGTCAGTCCAGGAAGTGCACATTCTGGGAAATCCATTTCACTCCACTCCCCACCTGCCCCCCCCCCCCCCGG
>JAGFMF010012293.1:1841439-1900445 GCA_019455555.1 Galemys pyrenaicus
GGGGGAGGGTTGAGGGAAGATGGGAGCACGAGGGACTGAGGTGATGGTGCACTGGTGAGATGGTGATGGGGAATACATGGGAATTGCAATTAATGGCAAGTATATGTAAATTTTAAAATATTTTAATAAAAAAAAAAAAAAGAAGCAGCAGTTCCGAGCAGCCCCCGCCTCCGGCCTGCCCTAGGCCACACGTACACCCCAGCATCACTCCGCTCTCAGCGAGCACCCCGGTGCTTAGAGAAAACGTGCTTCTGAAAGCAGGAGTCCCTACGGCCGCCTCCCCTCGGGGTGCAGCGGATGCCATGCCCTCCGGGGTTGAGGCTGGTGAGCGGGCAAATGAGCCTCCGACAGCGGAAAAGCCCATCCTGGACGTCTCTGCTCGAAGCCTCCACCAGTCCGAGCCTGGGCCTCGAAGCCAGGCAGCCTGGCCCAGCGTTCGGGCTGCCTTCTGCCAGGACCATCTCCGTCTCCACGAGCCTCAGCTTCCTCGGCCGGAAGACGGGCGTGGGGCGCTCTCAGGCTTGGCTGGGAGGTGAATAAAGGAGCACGCCCCATGCCACCGGACGCTTCCTCCGGTGACCAGCAGAGTTGGGCCGAACACCGGCCGGAAGGAGCCGCCGTGGGCCCAGGTACTGCTGGCCGCCGCCCTCCTCACACCTGGCGGCCTCTGTGCCCGCGTCCTGCCTCTGCTTGCTGGTGGGCAGAGCCAAAGACAGTGTGACGGGAGCCCCTTGCCCCTCCCTGGGGGCCCCTCCACGGGCTGCCCGCTCCCGTGTCTCACTGACCGCGCCTGCAGGCCCCTGGGGCCGCCCTCTCCGGCCCCTTTCCCGGGCAGCTGGACAGACGCCCTGGACCCAGGGCCTCGCCTGCCCTGCTCTACCGCCCGAGGCCCGTTCAGCCAGGTGGGCTGAGTGCAGATTGAACAACAGCCAACTCGAATGGCACAAAAGATTCGCTCTTTAATGCAAACTTCCAAATGCAAATACTCGAGCTGATGCTCGGCCTCTCATCTCCCGAGCTTTTCTTTCCCGTCTGAAGCAAACTCCTCTTGTGAGACCTTGAGGCCCCTGTAAAGAGGGCGGCCTCTTCGCACTGCACATTACACATTTGTGCAAGGGCCTCCTTCGTGGGCTGTGAGTGCCCTTAAGACAGATTTTATAAATATTCCGAGCAAGATTTTCTATTAGCTTCCATCTTTTAGAGACTTCTGCCATCTCTGGGTAGCCAGGCTTTCAAGGATATGCTTCCTTTTAGCTGAAATCACCGTCTTAGAAGTGCCTCGACTCTGGAGTGTCTTCTAAGCAGTCTGGCTGGCCCGGAGCCCCATTAAACACTCTGTGTTCTGGGATGGGAGAGACTCGGGGAACAAAGTGGCCCCAGGGAACCTGTCCCCGGCAGCATCGGCCGGTGGACACCGGACTGAGGCAGCGGTGTCATCAGAGGGCGCGCAGGGCAGGGGCTGCGGGGCGGTGTCGTCAGAACCTGAGGACGTAGGTCACAGGACCGAGTCTTCAAGTGGACCTGGCGAAGAGGGAGGCACTGACCTTCCCGCTGGGCAGTTTCCTGAATGAGCAGAAGACTCAGGGCAGGGCCGCAGGGGCCGGACGCGCTGCCCTGCCTGCACTGTCCCCGGCCCTGGCCCGCGCGGCCCGAGGCCCTGCCCCAAAGGCGCGGCGAGGAGCAGGGGAGAAAAGCCGGAGTCCGCGCGCAGGCCACACTAGTGCGCCACCCGCCCCACTCCCAGCCACGTCACGGCCAGAGGGGGCGCGGGAGGCCTCCCCTCCCCGCCCTCCCCATGGCGCCCGCACACGGCACCGCCTCCTTGGCGATGCGCACCTCGCCCTCAGACCTCACCGTCCGGCCTGTGGCCAGCGCAACCTCGATGGGCAGCCTGAGCCCCGTGGGGTCCGGCCCCTCCTGGCCACCTCCCGCGAGACCCACGCTCCTGGACGGTGACGCCATCACAGGCACGTTCCCAGCGCCGACCGGCCGGAGCAGGGGGGGCAGGGGCAGCCCAAGGGACACACAGGACGTGAGCCATCCGCCCCGTGAGGTGGCCAGCGGGGTCGGCACCCAGGCCCTCCTCCTGGGCTGGCCGTGGCAGCGCCCTCCAGCCAGCGCTGAGGTGGACAGAGGACAACAGCTGTGTCCTTGCTGCCCGCGCCGCCGGGCCGGTGTTCCTGGCCTGCTGCCAAGCAGCCAACAGCGTCTTTCTGGACACCTCGTCGGCTTCTAGCTCCCTCGTGCCGGCCAGCCCCCGGGCAGCGCTCTCTCTAGTTGGAGTCCCCGAGTCTGAGCGTGCTATGGGGCCGTCCCCCCCCTCTGTCCAGCCCGAGACAGCCCCACACACGGCCTGTGGGCAGGCTCCGCCCCATCTGATGTTTCCCAGCGCACCTTGACAATAGGCCTGAGCGTGTCTTTGTCTGGGGACAAGGTTGACCGGGAGGCGCTGGGAGGGGCCTGGGCTCCCGCTAGCTGGCTCGGCCTTATCCGCTGACCCATCTCCTGCCTCTGCCGCTCCCGGGGCCTGCCTGCCAGCAGAGGTTCTGCTCTGCAGCGCCGAGCTGCGGTCACAGGACCCTTGGTGCACCAGCGCAGCTCCGCGCAGCCAGAAGCCCCTCTCTCAGCAAAGCCGCCTCCCCGGCCTGTGTCAGGGGGGCTGCCCTGGCCTCAGCTGCGGGAAGAAGAGATGCCCGTGTTCTGGGTGTCCCCAGCGCGGCCGTCTCCGGAAGCGCGTGGCCGGGCTTGGCCAGTGACAACTGTGTACTTACAGGCCAGGTCCAGTGCCACCGGCTCCCGCCGGGCGGGGTCCCGCCAGCTCCTCGGGCGCCGAGCGGGCAGGAGTTCTGCTTCCTGGGGCTCCAGAACGAGCCTCCTCGGCCCTGGGGTTCTGGCCTGGCTGACTGGGCCCGGCTCTCTTCTGGAAGGCCGGCCCCGGTGCCTGTCTGCGCAGGGCAGCGTAAAGTGAAAACACCTTCCCACCTGCAGCTTCTGCTCCCCTGCATCGACTGTGCTCGCCAACACGGTTCTGCTTCATGTGCACGGAACCTCATCTTCTGACTCGTCAGCTTTGGAGAGTGTTTGAGGTGCCGCGTTAGTTCCACTTTCTTCTCTTTTCCCTACTGTCTGTTTTCTTGAGGCTTTATTCTCGACGGCTTTTTAAATTCATTTCGACAACATGCTTCAAACTTTGCTTCTCGATGCATTAATTTTAAGCCACATTTCTTGACTGTAATTAAGCAGAAGAAGCTACCAGCTCTTCTTGCCCTCCGCCCCCAGCAGCACAGTCGTATTCCCACGGTTGGGGCAAGGCCGGCCGCGTTCTGCTGCACGCGGAGGTGCAATTTTCTAGAGTTTACTCAAAGTCTGAGGCCAAGCAGTCAGACTTCAGCGTGGCTCCCGCCCGCGCCCCTCTGAGCTCTCGCTGTCTTTATTCTTCCCTTTAACAAAGGAAATGAAATAACGCCTCTCCACTCCCAGTGGAGGACATGCTTGTCTTCCAGGTTACGCAGATAGGAACATACACGACACAAGACAGCAGTTTATGTCACTGGGGACCTCCCCCAAGGCCGCGGGGTCCCCTGTCTCCCCGGCACCCCACGCGGGCGCCAGGGAGCTGAGCCGGCCCCGGGGCGTCAGGGCTGTAGCCGGCGGGTGACGTGCGTGCGGCCTGCTCACTTGTGCTGTGCGAGGGCCAGGCAGGGACGGAGGACAGCCGTGTGGCCGTGGCCAGCTTCGCGCGGATTTTATCCTTTATTCTGGACCTCGGTCTCTCGACCTTTCCCCTTTGCTGCCAACGGCCCAGCAGCCTCCCTGAATCCCCTCCTCTGGCCGTGCAGAGTTGGTGTGCTTGGCTGGCAGCCGCTTCTCGAGCTGCAGACGCGGGCCCACAGCGGGTGATGAGCGAGAAACGCGCGTGAAGGGGTCTGCATGGTCTGGGTGGCCCCCCAGCACAGCCCCACCACTCAGAGCCCCGGGCTGGCTCCCGGATCCGAGGTGACACAGGTCACTCAGACTGGGAGAAGGGGCCTCCCTGAGGGCGCAAGGGGCTGAGCGACGCACTGTGGGGCTTTGCAGCCACTGCAGCGAGTTCGATCCCCCGGCCAGGGAGGGACCCACAGGGCGCAGCAGACCTCTCCTGCCTCCTGCTGCTCCCCTCAGCAGTGTGTTTCAGCCGATCCCCCTGTTCTGCTCCCCACTCTGTCTCTGGTGAATTCTCTCACTTCCTGCGACTCTGGCCTGTACCCCAGTTCTTGTGAGCATAAATAAATAAAAACAAACCTTTTGAAAAACTGGATAAAGTCAAGGGGATGTAGCGCCCAAGCAGATGGATGCCCCGGAAGGCAGTATGCAACCTCGGCGCCTCAGAACAAGTTGGGGAGGCTTGGAGGGGACTCTCACTCCTGCCCTTCTTGGTCTGCCCCATGGAGACTTCCTGGCACTTCCCGGTGTCCTCTCTTGGAGCCCGAACCTCCTGACCTGTGGAGCAAGGCCCCATGTGAGTTTGGGGGGTCCCTGGAGGAGACCACCTAGAGGGGCCCGGCCACCGGGGAGGCCTGTGTCTTCAGCTACTACGCGCCGCCAGCCACACTGCACTGCCAGGCCCCGAACACAGAAGGGGGTTCCCGAGCTTCCTTGTTCAGTCGGTTCTGTGCCAGGTGGTGAGAAATAAACCCCATAAAGTTGTGTGGGGCTGCCGGGATAGGAACGTTTCTGGGGCTCTGTTTGTCTAAGGCTTTTGGGTAATTGTGGCTCCTTCGGATCCAGACTCTGAGCTCAATCAGCTCGTCTTCAATCACTTCTTCAAGGGTTCGCTTTGCGATTCTGCGTCCTGGTGCTGCTGGCGCCGGCTGCCTAGTTCAGACCCCAGCCTCCAGGCCCCGGGGCTCGTTCCCTGTCTTTCCTGGGCCCTACAGTTTTCTTACTGAGCAGCCTTTCCCAATGCTTGCTACACCCCCGTAGATATATTTTTTAAAAAGGGATGTGCAAAAGCAAATTTCTGAAAATTATTTTCAGAAAACAATGTGTCAACATTACTCTGCTTTACCTAATTGATAGTTTAGCTGTAAACATAATTCAAATTCTAAACCTTTTTCTGATCCTACGTATGAAAATGGAAGTCTCATGCCAATGAATTATAGATCTTCGTACAGAACTGTAATTACAGATTATAGTTATGTCCCAATAAACTCATTTAAGTTGAAAATATTGTTAGTAGAAAATGCATTTAATACATCCGTCAAATATCCTACTTTAGTCTGGCATATTTTAAATGCATTTGTGTATACACATATGTATGAAATAATAAAGTATGTAGGAAATAATGTAATACATGCATGTCATTATTTGCTTTTGGCTTGTCCGCTTGTCCATCCTCTGATTCTTACGGAGGTTTTTATTTTTCTCTAGTGGTTATTCTTATAATGATTACTTTGGCTAAGATCTTTGGTCCTCTATATTTTGGATTCTTACTTTAAATGACCAGATCAATGTATTTCTTCTTCCCTAGCTCCTTTTTTTCTGCACTATACCTGGCATTGGTCAATGATTTTATCTTTTTGGTGTGTATATAGTTTTCTGTGATATAGTTTGATTTGCAGCTACGGTGGAAACATTGGCTTGCCTCCTTTCATCAATGATAATAGTTTTCTCCCATTTCTTCTGCCCACATCCTCCCTTCTAATTCTATTTGGGTGATTTCTAGGACAGACGAACAATATTTACATTCTGGTTGGTCACAGTGATTCCCATCTTTAAACTTACCCTGATTATATATGTAAATTTATGTAATTCTCCCAGCATTCATTTTACTTTAGTCCTCAGTGGTCACTTGCCTGGCCATGGTCCATTTCTAGTCGTGTCCTCGTTGAGAAAAGACTGACATTCAACGCAGCTTTTCTGGGACCGAACAGGGTCCGTGTAGTGGGTATAATACTGTGGAGTGACACTTTTTTTTCTCGAGTCTCGGGCGAGTGCTGCTTTGTCCCCTGCTGGCACTGAACGCTGCTGAGCAGAAGCACCAGGAGGCCCCCCTCGTGTCATTGACTTTTCCAGTCTTTGGAGCCCAGGCAGTCCCTGGGGGGGCCCTTCCTCTGGCCACTTGTGCGTCACGTAACTTCAAGTTTCTCTTTATTTTAAAAAGTTGTTACCACATTATATCTATAAATATTTGTCCTGTTCCTGATCTTAGTTTTTTTCCTTTGACTCTTCAATTATGGGGAGGCTGGGTTTTCCTTATATTTCTTCTCTGTGCACCATTTTTTTCTTGATCTTCTACTGATATTTCATTTTGTGCATTTTCTTATTAATATACTCTTTATCCTTCATTATTTTTCCATAGTCTAGGTCGTCCATTTTGAAGTTTTAGTTGGTTTTATTTCTCCACTTCTATTATGTCGATCATGTGCAAGAAAGTCTTGACTGTGTTCGGATGTACAAACACGCCTTAGGGCTCACCTAGGACTCTCCCCTTGAAAGAGTCAGGACATATTTTACCTTTCCCAGTTGTCCTACCACCTTCTCCCTGAGTTGTTGTCCTTCTGTTTTGAGATTTTGCTTCAGAGAGGCAATAGTTTCATTTAATTTTTTAATTCCCAGGGGAATGCTTATTCATACTTTCATCTGTCTCGTAGCAATAGATTTTTATAAGTATCGTTCACTGTTACAGAGTTTTGCTGCTCCCAAGCTTGGATAGGTTTGTTTCAAAGTTTTGTAAGTTTCCACTTAATTTTTATCTTTTTAAAAAAGATTTATTTATTATGCACACAATAACTGGGGTGTAGGTCCCAGAGGTGTGGGGGATGAGAGGAGTAACAGAGACAGAGTGGGGAGCAGAAGAGGTGGATCTACTGAAATACACCACTGAAGGGAGCAGCGGGGAGACAGGAGAGGTCTGCTGTGCCCTGTGGGTCCCCTCCCTGGCTGGGGATCGAACTCATGCTACAGTGGCTGTGGATGCTTCATAGTGCTGCACCTTAACCTCTTGCGCCCCCAGGGAGGCCCAATTTTTATCTTTTACTCACGTGAATTTCCCGAGTGCAAACACTGGTCCCTGTGGGTGGGGCCTGGCAGGGCACGTGTCTAGCAGTCTCTAAGGATGGTTGTCTTTCACCATCTATGGTCTTCCCACTGCCCCAGAGACAGGACGGTCCCTAAAAAGTGACTTGAATGTGTGTTTTTCCAAGCCCAGCCTCTTTCACATTGCTGAACCAAGAGAATGAAGAAGAGCTTCTGTTACCAGCCCCGCTAACCCTGGAGCTCCTATGTGGCTGGGAACGAGAAGTGCTTGCATTTCAGGGTGCCTGAACTTCCTTGGTGTGCTTTGCGTGGCATTCTGGCTGTGCTCCCGCCAAGCTCTCGCCTCTCTCCGTGTCTCTTCTGCACTTGTGCCTTCTGCCTGATTAATCGGCTTGGACTTTGTGCGTGCATGCATGCGCGCGCACACACACACACACACACACCCTGTGCGTGTTCTGTCTTGGTGAGTGATAACAGGATGTAGAGGTTAAGGCTGTCTTAGTGTTGCTCAGAGCTCTCCATCTGCTAACTCTGTCGCCTTCGCGGATCCTTATTTCTTGTGCCTCAATAACTTCATCTGAAAAATGGGCCCATGGAGGCATCTACCATTTAGTGCAGGACTTTTTAGTGCGAGGTTTGTAAGACAGTGCTTGGTGCGTGGTGACCTCTGTAGCTGTCAGCTATTGTTCATGACGCTTGTTCGTGTCACCAAAAATGCTGTGTCTTGAATTTCTTTACTTTGTCTTTCTTTCCTTTGGGTGATTTCTAGGGGGATGACAGCGCTGACTAAAAGCCACTTTAGAGCAGTGGCCCTGCCTTTTGAGGGTGCTTCTTCCCCTCCGCGCCTGGGGATCCTGGCTGCCCAATCATTGCCAAGAGTGGACGGTCCAGCTGAACACAGGCGCGGGCTCCCCTGCAGGCGCATTGTGGGCTGTGGGAGCCTGGGTCTGAGTCTCTTTTCTCAGAAACTTGAGTCCGTTCTCCAACCCACCTGCAACAAGGAAGGCCTTGTTCTCCGGAGCTGCCTCCACCCTGGGGACTCCAGACCCGCTGGCAGATTGGTTCGATTTCCCGGGAGTGTTTCCTGCGCGCGGCCTTTCACCTGCCGAGGCTGCGCCGGGCACAGCAGCAGCGCTCACAGCCGCTGCCAGCTCCCCCCAGGGGCACCCCTCTCTGTGCCTGTGGGGGCTGGCTGGCGTGTCAGTCTGTGACGACCTTTTGGGGTGCAGGTGGTAGGGCAAGGGGGTGCCAGGAGGGGACAGGGAGGAATGGCATAGGCGGAGGTTGCTCAGTCCATGGTTGAGGAGAGCAGGTCGGGCTCCGGTGGGGCTGACGGTCCTGGGGGCCGAGCTGTGGGGCCACAGACAGTGGGTGGGTCGGGAGCCAGCACATGGGCAGCACGGAGGGCCCTCGGGTGGGGCTGTAAACGTTACAAAAGTGTCAAAAGCTCATTTTTTACTTTTATGAGTAAAAAATTGTGCCTGACCAGGCGAGGGCGCACAGGCAGGGCCTGGAGTCCATGCAGCCGACAGACTGCACTCCCTGCGCCCGCATATCCTCGCCTTGGCCAGCCGGGACCGTCTTCCTCTGCCCTGGAGGAAATGAAGAGAGGTGGTACAGTCCCCCGGCCCCGAGGCGTTCCTCTGAGAGGTGGTCTGGTTCCCTGGCCCTGACTCCAACTTGCACCCTGGTCCTGCTTGAAGGACATACTTGGAGGAAACACTTGGAAAAGAGACACACGGGGGACAGTGGCCACGTGGGGAGGCTGCTCCTGGTGTCGGCAGAGATAATGGCAGCTATCCCCTTGGCTTCATGTTGGATCATGCGGCATATTTTACATTTTCTTCCTCCTCTGTCCCAGCTCTGTGGGACTTGTTTAACCCCCTTCTCGGGTCCCTAGCTGTTTTAACTGCACCCTGGCTCCTGGCGCCTTCCCCTGCCCCATGCAGGAGACTAGCTTCACAGCACGCTGGGAGCCCGAGATCTCGTCTGCGCCTGAGGACTCCTCCAGGGGCTCAGAGACGGCCCCCGCTGTTCCTCTGACCTGCAGCGGCTTGTTTCTGATATAGTAGAAGAAAAGTAAGCCGCAAACAGTACCCAGGGCCGGTCCTGTGCTTACCTGCAGGTGCCTAGAGAAAGCAGTAACAAGTAGCCACACTCGCACTGTCCTTAGAGGGCTGAGAAGGTGTAATGGGTAGCGTGCTTTCTGGGTATTCTATTTCTTAATCACGACTAGGAATTTTAAAATAGAACAGCAAATAGATACTTTAAGAAATACTTCCCACTGTTCAGAACTGTCTAGGTTTTTTCTCCAAATGAAGGTGGCATAATTTTCTGAGCTATCCCTGATGTGGGCAGGGAGAGGCGGGGAGAAGACAATATTTCTCTGTCCATTTATTTATTTTTCTTTTGCATGTGGTGGGGAAGCCAAGTGTGGCTTTGAAAAAGAAAAGCATAAAGATTAGCCTAACGGTATGTGTGGGGAGAGAAGCGGGGGAGGGAGGGTGAGAAAGCCCGGGTAGCCGAGGCTCAGCGTTCCACCGTTGAGGATGGACCTCGGTCCAAGAGTCCCCGCCAGGGACTGCTTGGGCAGCAACGACTTAAACTTCTATCCTCCGGCCCCAGCCCAGCCCCTCACGTAGAACGCGCTTCACACACGCTTGCTGTGGGTTTCCTTTTGAGCCCAGCGTGTCTGGGGTGCTTGCTGGCAGGTGAGGCTGTGTCCTCCCTCGGGATCTGCAGGCCCTGCAGGTCCACGTCAGGCGGCTCCACCTGGCCCGCGTTCGAGCACCGCTCCTGCCCCGAGCGAGTGTTGCAGCCGCCGTCTGCCTCGGCCGTGTGGGGTGACGGCGCCACTCGCCTGGGACACGGCGTCAGGACAGACGTGGGGAACGCCCTGCGCTCTAGCTGCTCCCGTGGCCTCCAGAACTGCTTGGCCTCTCCGGGCCCGGCACAAGCACTTTCTCCAGCAGGAAGCACAGCGGCCACTGAGGCTGAGCCGGCTTCCTCCTGCACCCACCTGGAGAGAAGCTGTTCAGCGGAGAACGCGGATTGTCAAGTAGCCTTGTCTGTCTCAGCTCAGCATCTCCCGGTAAATACGTCAGAGCCTCCCTGCATCCGGGCTAGACATGTTCGAGGCCTTAAAAAAGCCTGTTCTGCTCCCTGCTCTGTCTGGTGGATCCTCTCATCCTCTCACCTCCTGTGACTCTGGCCTGTACCCCAGCTCTTGTGTGCATAAATAAATAAATCTTTAAAAAAAAAAAAGCAAATGCTTTGAAGAAACCCATCTTCCTAATTGGAAAGATAGAGCGCGCGAGAATGACTGTGGGCGTTTATGCACAGCCAGCTGCAGCACGGGCCAGGTGACCGTGCTCACCTGCCCTTCTCTCCAGGGAGGCGCTGGGTAAGGAGGGCCAGGGCCGCAGAAGTGTGGCCACCCACGGGGAGCCAGCTCAGGGACCGTCTGGACACAGGCCGTGGTGTGGGCTCCGCCGGGGCGAGGCTGGACACAGCCGCCAGCGAGGAGCCTCTGGGTGTGCGGCTCAGGGGCCCCCAGCACCGCCCTCTGCTCCTCCTCCTCATCCTCCGGGCGCGGAAGTAGGCCGAAGGCGCTAGCTTTATTCCCGTTCCAGTTAGTTCCGCGGCTTCTCCCGTGTGCAGTGTGTGTCTGCGGGGTGGGCGGCCTGGGGGAAGGAGAGTTTGGGGATAGCGCCACGGGGGCCCTCACTAAAGAAGAAAAATGTCGGCTTGAAATGGTTTCCTCTGGGGGCTGTTTGTGGAATCAAAACGCCTCTCTGGTTCGCACTTCAGAAGCCCACTACTGTGACGGAAAAAATCCACTTTCAATTTAGAGGGGAAAAGGCTCCGCGCTGGGTCCCCCGCTCGGCTGAGGAAAATGCCGCCGGTGGAGCCAGGCCTGAGGATTCGGGCTTCAAACGCCCGCATTGATCTCAGCAGCAGCCACGCGTGGCCGTCTCGGCCCAGCACCGCGCCGCCTGGACCCCGGCGAGAGGCCCGCTGGCCGCTCACCCACGGCGCGGTGGAGGCAGATGAAGGGCCGGGCCCAGGGGCAGGGACCCGTCTGCCCCCCACTCCCACTCAGCCCCACTCAGGCCTTCTCTCCACCCTGCCCAGCTAACCTGGGGTGCACCCAAGTGCACCTCAGGGTCCCAGGTGAAGGCGCCTGCGTGGGGCCAGGGCTGAGTGGCATCCAGTGGCATGACCTGGGCTGTGCGTCACGAGCCACAGCGGCTGGAAGAGTCAGCTCCAGTTCTCAGCCGCTCGTGGCTGCTCGGCGCCCGCGGGAACCCCGGTGCGGGTGCGGGGGGGCGCCGTCGGGCATCGCGGAGCCGGCTCAGCGCTCCGGTGGGAGTTCGCGCCTCTGCTCGTCTAGGCCCTGGGGGGGAAAGTCCAGGAGCGGCAGTGGCGTCAAGGCCAGTTGCGGGGAGCGTCTGGCTCCCAGCACCGTCAGCTCCATTCTCCACTGCGGTCCTGGGCAGGAGGCAGCGGCCCCTTTGCATGGACACAGCATGGACCCCATACCCGCCGCCCTCTTCCTCCTGACCAGCAGCCCGCTGGCCACCTGAGGATCCGCCTGGAGAAGTCCTGGACGCCCGTGTTCAGAGGCAGCAGGCATCACGGGCCCAGGTCACGGCCAGCGTGACAGTCCCCGCCTCAAGCTGGATGACGGTCCCCGGTGCTGGGTGCTGGGCGCTGGGCGCTGGGCCGGTTTTTGGGTCACGGACACAGCCCGGCTGAGGCCGATGGGCCAGACTAGGGCGCAGGACAAAAGCCAGGTGGGGTGCTGGAGGGGACAAGTGTCCATGTGGGGCCACTGGCTCCACCAGCAGCCACTTCTGCCCCCACAGGGAAGGGGGCGCCGGGAGGTGACTGACGGCCGCGCAGCTTCCAGAGTGGGGCTCTGGAAGCCCCACTCCGCGGAGGGCGCTGCTGCGGAATGCAGCCCTGCCCAGCTCTGCTGACCCGCGGGAAGCTGCGGTGGATGGTCAGCTGGCCCGAGGCTCGAACGGTGGGGTGGTGCCGGGATCCCGCCTCCCTAGGGCCTGCAGCACCCCCAAATACAGCCCCCCTGCTCTGCTCAGCACTTCACGGGGTTCTGGCCGGCAGCACCTGCCCCTGCCTCGAGCTGCCCCGCTCCGTGCAGGGCACGACCCCTGCGGCCCCGGTCCTGTTGGGCTCCACATGAGTGACGGCACTGAGGGGCAGGCGTGGGGAGCGGGCGTGGGGAGCAGGGCCGCCCAGCCCCAGCCCGCTGTCTGTTCACCGACTGCGGCCGCGACCTTCCCAGCACAAGGCGGCCAAGACCCACGTCCAGGAACGGCCTGTCAGCCCCAGCAGCGCTTTAAGGCGGGTGAGCGTGAGTCCTCGAGACCCACTCCCGCTGGGGCTGCTTTGTTTGGGGCTACGGTGCAGGAGCAGAGCCGGGCCTGCGGCGTGTGGACGCCAGGCCCCGGGGGCTCTGCCGGGCGTGGCTTCCGGCCGTCCGAGGCGTCCGCGCTGCGAGCTGCTGCAGCACCGGCCTCTCCGCGGACTCGTCTCCTTGACCGACGTCTTTGCCGCTCTCGTTCTTGCTCAGCGAGGCGTCCACCGCGAGGGATGCGGGGACGTGGCCAGAGCCGGGGGCGGGGGGCCCACGCCGGGTTCTGGGGTGGGCTGGAGACTCGCTGGACAAGGCCCGTCCGCGGGGACTCCCAGCCGCTGGCTCGCGGGCTCGGCGGAGGCGCGGCCGGCCCCACGGGCAGGAGGAGTCGCTGCCTTCCGCACCCACCGTCCGGGCGGGCGTGAGCAGATCAGGGCGGCAGGTGTGGGGGCTCCTGGGAGAGCCGCCGGGACACCCCCCTGGCGCGCGCTCCCGTCGCTGCTGCCCACGCGGCTGCAGCGCGAGGGGCCAGGAGGTGCGTGTCCTCGGCTGGCACTCCTCGCACCCAGCTTTCACCTCCTCCGCGGGGACAGCGAAGACAAACAGCCACTGTACTCCTAGGGCGAACCCGGAGTGTGCGGCTGCCGGCGCGAGGGCCCCGCTGTGACGAGCGGGTGGGCTTTGTTCTCTGCAGACCCTCGCAGAGACGCGTCTTGAAGGGCTGCGGAGCGGGCAGCTTCAGCACCGACGCCCCCGTGCTTCCCTGCCCACACTCGCCCTCCCGTGCGTCTGGCCCGCAGGCCGCGGTGGGCGACGAGTGAGCGGCGTCGCTGCAGAGACGTGCAAGGGCCTCGGCAGCCGGGGCTCGGGGCGCGCACAGAGCGTGCTGGGCCACGGCGTTTCCGGGGTGGCGCGCCTCGGACCGCGGCCTTGGAAAGCTGGAGCCCAGTCGCTTCCCTTCCCGAGCCAGAGCACGCCACAGCTGAGAAACCACACGCCCTCCTCTTTGCAGCCAAAACACGCTTGGGCCATTCTGTCACTCCCACCTCCCAATTAGAGCCCGAGCCCGGACCACCTGCCACTCGGCAGCCCGGCCCAGCCACCGATGTGGGGGAGCAGGGCTGAGCTCCCGCTGGGGGTGGAGAAGTCAGGCCCCCCCCCTCTGTCCAGGCGGCTGTGACTGGGGAGTGCTTTCGAAAGGCAAGGAGACTTGCGAGTGAGGTGGGGGTGCACCTCGCTCCTGGTGGCCTGGTTTGAGGGCTCCCTGGTATGCAACGGACGCTTTCAGAGTGGGGCTCCTAGCTGCTGCTGGAGTGGGGAGCAGTGTCAACAGCAGCTGCCCCGGCAGAGACAGGGCGGGCACCTCGGCCGGGCACCTCGGCCAGGCCTGCCTGTCGCTCGTCCACTCCAGGGGTTGCGGGCCTCAGGTCAAAGTGAGCGGAAGGCTCTAATTTGGGGGAGCATTAGTGTTATTTTTGGAGGTACCCGAATATCGGGCTCTCCTCGTGCTTCATGTTTGCTGAGAAAATGCCCCGATGGGCTCCGAGGGCGGTTCTGGGGGTCTGTGCCAGGTCTCAGTGCACCCGGCCCTCCTGAGCGCGTGCTGCGGGCTCCGCGGGCTCCGTGCCAGCCCCCTCTCGGCCACTGCAAGCCCCACACCTTGACCGGGGGCCGTGTGCCTGGCCGGCCGGCTGCTAGCAGGCACATACGAGCGGTGCTGCTCACACGCAGGGGCTTGTCACGTGGCCTGGCAAGAGGAAGCAGGAAAGGACCTCAGGCACCCCACTCAGCCCCGCAAGATGCCGAGTCCCAGAAATTCCACTACTAGAAAGTCACTCCTTCGAATTAAGCGTTGGTCCGCGGAGAGGGGGAGACGCCTGTCAAGTGAGAGCGAGGACGGGGTCTGCGTTTGGACACAGGTCCCACTGTGCTCCCTGGCCTGGCTCTGCGGGGCACCACCCAGCACCCACCGGAGGGGAGCCAGAGATGGGGGAGCGGCAGGTTCACCAGGACCCCCTCCGAGGTCTCCCAAATCCAGCACCTTCCCGTAGCCTCCGGCCCTCTCACTGACCCCACACCCGGCCAAGACCTCTTTGTCATAGAGCAAAGCGTGGCGTCCTGAGAGGGGGCGGCTGCCTCCGCAGGCCCTACAGCCGCGTCCCAGCCCCGGCTCGTGTCTCAGAATCCGCAGCGGGTCAGCCTCCTCCTCGCCCTGCGGGGCCTGCAGAGGATGACGGGAGGTCTCATCCTTCCCCGGGCTCTCAGCCCGGCGTCAGCCCACTTCGCGGCCGCACCCGGTAGGCCTGGGGGCCTGGGCATGTGAGGTCAGCACCGCGTCGGGGCAGGGTCTGCTCACGGGTGCATCCAGCGAGCCCCGGCCACAGCTGCACCCCTGCATCCGGGAGCCCCTTGCGGGGACCTGGCAGTCGGAGGCTGGATGGGCCGCGGGGGTCTGTGTGCAGAGTGGACCCGCGTCGGCTCCCTGGGCCACGGGACTGAGCGGCCCCTCTCCCCAGCGGACGCAGCGTCCCATGCGGCCGGAGCAGGAGGCCGTCGCCAGGGCCGGGTCTGCAGAAGCTCACGGGCAGGGCTCTGGCGCGCCGGCGGGCAGAGGGCAGCTGCGGGCCGGCGAAGAGCAGCGCGGCCTGCTCCCCCTCGCCCAGCCCAGCCCGAGAGCTTGGCCGCTGAGGGGGCAAGGCCACACCCGCCCAGCCTTGGGAGCCCCAGTCCCTCAGCCGCACCCCTTTCTTCTTGCTCACTTCCAAGACTCGGTTGCTTAGAACCCCATCTGGCAGCGCAAGTCGGTGCGAGCAGAAGAGCAGATGACGCAGCGGGTCTGGTCCCTCGCCTCTTGCTTAGCTTTTTCACGCACCGTGCAGGCGAGCCGGGGCTGCCCTCCTGCGCAAGGGCTAAGGGTGGGAGCGGTCCCAGCCCTCCCAGGAGCGCAGTCTTTGTGGAGAAGCGCGTCTCGGAACCAGCAGGCGCGCGGGATGCTCCTCCCCGGCACCTCCAGCTGAGCCGCGGGCCGGGCAGGGAGGGACAGGCCACCCGGCGGGGAGGGACAGACCCACGGCCCCGCAGCGCTGGGAGCTGGGGCACAGAGGGCTGGGCTCCTGGATCCCTGCAGGCCAGTGAGCTTGGGTGGATCTGAGGTGGCCAGAGGGCCGCGGAGCAGACTCCTGCCCGGTGAGCTGGTCGCCGGCCCGTCCGGCTCTGTCTTTATTCCTCGTTCTTCCGTTCACTCCCCAAACACCCTGGGGTGCGGGGTGCCCCTGGCTTTCTGCAGCTGCGGAAGTGCTGATGCCTGTCCGCTCTGCACCTCTCCAGAGGCCACACCCACAGCCTGGGCCGTCTGCTGACCCTCAGGCCCACCCCGCCGGCCCTCAGGCCCCAGGGCCCTTGACGCGTCTCCTCCGAAGGGAAGTTTTTTATTTTTTAAAAATATTCTTGTTTCTATTTGTGCATGCAAGACATGGGGTGCAGGCCAGACGTGCGGGGGTGAGAGGATAACCAGAGGCAGAGCGGGGAGCAGAACAGGTGGATCCACTGAAGCACACTGCTGCGAGGGGCTGGACTAGCGTGTGGGCAGGAGGCCAGCGCCCAGGGCCCCGCCCCCAGCCAGCCGGCCCTCGGGCCGCGCGTCCTTCCGCCCCAGTGCCTCAGCTCCGCGCTGGCCGAGCAGCTGCAGGGCCCGAGTCCTCCTGGCGGCCCCGCCGCCCGTGCCCTCCCGCCCTGGACCCCCTTCTGTCAGCCGCCAGCCCCGCCAGTGCCACAGCTGACGGCAGGATCTGCGGGTGGAATCCTTCTTCTGGAAAAGAGGGCGAAAGAGGTTAATACACTCAAGTCAGGATGAACACACCAGCTGTTAGAGTTTCTGATATTTAACATCGTTACCAAATAAGTAACTGGGAGGAGATCACCGCCCCCAGCCTGCAACTTCAGCAGCCCCGGGCAGGCAGGGAGCAGTAATGTCTCGGAAGTCTCCACCGTGTGGGCCGGGGCAGGTTAAGAAAGCATTTGACGGACCCCCGTGTGCGGCGGGAGACCCCCAGGGGGCCGGTGAGCGGGGGCGCCTGAGGCGGGGCATTGCCTCCTGTGGGAGCTGCGCTCAAGCCCCCTTTGCTTTGGTGTTGCTGTCGACGGGACATTCATGTTGCTCCCCCCTAAGAAAAAACACCCACTTGTCCCCGCAGACGGAGGCTGGCCGGGCTCGCACCCGCCCACTCGGCGCCGGCCAGCGGTCACCGTGCGATGCCGCAGCCCAGGCAGCCCTGCCTTCGCGGCTCTGTCCGGCCTCCTGGCGGGCAGCTGCACCGGCGTCTGTTCTTGGGCTGCGGCGTGGCCTCCTGCCCTCACCACCGTCAGCCGGCAGGACCGGGTCTGGACGGCCTGCTGACCATGTTGGGCGTCGCAAGCCGCTTCTCGCTGCCCTTCCCGGGCCGCCGAACAGAAGAAGATGACCGCTGCACTTAGGGTGAGAGCAAACTGATCTTTCTCGCGGCCCCAGCAAAACGTTTCCCAGGCCACAAAGCACGGGCAGACGCGCCTGGACCGTTCGTATAGCCGTCGTGGGGAGCGGCCAAGGCCAGTTCATGAGCGGCGCTCCACGAAGCTCGTTTCGGGCCGGGCTGCTCCTTCTCGTCAGGCAGAACTGGCACCCCGCTCGTCGGGCCAGATGTGCTTCTGTGCGGGCTTTTATGCTGCTTGATCGCGATCAGGTCGTGAATTTCCGCTCCGCATGGCAGCACAACTGCCGTTTATGCAGTCTGGGGCTGGTGTTGTTGGAAGCGCAGCCAGAGGGCCTGGGGCGAGGGCGCAGTGGCCAGCTTCAGGGCGCGCCTCTGGGACTTGAAAACCGGGTGTGGGGCGCACCATCAGCATTGCCATCGGGCTGTGGGATGAGGCAGAGCGCAGTCCCCCCCCCCCTCCCGCTGCCGGGGGTGGGTGCCCCGCGGCTCTGCCCCCTCCTCCGCCTTTGGGTCCCAGCTGAGGCTCTGAGGGCTCGGCCCCTTTGCTCGCCCAGGCGTCAGTCCCACGCCAGCCAGGCCCCAGGTCTTCAAACGAGTCTTTCAAGCGTGCAGAAAATATGCAGCCGGCGGCACAGGTGAGGCCAGGGCGGAGGCACCAGGACCCGAGGCCCGGAGCAGGGGGGCCTAGGCTGCGGCGAGTGGTGGGAGGGGGCCGACTCCGCCCCCGCTGCTGGGGACCCTCTCCCCGCAGCACGGGGCTTTGGAGGAGCAGTCATATCTGAGATTGGGGGGTGACTCGTTCAGATAGTGGACTTTTTCCTTTTGTATTTCTGTCCCAATATGTCTGAATTGGGCAGGAGAGCAAATTGATTGTTGGGGTTCAAGGGGTGGGAGAGAGGGAGGGGATGGAGGAGAGAAGGGAAGGAGTGAGGAAGGCAGGGGAGGAGGGAGCGAGTCAGGAGGGCGGGGAGAGGGAGAGGGAGAGGGGAGGACGGGCAAACCAGGCCAGCTCTCAAGTCCAGCGCGGCGCCGGGGCCAGCCCTCCACCTCCCGCTTGTCCTTGTCACCCTTGGCGGCAGCGCCTGCGCCTGGGCCCGGCGCCCTCCAGGAGACAGCTGTGGCCCTCGGCCCGGAGGGAGCAGCTGCCGCCCTGCAGCCCGCCCCCCAGCGCGGCCGGCTGGGCCCCCATGGGTGACCGCGGACTGCGGCTGTGGGGCGCTGGTGGTGCGTGAGAGACTAGCTGTGTGCCCCGAAAACTGTGAGGAGCAACGGGCCCCAAACGCTCTGTGATTCCAGTGGACGTGACTGCCACGTGCCGGCAACTGCAGAGGTCAGCGTGCCCGGGAAGCCCGCGGCATCGACCGCCGTGCTCGCGGGCTGTCAGCAGCACTCTGGACGGCCCCTGGGAGGACGCCCCGCTGCTGGAGCCTGCGTGCATGGGCACGGCTCCCTCCTGGCGCTGCGGCCGCCAGCGGGGCTTACTTCAGCGCCGAGTGTTTGCTGTCTCCGGCTCCCGCCAGGGCAGCAGGCCACGGTGAGGCCCACGCCGGCCCCGGAGCGCTGGTGCTCTGGTGCGTGTCTGGCCAGCTGCCAGAGGACGCGGCCCGAGATGGGAGCAGCTCAGAAAACAGGAACCGAGCAAGAGGGTCCCGTATCTCTGGCTCAGACTTTCACTTCCTTCTGACGTGATCCCGACTTTATTCTCCGGGAGCCTTCCTTGTAAGATAAGGGAGGGGCCTGGCCCCTCCCCTGGGGGTGCGGCAGCCCCTGCGGCCCAAGGTCACAGGCGGGCGAGGCCTGGAGGGCTGAGCTCCCCGAGTCCAGCAGGGCCGCGCCTCCAAGACACGGCCTGTCTGTCCCGGGTGGCCGGGAAGACGGGCGCTTCAGAGCCTGGAGCTGGACGCCAAGGAGCTCAGCGGCCCCTCGGACGGCCCCAGGACAGGTGCGGCTCCTGGGCTGATGCGTGGGGTCGGCCTGCGCCTGCCCCGGCCTCTGCGTCCCTCCCACACCGTCCACTCTTGCTCGTCACCAAGCGCGCCCTCGAGGCCGTCACGGGTCTCGGCCTGTCCTGCTGCGCTGCGCACTCGACCCACGCGCTCCTCGAAGGCGCAGGGGGTGAGCGCAGAAGGCAGGAGCCAGGGCGGTGCGCCAGGCCGCGGCCGGGCTCTGTGTCCCTCGCCTGGCCGGGGGCTGCGGGTCACCTGCAGATGCGCGCTGCTCCGCGCACCCCTGGCTGCGGGTCACTGCCGGTGCTGTGAGCTGTGCTGGCTCCGGCTTCCAGATCTCCCCCTGGAACCAGCGGGCGCCCTCATCTGTACTGGGGGCGTGACCCAGGGGTCCCCGGCATCCAGCTGGCTTCCAGCTCCTGACGCGGACAGGCACAGCTCAGCGGGACCAGGACTCGTTCCGGACAGAGTGCTGGCCGCTGGGCACCGGCCACAGAGGGGCCCCTTCATTTCCCCCCAGGAGCAGGAGGGAGGAAGGGACGAAGGAGGAGGGACAAGTTTGTTCTTATTTAGAGACTCTCAAGACGCCTCGGTCAGCGGCCTCCAAGGACAGGGGGCTCGGAAATCGCTCTAGAGACACCTCCTTTGAGCGACTGTTCGTTCTTGTCCCTTCACGCCAATGTCTAATGGACGCTGCGCTGACGGCGGTGGCTTCACCAACAAAACCTCGGGGGGGGGTACTGGCACCCCCAACGCTGATCTCCCTTTAAATTATTTTCCATTTAGCATAATCCTATAGCCAAGCATAAAACTTTATTGAATAGCTCATTTGAGCAGAGAATACTTCTGAAAGAATATTAGTAAAGTCTTTCAATTTCAATGGAGTCAAAACACCAAAATGGAAAATTCAAGTTTTGAAGAGAGCCATTAAGTGTGATTAAACCTTTAAAAAGGAGAGAACAACGCCCGCAGAACTCTATTTAGCCATTTCATATCTTTAATTGTCCAAAGATTTACTTTAAAAGCACAGACATGAAAGGATGCTGAATGTCACCGTATTTAGAGGGAGAGCGAAGATAAGCCCAGTTCACCAGCAAATGGAGCTTGGCCCAGAAGTAGGGACAACAAAAGCGCCAGGGACCTGCTTCCTTCCACAATATAGAGAGAAGGGGCGATAGAAAGGCAGCAATTCTTGACTTAGCTTTGAGGCGCACAATGGGCGTGATTAGGGATCCAGAGTGGTGCACGTCTGAGCAGCGGTGACATCCACCAGTTCCTGGTAATTAGGATGAAAACTGAGGGGAAGAGGCTGAGAGTGGAGATGGCAATGGGGGAACGTGGGGAAGCGAACCGCGGGCGCTTTTCAAGGCTGAAGTTGCTGCGGACTCACGGGGTGAGATTTCATGATCCGCTGCCCTAAACGGGAGCCTTGGAGACTGGGCTTCAGAAGATCTGGGATGAGCCCCAGGAATCTGAGTTTTTAAAAAGCCTCCAAGGTAATGGGGTGACTGGTCCCGGACCAGTTTGGAGGGGGGCTGGAGAGGAGGGCTTGATAAGAAACACCATCTGGGAGAGAAAGGAAGGCTTCCAGCATCCAGCGTCCAGCGTCTGACTGTCCTGCTCCTCACCACCCCCCCTCCGTCCCTCCCTCCCTCCCTCTCCCTCTCTCTCCCTCCCTCCCTTCCTCCCTTCCTCCCTCCCTCCCTCCCTCCTTCCCTCCCTCCCTCCCTCCCTCCCTCCCTCCCTCCCTCCCTCTCCCTCTCTCTCCCCCCTTCCCTCCCTCCCACCCCCTCCCTCCCAGTCTTCCTCTCTCCTTCCCAGATGCACAAGGCAAGCCAGGACTCGGGCACAGAGAGTACGAGCAAGACAGGGAATGTCCAGAAACAGAACTGGACAAAGCAGTTTGATGACATGCTTTGATACATAGTGACGATAGTCTTAAACATCATGTCTGCACCAGGTGTTGATAAACAGGGTAGAAACACATAACATGGCGGACTGTTACACGCGAGGTGGTTCAAGTTCAACAGGGTATAAAAGTCTGTGCTGTCTAGCTCTGCTCGGTGGCCTTGAAGCTGGGCCTCAAGGTCAACCCCAGTGGGGCGGGGGTGGCACCACGGACTAGCAGGGGCCGCCAGGTACTGCCTGACACCCCCAGAGTGTCTCTGTGGGGTGAGAGTCAGTGTGAACAGGGGCGTCCTGTGCTGAAGGTTTAACATTCCCGATTCTTGCCCTTTCCCTGCGGACACTGCAGAGAAACCGAGGCCCTGGCAAGCCGGCCTGTGGACGTGAGCTGGGCACCCCCACACCGGTCAGCCTGAGTCCGCACCGAGGGGCTGCAGCCGGTCAAGCAAGCGCGTCTCGGGACTTGGTGGCCACTTTAAGGCTCTCAGGTTAACCCCTAAGAGGTGAGGGGCGGAGCCATCCCGGCTGGGGGGGCAGGAGCCTTGGTCAGGGAAGTGGGCTCCAGCCCTTGGCTGGCTGCTCCCCAGCACCAAGGTCACGCTCCCCACAGCTGGACTCTCGTGAGGCGGGAGAGGCGGCCCGTTCGGCCCCGAGGCCTGTGGAATGCGCTGAGCCGCCATCCGACGCACCAGCCCACACCCAGCGCCTCCAGAGTCTGGTGTCCACCACGACGCTGCCCTCCCCAGGCGGCCCCCGCCCTCCACACCGCCCTCCTGCTGCGGCCGGCTGGCTTCGAGTGTGCCCTGCGAGGCGGCACCTTTGAAAAGGAGAAGGAGGAAAATCAGGAGAAAACATTCAACTAGGAAACAAGCGCCAGTCAACATCAGAAAGCCATGGAAGGCGTCTGGGCTGTCCCTGCTGCTGGCTCTGGCCCGGCTGGCCCTGACGGGGGGCCACGTGGACTGCTCTGTCCTCGTGCTCCCCTTGCAGCTTGCTGCTCCGGTGAAGGCAGCTGGACCCCCACAGGCCCAGCGGGACCCCAGCGGGCCTGTGGCTTTAGACCCCTTTCCCAGGCTGCCAGGACCAGGGCATCCCCGGGCTGGGCTGGGGGAGGGGCCAAGGAAGGGACAGGGCCCCTCCCCCAACACCCCCCTTCCTTTTTTTGTTGTTGCAAACATGGTGCGTGAGAGCAAGCTCGGAAGCAGAGACACCCTCAGGGCCCCTGCGGCCTGCCCTGGGCAGCATCCGGGCCCTTCCCGCTGGTCCCCCTGGACAGATGCTGCAGCGTGTCTTGTGGGACGCACACTTAGGTCCCCTGCCCCCACCTACCTGGAGGTCCCGGCTGTCCAGCTGTGTGGGGTCCCAAGACACTTTCCTCCCTGGTCTTTGGTGCCGTCCTCCCGCCCCTCTTCCCCTTCCCTCCACTTCGTCCTTGAACGTCTGGCCCCAGGCCCCCAGACACGTTGCTGAGTGGGGGACTTTTCTTCGTTCTTTCCAGACCTGCAGGGCTCGGGTTCCCAGGGCCTCCCGCCCAGGCAGGTGGCTCTCGTGGCGGCGTGCCCACGCACGCTGCCCTTCCGCTACTGCTCAGAAGTCCAGTCCTTACCAGGAGAAAATTGGGGACACAGCGTCTGGAGAGCGTCGCCTGGTGCTCGAGGACGGAGCACACGTCTAGCACAGGGCCCGGTGGGGGAGGCAGAGGAGGGCGCCTGCACCCCGCGCCCCGCGCCGGTGCTGACCCCCGGCCCGGCGCCCAGGACAACGTGCGTGACCCGCGGGGCGGCCGCATCCTCCTCTGACCCCCGAGGGAGCGTGCCCGTGCTGCTCCAGAGCAGCTGCAAATACAGCTGTGCCCCTTCACCGCTGAGCCGCCTTTCTGGGCTTGGTTGGTTCAGGCCTTTGAGGGAGAGAGCGGGGGCTCTCTGGGAGGTGAGCGGGAAGGGTCGCCTCCCTGGCCGCTCCCCTCTGGAGGGTGGAGGCTTGGGGCTTGCATCGAAGGGGCAGGGGGTGGGGAGCGGTGCCCCAGCACACAGCTGAGGCGTGCGCTCTCGACAGGCCCTCCGGAGTCTGTGCGGCCGGGACCCTTCTTGGTGGGTGGGTGTTTACCAGAAGTCGGCGGCTGCTGGGCTTTGGTTCGATGCTAATGAGGCCAAGGTTATGCCAGGGCCAACTGGTTTCCTTCTGTTCCCTCCGCTCCGCCAGCCCCAGCACGCGGCCTCTCGCGATGCAGGCAGCGCAGGCATGGCCCGAGGCGCTCCCGGACAGATGGCTCCCCAGCTGTTTTTGCCGATGGGTAATTTTTGTTGCCACCACTCAGCGTCCCCTTGAAAAGACTCTGTCCTCCCACGCCTTTCTCCTCTGCCGCTCTGGTGACAGCGCACCCTCTGCCGGGCCCCTCCAGTCTCCACCCCGAACCTCCCTCCGGGCAGCTCTGACCGGCACCATCCCAGCCCCCAGTGGCACTGGAGAGGGTGGCCTCAGGCTCCGCGCCCCCTCCGCCTGGCCTGGCTGCAGTCACCACCCAGCTCCTCAAGCAAGACCTCGGCGCCGTGTCTGCGACGTCCAGCCCAAGCGGCCCTCGGCGCTTCACTTTCCCCTCTGTGGGATGGGCACTTCAGCGCTGCCCCGGCCGACCGGCAGGGCTGTGTGGGAGCCAAGGGAGCGTCCGGCTGACGCCGACAGACACTGCTGCGCACGCGAGCCCCGGCCGACACCACGCAGCAGCGGGCTCCCGAGGGGCCCCGTGTTCTTAGCTTCACGTGGCCTCAGGCCCGGTTCTCGTCCCCACCTGGACTTGGCACGGCCGTCCTTTCTGGAAGCAGCCTTCCCCTCGGCCCTTGGCAGCCGCCCCATCTGCCTCTCCCTCTTCTGGCCACACCCTGCCTCCCTTCTGCGCCGGTCAGGGCTTCTAGAGGAACAACCGTAGACTGCATGGACTCCACCGAGCTAGGCAATTCTCTCTCACGAGTGTGGGCTGGAGGGGCCAGATGTGCAGCAACTCAAGCGGGACCAGGTGCTGCAGTCTGACGTAAGAGTTCCTTGGTGCCAGAAAACCCCAGCCGGGCTCATGGCCTTCACCTGATTAGACGTGGCCCACCCACAGTGTGGCGGGAGTTTCCTTCACTTAAAGTCAGATGATAGTAGAGTCGGCCACACCTTCAAATACCTTCATAGCAACACCTAGATAGACACTTGATTAAACAACGGCCCTAGGACGCAGCTGGGGTGACAGGTACAACCATGCATCATACCAGTCTGCCGGGGGCAGCTCTTCAGGCCCATGTCCCAGGTGTAGGCACCGGCCATCTCGCCTCTCCAGGCCTGGCAACTCCCGTGTGTGCATGTGTGTATGGGCTTCCTCGGGCGCACGCGCCTGTGCTCCTCTGTCCTGCCCTGCCCATGCCTGGCCTCCCTGGCCCCCTGCCCCCCTGCATCCCTGCCCCCACCCCTCCAGCCTCCTACCCCCTGTCTCCCTCCCCCCATCCCTTGTCCCCCTTCCCCCTGCCTCCCTGGTGGAGGTGAGGTGCCCCATGCTTAAGGCAGTGCTCTGCATCTGTGCAGGGGGACGCTCTGTGTCCTCTGTGCTGCTTTCTCAGCGTGGCCGGGACTGAGTCTGGGGGGAGTGGGGTGTGGGGGTCCCTGCTGCGGGGGACCACACTCTCTGTGCTGCAGCGATGCAGCCCCCTGAGTCCCATGTGCACGTGGGACAGCATGAGGGGGAAGGTGTTGGCAGGCGTGGAGCGGAGCCTTTTCCGTGGGAAAGCTGGGGAGCAGGAAGCAGCGGCGTGAGCCTGCTACAGATAGAAACTGGGTTTGCTCGATGTGGCTTCCCCCGCGTGTCTGAAAGGCACTTTCTAATAAGCCCCAACTGAAGCACACAATAAAGGCTCATAAAGGGTTTTATTTATGAGAGAAGGGGAAATAAAGAAATGCGTAACTTAGGGAGAAGAGAGAGAAATTTGTAAACGTGTTTTACGGGTGTTGCTGAGCTGAGCTGACAGCCGGCTCTGAACTGGGGGAGCTCTCAGGGCTTCCGTGTTTGGTTTCATACTAAGTTTGTTGCTTAATTTTACTTTCAGGTTTTAGTGATTTATTTTCTGAGGATGAATTTATAGTTTTGTAGATTTGGGGTATTGCTGGTGTCGAGTGAGGGTTGGAGTTTACAAACTTAGGCCCCTCTCCCTACGCTGCAACACGACAGGCCCAGGAGAAGAGCGGTGGGGGGAGGTCTGGGGCCCTCCATGGCCGGCCTCGGGCCTGGTCCGCAGGAAGCGCTCTGCCGGGTTCCCAGGTGGACAGGCGCAGCGGCCAGGCTGGCAGCCAGCCCTCTCTGTCCTCGGCCCAGTTGCACCCCGCGGCCGCGAGACAGGTCAGGGCGGCACAGAGCCGGGGCAGGCCCGCAGGCGCCGGTGGCCGTCCGAGTCCTTCTGCCAGCCCGCGGCCAGCCGCGTCGGGGGTTGAGGCCCCGCCGCCGGTGCAAGGCTTGTCCCTGGTATAGGCGCTCTGGGGGCTGTCTCGTCAACCTGACTTTCGGAGATCCCCAGCCGCACATGACAGCGCCCCGGAAAGCCGCGAGCTGGAGAGAAGACCTCAGTGGGGACTGACCACACGCAGGGCGGAGCTGGACTGCAGGGTCCCCCAGAGGCCGGGGGCAGGCAGGAGGCTGCTCCAGGCTCCTGCGCGGGAACACGGCTCCCAGGGCCTGGCGGACAGATTCGGCGGAGACTCCAGGCAGGCGGCAGCGGGGAGGGCCTGGGGCGCCGGCTGACCCTGCTGGAAGATGCAGTGGTGGACGAACTCGCTGGGACAGAGGGGCGGTCGGCAGAACACTTCCGGGAGATGAGGTGCAGAAGGCAAGGGTGCCGCACAGAGGTGGTTGAGGCTGCTCCAAGGCCACGGCCCCGCCCACAGCAGAGGCGGGAGACCGAGGGGGCCTGCAGGCCTGGCGTTAGGCAGAGTCGCCCGCCCCTGGGCCCAAGACCCGCGGGAAAGCTCAGGGAGCTCCACTCTTCGCTCTTCGGGAGGCAGAGGAGGAAGGCCCTGGACCGTGGATGGAGGAGGAGGCGGAGCAGATGGGGAGCAGGTGGGGAGGAGGGGAGGCACACGGAGAAGGAAAAGGGCTGGAGGAGAAGAAGCAAGCAATCGGCTGAAGCAGCAAGGTCATTGATGAAGTGGGGGTGGAGGCCTCTCCCTCCCTCCCCCCAAACCTCGACGCCCTGCGTGCGCTCACGGGAAGTGGAAACCCCAGGAAAGGCAGGGCCGGGAGACCCAGCCCAGCAGCTCGCAGTGAGGGACTGCCATCGGGGGCCAGGTCGGGTCGGCCTCCTTGGTCCGAGCCTCCTTCCCCGTCTCTCCGCACCATCTCAGGGGCGTGCACTTCCTGTCTCACTGCGGGACGGTTTCCGCCGGGCGCCCGGTGGGCCCGGGCGCTGCTGGACTGCGTGTGCAGCTGGGTCCTGGGTAACTTTGCAGCGCCGCAGAGGCCGCCCGGCAGTGAGCGCGTGCCGCCCGCCGCTCTCCAAGCAACCTTGCCAAAGGCCCTTTTCCACGCACAAAGCTGGCTCCATCTTTGTATATTGAGGGAGCTAAATCAATGTTAAATGCTCGGCTCTTTTCACAGGACAATGACCAGGACCCGAGCCGCGTCCTTCCCTTTTGATTGACACTTGAAACGCAGCGCGGGAATCAGCCAGAGGCGCAGCTACAAGCGGAACCCTCTGCCGGGAAACCGCTGCTGACATCTGCAGAGACCGACAAAAGGCGCTTGAAGCCGAGTTTGTTGCTCCCCGCTCAGATCTCCGCGCTTTCATGGAGCTCCCACTTGCTTTAATATTATGATTCAGCACCTGGCTTTTTTGAACCTTGCTTTAAACTTCAAAAGGCGAGGTGGTATTAACAAACATGAAACGAAAAAGTGGCGGTAGTTTGATTTACTGTTGTCGTCTTATCAAGGGTTTTTTTGTCACCAGCTGCCACTCTCTGTCATCTTTGGAACCATTATCATTTCTCTAAAATCTAAAAGACTCCACTTAATAACAGCTTTGAATACAGGCAGGATCGGTAACACGCTCAGTTCGGGCTGACAGGACCATCAAATGAAAAGAAAGATGTTGCCAAAAAAAATTAAAAAAATAACCCGAACCGCACAAATAGGAGCTGAGTACTTCCTAGTGACCTTGATTTCAGAATTAAACAAATCAAACCCGGTTCTATTGTTCCTTTTCAATTCCGCTGCAGAGTTTCCTTGAGAAGTTCCCTTTTGTTGTTCAGGTGAGTGGGAAGGCAAGGCCACCCCAAAGAGGAGTGGGCCGGGGCAGGGCGAGGCCCCAGGCGGTGGCTGCTAATTACAGGCACTTTCCTGGCTCTCCCCCACGGGCATGCTGCCTTGTGCTCCCTGATGCTCCCTCGGTGCTCTCTCAGTGCTCCTTGGTGCTCCCTTGGTGTGCCTTAGTGCTCTTTGATGCTCCCTGATGCTCCCTGATGCTTCCTGGTGCTTGCTCCTTGGTGCTCCCCAGTGCTCCCTTGGTGCTCCCCGGTGCTCCTTGTTGCTCCCTGGTACTTGCTCCCTGGTGCTCCTTGATACTCCCTTGGTGCTCCCTGGTGCTCCCTGGTGCTCCTTGATACTCCCTTGGTGCACCTCAGTGCTCTTTGATGCTCCCCGGTGCTCCGGGGACCCTGCCAGCCGGTCACTGCAGGCTCCTCCAAGGACGGCACTACACATTCTGCCCCTACCGAGGCCCGGCAGCTCTGAACTTCCCGAGCGAACCCCAGGGCCCCGAGCTCACCCCTTCTCCCATGCCCTGCTCGACGTGCAGAGAAGTGAGCCCCCACGGGCCTTCAGATCACCAGCCGATGGTTTGGACCCCACCCCAGGGCCCCCAGGCCTTCCCGCATCACCTGACCCAGGAGTGGAGGGAGGGCTGCGGTCACCTGAGCTGCGAAGGTTCTCCGGGGGCTTCTGCTTTCCAGAGAGGGTGTGGGCGATCGCGCGGACAAGGGGACGCCCGGCCAAGGACGTGGCAGGCGGGGCCAACCGCGTGAGCCAGGACCGGGCTGCGGGCGGGGCTGCGGGCGGGGCTGGTCAGCCGGGTGCGGCCGAGCCCACCCTCCATATTCGCGCTGCTGCCCTCCCTGGGGCCCGCTGCCCCCCCCCCCCAGTCACTGCCCCCACGCCCGCGTGACACAGTGCTCGCGCCCCCTCCCGCCCCTCCGGCCGCGGATGCCGAGCGTAGAGGAGACGATGGCCCATCCCCGCCGTGCTCCTGAGCTAGCGGCGCGAGACGCTGGACCCGCAGCCTGGCCCGATGCGCCGCCGCCGCGGGGAAGCCCGGCGGTCTCTGGATGGAAATTCATCTCTGATGACCAGTTGCCTGAACTTGCTGCTCACCATGCAGCACCCCTGTGAGCAGGGTCAAAAATCCTTCCTTGGCCACCCGCCCCCAAAGGGGCCTCCCCCGTAGCGGGGTGTCAGCCGGGGCCTCCATCCTGCAGGGAAAAGCTGCCGGCTTGGAAATCCCGGGTGTCAAATTCGAAAGGCTTGGGCCTGACACGGAACAGCGTCTTGGGGCTGTCGGTAGGTCTTTCCGGAAATGCAGGGGCGAGGACAGTTCAGGCAGGAGCAATGACAAGCCCCCGACAAAACCGTGGTCCCCCCGCTCTGCAGATCTGCTCTGTCTTGGCGCCAGTTCAATCCCGGCCAGGGAGGGCCCCACAGGGCACAGCAGACTCTCCTGTCTCCCGCTGCTCCCCTCAGCAGTGTGCTTCAGTGGATCCTTCTGTTCTGCATCCTGCTCTCTCTGGTGACTCCTCTCACTACCTGCGCCTCTGGCCTGCACCCCAGCTCTTGCATGCATAAGTAAAATCTTTAAAAAAGATAAAATATAACCTCCAATGAGCCTTCAAGTCCCCCCAACCCCTTCAATGAAAAAGGAATAGTGTGGGGTGGCAGAGCTTGGCTCTCCTCTATGAGTGTGGGCGACAGGCTTGGCCTCAGTTCTCTGATCTGTAAAGTGGGCCGACCGTGTGCTCGGAGACCCGAAGATGCAGCCGCCCCAGCCCTGTGCCTGGCGCAGGCGCTTAGCATGACGGAGCGCCTGTGATCGCACTGGAGGAGCAAGTCTGCGCCCCAGGGTGCGTCTCAGGCGAGCCATACTCGGACGCTGTCTGGGGGGCCACAGGAGCAGTTCTGAACCCAGAAAGTACATGCGCCCTCTCTTCCACTTTAGCCCAACAATTAAAAGCAGCAGGAGGGGCAGGAAGGAAGATGCACCACAGAACGGGGAGCTGCAGGGGCGGGGCTCTGGGCGAGGGGCCAGGAGCCAGGAGCCCCTCAGAGCGACAGGGCCTGGAGTTCCGGCCACTCCTCGCTTTCCAACACGTCCGGCCTGGAGAGGCTTTTGCTGCTGTGATGACTCAGTGAGGATCGTCGCCCAAGGTCAGAAAGACAAGGAGCTGGATGGCGCCATGCCCCGAAGCTCCATGGCGGGGTCGCTTCTCCCCAATAGGACGCAGATGGGGGCAGGGTTTCTGGGACGGTGCACCGGCCATCGTTCCAGAGTCACCCCAGAAACCGGCAGAATAGGGCCCCACGTGGGGCGGAGGAGCAGGTAGGGGCAGGCGTGGGTACGGACCCCATTCTGAATGGACTTCCCGATGCGGGGTCATCCAGGTGCCTGTGTCTGAGCACTTCGGTTTGGAGCTGTCTTCACCTGCGGCGCGACCGCGGACAGAGCCACAGTCGGGGCTCCTGTGTCTGTCTCTTCATGGCTTCGGGGAGTGGAGCGAGGGCTGGGGTATGACAGAGGGACAGAGTCTCTCCTGAGGCAGCGTCCTCTCAGGCAGGGATGCCGTTTTGAACTATGGATATTGTGTGTGTGACAAGAATTGTTACGTGTAGAATTGTGGGGTGTACCTCCAGCTAAAAAGCAGATGGAGCGCTTTGTAACTAATTTGAGTGGCATAAAGAGATAAAGAGCAAGAATAAGAGAAGGAGAGAGCGCACAGTGTTGGGCCTAAGCCTGGACCCAGACCCGGCTGTGAGACACGAGTCCCCAGCTCTCCAAGGGCAGAGCACCCTGGGGAGACTGGGTTCTGAGTCTCTCCAGTGAACCTACCTGTACAAGTTCGAAGGCACCAAAGACCTTGACACGGGTGTGCCTCCCGGAAGAAGACCCACCTGCAGCAGGAAGCTCTGGAGGTGAGCAGAACTTCACTCCTTCTTTTCAACGGTGTCTTCTTCCAGAAGAGTCTCTGACCACCGCCTTGAGGCGGTGTCAGCGGTCTAATTCAGCAAACCGAGCGCTCTCCAGGGAGACAGACGATGGCCGTGCAAGGGCAGCGAGTCGGGAGGCGGCAGCAAAGCAAGGGGAGCGCCATCCTGGCTGCTCTGGAAATGATGCCACCACCTCACGTGTCCTCGGCCCTTTGCTCATGTGTCACCGGCACGTGGGGCATCACGCTGGCTTCACAGCACCGCCGCCGGGTGCGAAGGCAGACCCGCCCCCCCCGCCAAGGCCGAGGGCTAAGACCAGGGGCCATGGGCGGAGTGGGCGGTCATCAGCTCGGCCCCGTCCCCGCTTGCCCGTGGGCGTCGCCACCGACCTCCACGGGCCAACTGTGACTTCCATGCGTCCCTGTGCACAGGAGCCAAGATGGCCGCACTTTCTAACGACTCTGCACTTGTCTGCGTGCGCCAGTGGAGTGCAGGGTCATTTGATGAACCCATGAGATGCATTGAAGCTGTTAGGAGCAGCTGAGAGATCATAGGCAAGATCACCTGTTTTGGCCACTAACTCTTCAATTCCCAACTCTGTGCCCCGGGCCCTCCCACCCTTTCCTCCTGCTCTGCCTCCCGTGGTGCATCTCAAAGAACATCCGCACCTACAAAAGAGAATCACAGAGCCTATGAAGAAGGCGCAGGCAAGTCCGAAGCTCCAGGCTCTGTCACCGTTTTGAACAGGCACTTTTGATGGTCTCTCCAGTTTAATTGGAAGAGTGGGATTTAGAACCCAGCAAAGTCAGGTGAACATCGCACTGGAACTCAAAATGAGCATGGTCCTTCTCTCTATTTCTTCTCTTCCCGTCGGTCACTGTCCCCTGGTCTACAGGCGGGCCAGCTCTCATCTCAGCTGGCCAGCTCCACCTGAAGCATCTGCAGACTGACTGGAGCCCAGGGCACAGCTTCAAATGCACGCTCGCCCCCCAGATAGCCCTCCTCCCTGAGCTGGAGACACGAGTTGAAGCCCAGCCCTTCCTTCAAGAAGCCATAGACACTTGGGCTCGAATTTGGATTCCCGGAACCCGCTAACATTCTGTGGACTCCGAATTCTGGAATTTTCTCTCCCGCAATGACATGATGGGTGCGAGCGCAGCTGAGAGGCAATGGGAGTGCTGTCGCTCACCAAGGAGGAAGCGTCCAGAATTAAACCCTCAAGGGTCCCTTCAACCTGCAGGTTGTAGGGCAGAGTGAGACGGTCGTGGCCGCTGTGTTGTTGGCTGGGGCCGGCTGACTCAGGAGCCCCGCGCCCGGCCCCAGCACCTCCTTTCACACGTAGGGGCGCCCTGCCCCTCAGGCCCTGCTGGTGCCTGTGCCCCCTGGGCAGACAGACAGATGGCCCTTCCCCCTGGCCGGGCTGCTGTCTGGTCAGTGCGCATTTGCACTCGCTGGACAAAGGGGCGACACGGTAAAAGCAGCAGCACGTGCACAAACGACGCTCATTGTCCCCAGAGAGCAGAAGGGGCTCAACCTGGACCCCTGTTCTCCAGGAGGCCTCTCTCCTCCGAGGATCAGTTCCCGAGCGCCGGGGTCGCAATTGCAGGTTCGGTGCTGGCACCGCGGAGCCTCTTTGAATGGCTTGGCCAAGGTAGTAATTTTGTGATCCTCGGTAGCTGAAGTAAGTGCAGCCCGGGCTCTCCCCGCCTGCTCCAGTCCCCACTTAGGTGGAAACACTCTGCATATAAACAAACTCCTCTCAAAGACACCTCGACCTTGACATTGCTTTCTCCCTTTTCCAAACCCACTTCCTTTTAAAACCCCTTGGCCAGCCACCCTCCCACACGAGGGCCCAATTATCCGAATAATAATTAACAGGCTCTCATTATTTAGGATCAAACAATGCCCCCCTAATGAAGCCAAGAATAGCCCCATATGAGCCCTCCAAACGGGCGGAGTTTTCCTTCCACCTTGGGGCAGCGGGCTAACTCAGTCAAGGACAGTTAATGGATGCCAGAGCACAGACCAGCGCTCCGAGCATGTCAGTCAAGACCAACCAGAGGCAAAAACATCAAAATGCAGGTTGGAGTTTTGACATTCCTGCAGGCTCTGAATGCCTCGCCAGTAAATTTTTAAAGTCGACACCCCCTTATGCTCGCGCACACTTGCTGTCTGATGAGTAGGTTAATGTGGCTCTGGTTGAACCGGGACAAAAGCGGGACTTTAAAGGCAGCTTTGAATGTGTGGGGGGCGCGAGGGCTTTTTGGTGTGTGTTTTGTGTGTGTGTGTGTTTTCTTTCTTGTTCCCCCCAGAAAAGTCTGTGATAATCACGAAGACCGTGCACACACGTTATCACAGGCTGTGCCTTTCGGCTTCAAGGTTATGTGATTAGGAAATTAGAAAAGGCACAAGATTAGAAAAACCTCACAGCAGTTTGAAAGCGGCTTTCTGACACATTGTGTGCCGCGCTCACTCAGCCTCTGACGGACGGGTCTTGCGCGTTTGGACACGGGTAAGTGCGGCAGTGCAGAGCCCGCCCCTGGCTGGAGCTCAAAGCCCAGGCTGAGCAACTCCACCCGCCTGACACCTACAACTTGGAGTTTTAAAAAGTCTCCAGGCACATCCTCTGAAGCACCCTCTAACAAGAGAGGTAAAAATAGCCGTGAGATGGCTTGTTTTCCACAATGCCTGGCTTTCTCCCAGGGCTGGAGCGGGGCCTTCGCCTCCTGCCCTTCCTCTTGGAGCTGGGAATAGCCCCTCGAAGGACACCCCAGCAGAGCCGGGTGCAGGCGGGGTGAGGGCGGTCTGGAGCCAAGTCAGTCGCAGCTTCCCTCCTCCTGAAATGAGGGGGACGCAGAATGTTCCTTCAGCGAACCCCAGGCCGGTCAAACAAACGCCATCTGAACGCCGGTCCTCTGTCCGACGGCCACGGGGCTGGTCCACGGTGGAGGCCCCTGGGAGAGGTGGCACCTCCCGGGGTCATGGCAGGTGCAGAAGAACAGTTCTGGAAGCTTCCACAGTGCCCATGAGCACTTGTCACGGGCAGTCAGGACGGGCAACCATGCCCTTGACCCGTCGATGTGACGCCTCTGGGGAGAGCGTGTCCTGATGGCCTGCAGTTCAGCTCACGGCCACCTGCTCAGGCCTTCGATAGCGGGAGGCCCCGATGAGCTTCTGGAGAGCCTGGATCTTCCGGGCCTCGGGCGAGGGCGTCGCCAGGTGCAGACTGGAGACACTGAGTGTCTCCCCACGAGTCAAGGTCAAGGCTCTTGGTCTGCTCTTTCACTGATCTATGCCAGGCGTGCCGATGAGTCTGGCACCTAACAGCTGCTCCACACGGGTGGGGGGGGTCCTCCTGGGGTCCTCCCTTGAGTTGAACGTCTGAGACGACGTTGGTCGTTAATTCAGCGGTGCGTCTCGAGGCCCGTATAGCAGATGCTCGGGAGACTGTGTTCTGTGGAAGGGGCTCTCCCAGCGCCGTCCCCACAGCTTGCTGCGGGTTTACCTGTCGCGAACCCCGCCTTGGGCTCGATGGGGGATGAACCCGTGAGGCCCAGACCCCGCGGAGCCTGCACTCCAGGGCCGGAGACGATGGGAACAGAGCGAAGCTGGCGACATCGCGTGTGGGGGAGCCTCGGAGCTGGGGAGAGAACAGACCTCAGCGAAGCAAGGCCTTTCTAGTGCGTTCCGCCTGCCCGACTCTTTCTTACATACTTACATGTTTAACTGGCAACAGGAGCTGCCCACAGTTGCACATTCTACACAGTGTCATAAATCAGTCTCTACTCTACAGGGAAAGGCAACGTCCCCGCCTCGACTTGTGGAGGAGGCAAGGGAGGACCACCGCCCGGGGTCAGCGTCCAGCCCTTGGAAATCTGACCTCTGGAGGAACGTCACCGGCACCAGCCGGGCACGCGGGCTGCATTACGATGTCACTCAGATGACAAAGGGACCGCGGTTTCAAGACAGAAGCCAGCTCAGCGGAAGTCCCTCTGGTCCACGGCAGCTGCCCAGAGCGGGCGACAGACCCGATCGAGGGAGAACAGCACGGCCAGGCCGAGGCGCCCCCGCTCTGGACCTGCCCCGCGCCGCCAGCCGGGCCACCGCTCCGGTCTAGAGGACGCAGGTCCCTTGAATTAAGACGGACAAGTGGACACTAGGAAGCGCTGGAGTCGCCTCACAGCCTGCATGCATGAAGGCTCCTGGGGTGAGAAGAACAAAGGCTGAGAAGACAAAGCCAGCCTCCCTGGGGGCCTCGCGGTGGTCACCGCTGCTGCGAGTTCGATCCCCGGCAGGGAGGGACCCACAGGGCACAGCAGACCGCTCCTGCCTCCCTGCTGCTCCCCACAGCAGTGTGTTTCAGTCAGTCTGCCTGCTCTGCTCCCTGCTCTGTCTCTGGGGAGTCCTCTCACCCCCACGCCTCTGGCCTGCACCCCAGTCAAAAATTAAACAATAAATAAACCCCCTCGTGTCTGTCAGAACGAGTGAGCCACGGGTGACCGGGCGGCGGCGTTCCCGGGGTGGCCCTTCCCGTCACGCGTGTCGCCCGCGGCAGAGCCGTGCTCAGGCCGGCGGCCCAGACCACAGCCGGCCAGCGGAGTGTCCGTCTCGCTCCCGTCACAAGCCCAGCATGGCGCGCCCCACGAGACTGGCATTCGCCTTTCTGTCCAGAGTTAGAAAAAGAAAAGTGGGCTTCATGTGACTTTTGCCCAAAGCAAGTAATTTTGCTCCCTTTTTTTAACGTGTCCAACCTCGCTGTGGTCGTGACGGGGCCCCTGGGCTGCAGGCTGCGGCGGTGACGGGCCAGCTCTGGCCTCTGCAGTGGGGCGCGGGGCCGCTGTCCCCTCTGGGAGCCCTGAGTGTCCGAGCAGCGTGTGGCTGGGACCATGGCTGGGGCACGTCGCCCCCCTTCCCCCCTAGTGGCTCAGCCTGGGAACTCAGTGGAACTTCCCACACTGGACAGAGTTCAGGGCACATCAGTTTAGGGACAGAACTCGGGGGGTGTCCCCACGCCCTGTGTGATGGGTGGGCGTCTGCAGAGCTGCATCTGAGCTCTCCTCGGGCCATGGGTCTTTTGGGAGGACCGCCTCCCGCACCCCTCAGCAGAGCCTCCCTCGACGGCTGGCACCCCATAGGAGGGGGGGCCTCACCCCGCTGGGGCTAAAGCACCCTCGTGCACCCCCTGCTTCCCCGCCGGTGCCCCCCGGGGCCCTGGTCCTCTGTGGGGTCCAGCGGCCGCTTCCACCCCACGCCGTGAAGTTGGACCAGCAACTTCGCCTTCGTTTCTTTTTTTCATGCCATTTTTCAATTACGAGCACAGCCCATCACCGGCCTGCTGGGCGGTGACCGGCCATTACCGGGGCTAATGGGAGCGCGGGCCGGGCGCTCTGAAGCCCACGGCTCCGGTCAGCCTCAGCCTCAGCCGCGGCCGAGAGAAAGGCCGTCAGCACCGTCCCTAATGATTTAACAGCTTGCTCCCAAAAACACATTAAGCGAGGGAGCTTTTAAATATTAAGAAATAATTACCCCAACTCAGTGTTGTCCTGCCTCAAAATTACATCACATCAGGGCTCCACTAGATAAATAAATTTAGTCAAAGAACACAGGGCCTCTAAAAATGAAAAACGGCACCCAGTAAAATGTTATTTTCACTTGATGGCAGGAGGGCGGATGGAGGGAAGGAAGAATTAATGAAAATTCGCCACTTTCCCAAATGAACACTCAGTGTCGCCTTACCCCGCTCACATTAATTCTCCATCACAGGTGTGTCCACGTTCTTTTCTTCCCATCTCCAGGCCGGTGGGGCTCAGGTAGGAACTGAGGGCCCCTGAGGTTGTCCTGGAATCACCTGCTCAACCACCCAGCCAGGTGGAGACTCGGGGTGGCCCGGACCTGCGGTTGGCGTCACCTTAGGGCAGAGGGGAGCCGAGGCTTCGGCTGGGGTGAGCATTAGGACTTGGGGGCAGGGAAATGCAGCTTCTGGGGTCTGACGCTTGGTCCCCACGTATTGGCTACAGTGTCCTGCTCTCGGTCTCGGTTCTGGAGAACTGTGGGCATTTTCAGCCGCCCTAGAGGGACTAACTGGGTCACTTACAGTCGAGTGTGAGCGAATTGAATCGATTCTCCTCCCTGCGTGAACCAGACTGGGGATTCGAGGTCACTGCAAGTAGCGGGAAGGGCCTGGGGCAAGGAGACGGAGGGCCCCCTCCCCTCTCTGCCCCAGCCAGGGTCAAGGGGGACAGTGAGAGGCCCCAGGGTGGCTGGCATTCTGGGGCGCCCTGTACCCCTCCAGCTACTGCCCTGGTGGCAGAGCAGAGCAGAGCACAGCGCGTCAGCCTTAGCCCGGAGCACAGGGCACAGCCGCCAAAATGGGGAGCCACCCGCGGCTCGGCTGCGCAGGATTTTGCGCCCTGAACCCTCTGGGGTCACCGGCCATCACCTCTTCCTCTGCTCCGTGAAGCCACCGGGGCCGCTTGGAAGCCACAGGCGGGCGGCTGATGCTGTGTGCAGGTGTCCTCACGGCCCTGACGCCCGTGCTGTCTCCGGCCCGGAGCCACTGCTGCTGGGTATCGGGGTGCAGAAGCCTCACCTCCCAGTGTCCGCAGAGCTCCTGGCATCTCGTCACTGGATTCCAAGAGTCTCTCTCCCTGGGGCAGCCTTGAATGCGAGGCTTTGTGTGCGCTTTATTTATTCAGGAGCCTGGCAGAGACCTGCTCTCCAGGGAGCTCCAGGTTCCCAGCCTCCACATTCCCAGGAAAGTCACCTGCCCTGTGGGCCTCTGCAGCTTTTCTTGAAAAAATCTGAACTTTTGTCCTCTTTTTCAAAAATCGAGGTAGCGTTGGCTGTATACAGCACTGTGTGTGACGTAGGAGGGAGGGGCCGCGCGTCCTCAAGTGTGTGTTACCTCCCACGTCCCCCACCAAAGCACCGGTCATCTTCCGTCACACCCATTGCCACCCTGTCTTTGCCCCCCCTCTAGTCACTTCAGTTCTGGAGTCAGAATTCAAGGGGTTCTGGTCTAGTTTTACCTGTTCCTTTGCTTTCTTTGATTTTAACAGCCCACACCAATGGATTTGTCTTTGTCCTTCTGACTCATTTCACTTGGCATCACTCCTCCCTCCAGTTCGAGCTGTGTTATTGCCAGTGGCAGGATGTCACCTTTTTCACAGCTGAGTAATAGTCCATGCTATGTCACGAACATGTCCCCTTTACCTACCCCCCATCATGCACACTTAGGTTGCTTCCATGCCTTGGCTTCTGTGAACAGAGCCAGCCTTTCTTGTCCTGAGGTTTAATTGGATGAGAAATCAAGAGCACTTAGGTCTAAGCTGAGAGCAGCAAAGCTCTCACCAAGTGGAGAGCCCGCACTCTGGGCGGAGTTCATGATGTTGCGGGATGCAGCCTCAAAATCCTCCTTAACAGACGCTCAGGGAAGTAATTAGCCTCTCCCCAGACAGCAGTTCCCCTGGCCATTCCTCATCAAAATCCTCTTTGCCAGAGGTGTTGGGAAGTTGCAGCAAACCCTTGCATAGCAAATTCTCTTGTGAAGCAGAGACCCGGGAGGTTCTCCTTGGATGCCAGAGAGCTGTGTCTGATGAAGGGCACCGCGTGATGCGTTTCTGGACTTCGAACCCGGTGCGTCTGGGTGTGGATGTGGCTCCCGGCATGCTTGGGGAGATGCATGGATCTGCTGTGAGCTCTGTGGGGTGTGCGTGGGGGTGCCGCTCCCCCTCTCCTTGTCCCACCTATAGTCCTAGCTACAGCAGCAAATCCTCCTGGTGGTTGAGTCTAAACCAACAGCAAACAGGGCTTCCCTCAGGTGTGAGAGCCGACACAGAACCTCCACAGGGGAATACTGAGGACGTTGCTGGTCTCGCGGGGGCTGGTTCTCCCGGCTGTGTGGTCTCTGGACGTTGCCGTGGGCCGCTTGCGTCGGTTGGAGTTGGCGCGTGGCGGAGCCGCCCCTGTGCCCAGGGGCACGGCGGCCCCTCCAGAGTCGTTCTGCTTGGACATGAGTTCACCGGATTTTGTTTTGCAGACACATCACGCCACTTAACCCAGCCTCAGCGTGTCTCGGCACCACGAGAGACACCGAGGGGACAGAGGCAGGGTTGTGGGGAGCCCCATTCTCTGCTCCCGCTTTCAAAGACGAGCTGGAAGAAATCCGGTGAAGCCGTGATCACTATCGTTTCACTTTGGATTTTATTAAAACTCTGCGCCAGCTGCAGATGGAGTAGGCAGATACGGCGTGTGAATTGGCTGAATAGCGAAAATGCAGATGAACCCGCCTGCCCCTCTGTCCTGGGAGGGTGGTGGAGGCCTGGGGGTCTCTGCTGGCAGCCCCCGGGCCCAGGGGGCCGAGGGGGAGTGGCATGTCCTTGGCCAGAGGGTCCCCAGGCCAGCAGCCCAGTCCAGGGGGCTGGGTGTGGCCTGGGGCCGCAGTCCTCAGCTGACTGCTGAACACAAAACGCCTCTCAGAACAAAAGGCATTCAAGATTCTCCGAAGACAAGACAACCTACTCTGGTTTCTGTGTCTGGTACCGGGGTATCAGCCGAGATAAAGCGCTGAGTGACAGGGAGGCGGCTGCGAATAACGCGGCCTTTTGTTCCCTGCTGGCTGCGGGCACAGTGGGGCAGCGAGCGCGGCACCGGCGTGCCGTGGGCCGCTGTGAACTTGGGGGAACTCAAGGCTCAGAAGTAACGCGAAACAAGGAGGGAGAGGAAGATAATATTGGGTTACCGAACATTCTCAAATGGTCCTGAAACGCATCCCGGCCCTCTGGCGGGGGCACGTTTTTGACAAGGACGACAATGGGAAGAAACCCGTGGCCGTAACTGTATCGCCACCTCCTTTTACTACGGCGGTAACGTGAACTTCTTAGAAGACACCTTCTTTCAACACGGCTTTGTTGTCCGGCCTATTGAGGAGCCCGGAGCCCGGAGCTGCTGCCTCGTTCCGGCCTGTCTGAACCAAGGAGCCCTCTCCAGCCGCGACAGCTGCTGCGCTGTGGCCTGCGAGGCCTTCTGCAGCCACAGGCAGAGGGGCCGGAGGGCTGAGCAGCCAGAGGGGGGAGGAGGTGCAGGGGGTGCAGAGCCCACGAGGGACAGTGGGGAGGGGGATGGGTCAGGGTGGTGGAGGAAGGAGAGAGGGAGGAATTGTCACGGTGGGGGGTGGGCCAGGAGAAGGTGGGTATCCCACTGTTCCAGAGTCTGAGCAAGACGCGCACAAATGAATAAAACCAAACAGCCCTGGTGGTGCAAGGGGTTGAGCGCTGCACTGTGAAGCACCCGCAGCCACTGCAGCGCGAGTTCGATCCCCGGCCAGGGAGGGACCCACAGGGCGCAGCAGGCCTCTCCTGCCTCCCGCTGCTCCCCAAGCAGTGGGTTTCAATCAATCTGCTTGTTCTGCTCCCCACTGTCTCTGGTGAATCCTCTCACTGCCCCCCCGCCCCCGCACCTCTGGCCTGTCCCCCAGTTCTTACATGCATAAATAAATCTTTAAAAAAAGAAAAAAGACCAAACCACCATGAAAACAGGGTCACTTTTGGAGTGATTTTGTTGGAGTCTGAAATCCACCCTTTGGGTTAACTGTTTCCTGGCAGAAACTTAAGCAGCACTTGGAGAGCTTTTTCAAACCTGGGACACTCTTGCCCTGAGACTTCATGTCCTGAGCACACACCACGGAGAAAGCGCTGACTTGTCTTGACAGGCCCGTGAGAACTCACGGCCGTGCCGAGGGACAGACTCTGCTGGGCGCCTGCAGCCGCGGCCGGCTCAGCGGGCCCACACGCTGCAGGGCCAGGCCCAAGCCTCTCGCCCGCAGACACGCTGGGAGCACTGCTCCCGGGACCCCAGGACGCCGGCGCAGAGGAGGCGCTCAGGGAACGCACAGGCGCCCACACGCCAACCGCACCCCAGGAACGCACAGGCGCCCACACGCCAACTGCACCCCAGGAACGCACAGGGGAAGACGCCTCCATGTTTGGAGCTGAGGGTACAAGCTCTCATCAAAGAGATAAGCAACCAAAAACAGGCATCTGCCAAAGCTTTCCTTGAACTTTTGTGGGAGATTCTTTTCAACCCTAAAAATGAGAGCGAGAGCGAGACAAAGAGAGACAAAGAGAGAGGGCAGCAGCAGGAAGGGCAGCGCTGAGCAAGCTCTGGATGGTTCTAGCAGACGGGTAAAGGAAGGCGTCTTGGGGCCCTCAGGGGCTTTTAGACTTTTTTTAGAGGCGGCATCAGGTACACGGCAGGCCGGGGGCCGGGGGCTGGGAGGCGCATCTCACCCTCTCGGCTGCTGTGCTGTCTTCTGTCCTCCGCTGCTCTCACTGCTGCTCGTTGGTCCTGCTGCTGCTGGTTGGCTGCTCCTGGCGTCCTCGTGACGCCGCCCATTTAAGCCCATGTCCAAACTCAGGTGCGCCCACTTGCGCACGCCCACCTGAGCATGCGCACAGCACCGCAGGTGTCCATCATTATACCAGTGGCGGGAGGGTGGAAAGACCTGATTTCTCTAACCCTACAGAGAGCCAGAGCCAGAGAAAGAGACCGACAGAGACAGAGAGACATAGAGACAGAGACAGAGAGGAGGAAGAAGAAGAAGAGGAGGAGGGAGGAAGGAAGGCAGGAAGGAGGAAAGAAGGAAGGAAAGGGAAATGCCTATGTTCTCAAGATGGCGCCCGCATCGCTGGCCTGGGGAGGAAGCCAGCTGGCCACCCGCCTTGCCCCGGTCAACCTCAGACTGGGGGGACCATCACTGAGCTCCAGGCGGAGCGAACGACTCTGCTTACCCAGGGGAGGCGGCTGGCCTCCGTGCTGATCCCACCTGACGCCGCGCTCGGCCTGCTGCGAGAACAGGTGTCACCCCCACTTCCGAAGGCGGGAGCCAGCGCCGCGCGGCGACGCCTCAGACAGTTCCTTCGGGAAGCCTGGCTCCTGGGCTCCTCCGGGCGTTCGTGAACATTAAGATTTATTTCCAGACAAACTGGCTCGGGACTATGAACCTGCAGCAAGGCGGCCCCGGGCAAGTCTCGAGGGAGCCGCTCTCTCTGCCTTAGGGCCCGGCTAGGCAAGGCAGCAGCCTCCCGCCTGGGCATTTAGCTCACGCGGGACGGGCCCTTCCTCTTCATTCACTTAGTGCCTCGGTCCCAGCTCTTGTAAACCATAATTGCCAGTTAAGATGAGGCGGTTAGAAAACTGACAGCCAGAGAGGCTTCGCAACTCTTTAAGCAACTTTTCTCTGGCTGCAGCTTCTTAAAGCTCCATCCAAGGGTCTCTGGAGAGTCTTTCCTCATCCCCTCCCCACCCGGCACAGCTGAGGGGGTAAACCTGCGTGGGAACCAGCGAACCAGCGCGTCCGCCTCTCACTGAGGCCGACACCCTGGGCGTGGGTGGTGAACGCTGTCGGCCAGCGTGGGAGGGAAGATGCAAAAAGCCACTCAAGGCTTCCATTTAAATCTTCATGCAAGCTCTTGTTTCAAGTGCATCCTTCAGGGTGCTGGGGACATTGCAAATTTCCCTTTGTTTCTGGAAATTTTACTTGCCATCAACTTCTTTTTTATTTTTTAAAAGATTTGATTTAGACACACAAGAGCTGGGGGACAGGCCAGAGGCGCAGGGTATGAGAGGACTCCCCAGAGACAGAGCGGGGAGCAGGACAGGAAGATGGACTGAAACGCACTGCTGAGGGGAGCAGCAGGGAGGCAGGAGAGGCCTGCTGCGCCCCGTGGACCCCCTTCCTGGCGGGGGTCAAACTTGCGCTGCGGAAGCCCCACAGTGCGGTGCTCAGCCCCTGCGCCCCCAGGGAGGCCCCCATCCGCTTCTGACAGCTACGAACACCGAGGCCCTCACAGACCCGATGGGTGTGTTCCTCCTGGCAGGGCCGGGGGTCTGCTCTGTGGTTTTCTGGGAGAGGGGTCGCAGATGTTCTGGAGGTGGGGAGCACGGATGCGAGCACCCCGATGTGGGCCTGCGAGTCTCAAGTTCACCTCCAGGAGCCTAGGACGCCCTAGCATGCCAATCCCCTGCTCTCCATAGTGCTCCCCAAGCCCCGGGTCTGCAGCTCTGCACAGACGGGCCCTGCACCGCAGTCAGGGAGGAGGCATGCTCGAGCCCGCAGCAGGGTTCAAGGTCTTCACGGCAAAGGTATCCAGAGGGGGGACCTCGGTGCCCTCGCAGCTGTCCAGAGCACTGGGGGAGAGGCGCGGTGTGAGTTCCGGCCCAGAGGTCCTCCCCAGTGCCCCTCGCCTGGCGGCCCAGCCTTTGCGGTCAGCTCCTCCCCCTCCGCAGCTTGTCCTGTCTGCGGTTCCAGAAGGCTCCACAGGCGCCCCTGGAGCCCAGGGCTTTGGGAACCCAGATGGAGCCGCTGCCCTGGCTTGGGGACAGGGAGGCATCTTCATGCAGGCGGGTCGGAAGGGGTCGCTGGAGGCGGAGTCACAGGCCCTTGGCGGAGAGGCAGACGCACCTCTCGGCCCTTCTGGCCCAGAAAGCACTTACAACAGTTCCCCTCGGGGCCCCGGGACATAGGGGGTCAGCCTGGCCCCCACATCGCCTCCTGGAGCATCTGTAGATCCCCCTCGATGGCACTGCGTGGGGCAGTTGCTGGGCAGACGCTGTCCCAGGCGAGCGCCTGAACGCACCCCCACGTCCGACGGCTGCCCGGGTGGCACACTGGCCGTCGTGCAGATGGTGACCCACCCAGCACGGAGCCCGGGACGACCCCGCGTCACGCGGCCGGCGGGACCCGAGCCCAGGTCCTCTGGGCAGGCGGCCGTGCTCTGGACACCGCGTCGCTGTCTCCTGCACCACCGAGCAGCAGTGTGAACTCCCAGGGACACCGTGCTGGCAGCCATCTCCTCCCCTCCGCCTCGTCCCACAGGCCGGGGTGAGCACCGCCCTGCATGGTCCTTGCACAGCGAGAGTCCCCGTGGCCAGCCAGGACCTTGCTCAGCGTGCTGCAGGCCGATGGCTCAGCTCCCCTCGGAAAGCCTTCTTGAGACCCAAGCTGCCCCCTAAATGTTCCCGTGCCTGGGGCCTCCCTGGGGGCACAGAGGCTGAGTCTCGGGGCTGTCACCTCTGAGGCCTGAGTTTGACCCCGGCCAGGGAGGAAACCCACAGGTGCAGCAGACCTCTCCTGTCTCCTGCTGCTCCCCTCGGCAGTGTGTTTCAGTGGATCTGCCTCTTCTGCTCCTGGCTCTGTCTCTGGTGGAGGCTCTCACCCCCCACGCCTCTGGCCTGTACCCCAGTTCTTGTGTGCATAAATAAAGGACAATACACACCTGTGCTTACGTGGGCACGCACTGGAGACTCGCCCATGTAAAGTGCACGGAAGCCAGCAATGGACGGGGAGCAGCGGGCGGCGGAGTCCAAGGCCTCATCGGCTGTCCAGGCACCTCCAGCTCCCTGATCCGAAGACCACCGGAGGCACCCACGTCCATCTGCCCGGAAAGACTGAAGGGAGAGCCCCGATGGCTGGTGCCCCAACCCTTTGGCCTTCCAGTCTGGGCGTCAGTCCGGGGTCCCCGACCCCCACCGCAGCAAGTCTAGGCCCAGAAAGCAGCACCTCAGCTTCCGGCCTCTCTGTCCCCTCCTGGTGGACACCTGGGGCTCCTGCCCCTCAGATGCTCAGCGGGGGTCAGCCCCCCTCTGCCCCGCTGTGAGCAGAGCCACCTGCTCCCGTCACCACCTGAAACTCTCGCACAGGGCAGGACCTGCGTCTCCAGCCTGTCTCTGACTCACTCTGCCCAGGTCTGCTTCCTCAGCAGCCGGCATGTCAGTCTCTACCCAGCGCTGTGACATCTGAAGGGGTCCCGGGCCTGGGCTGGTGCAGAAACGAGCCAGGCTGACCGGCCCCAGGGGGAGGCGCTGCCCTTCAGAGGGACCCCACCAGGCCCCACCTCCTGCCAACCGCCCGGAGGCCTCAACCTGCGCTCACCTCCTAACCCTCCTGCCCGGGACCCCGGCGAGTGCTGAGGGTCCCGTGCCACCGGTGTCCTCCCCTGATGGTGGGGGCCTGCGGCGGCCCCTCCTCCCGGCTGCCCACTCCCCAGCTCCCGGGCTGGGGCTCTGCTGTCCCTGACCACTGGCGAGCAGGCCCTGTGCGGAGGCCAGAGGGGAGGGCGGGGAGGCCCACGGGGCTCAGGGCAGCTGTTTATATTATAATTAAGGTTTCACCGCAGAAACTGAAATGTAGCTCCACTTTCTCACAAGGCCTGGAGGTAATTACCGCTGCTGGAGGCCCCTCCGCGCCAATTATTTCCCTCCCTAATTGAGCGGCTCTTGGGAGAGGAGCAGGGACGAAACGGGGGCTTCAGTGGGGGCCTGCCCTCAGGGCCTGGAGCCGCTGGGGGCCGTGTACCCCCAGTGCCAGCCCCCCCGCGCCCCGGGCCGGCGGGGTGCGCTTCCCAGCTGGCGGCAGCTCACACCCCCGTGGCGTCAGGTCCCAGCGCCCCGAAGCTGCACCATGAATCCTTGGCATGGGCCGCCCAAGAGGACCGGGTCAGCTCCGGCCTGCGGCCTGCGGAAAGGGCTGGGTGAGGCACCGAAGGTGGGGGAGCGGGGAGCGGGGGTCGCCCTTCCAGAACGGCGGGGACTTGAGGCAGAAGGGCTCCCATCCCGTGAGGAGCCCAGCGCCAGGGAGCCCCCCGAAAGGCGTGGGCTTCGGAGCTTCAGAGGCAACGCTCCTCTCCAGAAGGAAGGGGCAGCCCCGGGCCTCCCTGCACCCACTCCGGGCACCTCCAGCCGCGGGCGAGGCCAGCACCCACATCACGCGTGCTGCGAAGGCTTCTGTGCGCACGGCGGGTGCTCTCCTCCGTGGTCCTCCCCGCCCACCTCTCCCACCCCAAGTCAATTACAGCCGCGGCCCACAGTCCAGCGAGGACGGCCACACCGGTCGTTGGCCTCTATCTGTCCCCTAGGGGCCCACCGTAGTGTTCGGCCCCCCAAGGTCCGGCTCCCCCGCCGCGGAGCACACAGCCAGCTCAAGCGGCGGGGTCGGAGCTGAGTGCCCGGCGCCAGCAAGTGCGCGACCTGCAGTGCTGAAGGCGCCGTCCCGCCAGGCACCCAGGGCGGTGCCGGAACTCGGCCTGAGGGCCGCGGAGACTCACGAAGTCCACGGGTCTTCCTGATCCCCTGGCTCGAGGGCACTGGACTGGGACGCTCTGGGCTGAGGGCGCCGGGCGTGCAGCGCGGCCTCTGGATTCGAGGGCCGCGCCGCCGACGTGACCTTCGTTTGTGGGGGCGCAGAGCGCGGCCCCCGGGAGCGCACAGCCCGCGGCGGGTCGAGGTGGCTGGTGTTTTCAGCGACTAGCGTTTGGCTGAGGCCGGCGTGCCTGTCTCTGCGTGGCCGCGCACCTCGTGCTGCGGCCTGGCCACCACCTTCCTGGGCAGAGGGGTCCGAGCCCGCTGGGGAGCCCGCACCGTGACTGCCGTCCCTTTACCGGGGTGGCACCGCGCGGGGCGGGATCCGGGCCATTCGGGGGTTCCACGCAGGGACGCTGCGGATGGGGCGCAGCCCGGGCCTGCTTGGGGAGGCTGCCGGGGCGCCCGCATTGCGTGAGCTGGCCCCGCCGCTCTCGGGGAGCCGCCCGGGCCAGCCGAGTCCTCTCCTGCAGCTTCCGTCTGCGAGGTCCGTGCTGCAAATCTGATTAATCTGCCCTGTTCCTCCGTGAGCAGCTGCTCGGCGGCCTGGCTGGAGTAGTCGGAGCGAGACGTGCGCGGAGCGTCTCGAGCGGTGGGCGCGGATCAGCTGCGGGCGGGCGGGAGGAGGTGCTGGCTCTGCGCAACGGTACGATCTGATCAGAAAGCCAGCAGCGGACGCCTCTTCCGAGCCGGCTCCTTGGCCACGCCTCCATGGAGGCCTGAGTTTGAGACACGTGGCTGCAGCAGGCCTCGGCCCAGACCCCGCGGCTGTGCGCTCCCCCGCGGCCCCCGGAACCAGCAGCCTGGGCAGAGGGGCCCTGTCCCGGAGGTCCCTCTGGTCCCGGGGACGGAAGCAGATCGGGAGGAGGCGAAGACTTGCCCGAGGTAGGTGACTCCAGCTTCCATCTTCTCCCCTCGTGGGAATAGGAGGGGCCCCGGGCTGCGTGACCACGTCAAGGACAGACTCCGTGAGGGAGGTCAGGGAACACCCGGGAAACCTGCCCTTTCACCCCGTGACCCCACTCCCCTGTGACCAGCCAGCTGCCCAGAGCAGAATGTCTCAGGCAGAGACCCCGACATTCCCGACCCCGATGCTGGCCTGCCGCGGTGGGGCCGGGCGGGTGGTCCAGCCTGAGGTGGGGCCGCGCAGACCCTCTTTGGGAAATGTGAATCACAGGGCACATTCTGGGTGAAAGCAAACCCCGGAGAGTCAGCTTGTTCCCACCTGGTGGGAAACGGGGGTCCCCAGCACCCCGTCCTCAACCCTCTCTGGGGGCAGGTGCTTCTGTCTCCAAACGTCCCCAACTAGCCCACATGCTCAGCCGGGACTTCTGTGCTCCCAAGGGAACCGCGAGTGCAGGGGGCGCCATGGGGGCGGGTGAGTGGGTGAGGGGGCTGCCCTGCCCCTCCACCAGGAAGCCAGGAGGGGGGCGCTGCAGAGGCCCAGATCTTCCATGAGCCAGTCCATGCAGTCCTGCCAGCGGGCTGCGCACGTGTGAAATCACCTCTTGGCCCTGGACCTGTAAGCGCTCAATTCGGCCTCGTGTTTTGTGCCTTTTTCTCCCCCGCAGCCCCCTCTCACCCGCTGGAACAGCTCGACCCGCGCTCCGGGGCCTGGTCACCCCGCAAAGCCGCCAGCCCGTACGGCCCTCCTGGCCAGGCCCTCCGGGGCAAGGGGGAGTGTGGCACAGGCCCTGAGGCCACTGGCGTCGTCCTTCGTCCCTCTTCTAGGAGGCTAGACAACAGGGCAGGACGTGCACAGAGGACACCGCGGGACTGGCCAAGTGGCTTCCGACCAGCCGCGGGGGTGACTGTCTGCAGCAGGGCCTGGGGCATCACTCTCTGGGGAGACCTGTTATCACAGGGGGCCTCCCTGGTAGGGAGGGGTTAAGTGTCAGCACAATGAGCATCTGCAGCCCCTGCAGCGTGAGTTCGATCCCCAGCCAGGGAGGGACCCACATGGCGCAGCAGACCTCTCCTGCCACCCGCTGCTCCCCTCAGCAGTGCGTTTCAGTACATCTTCCTGTCCTGCTCCCCGCTCTGTCTCTGGTGACTCCTCTCACCCCTGCACCTCTGGCCTGTCCCCAGCTCTTGTGTGCATAAGTAAATAACCCTTTTTAAAAAGTGGCTGGGGATGAGTGGAGGGCATTCCTGAGAGCATGCGAGCTTAAGATCTGCCTTCGCTCATTTTAAGCTAGAGAGCCGGAGCTGGCGCTGGGCTGTGGGAGCACAGGTGGGATGGGGTGTCCCGGTGCCCGGCAGGTACCTACGTCCTTAGTCGGCACAAATCCTCTTCAGGGAAAGCGTGATCTCTCCTGATGAGCCAGAGCAGGTATGCCTTTGACTCATTCACTAGTTTATTTAGCATAGAAGAGCTGGGGTGTAGGTCAGAGGCGTGGGAGTGAGAGGCGTCACCGGAGACAGAGTGGGAAACAGAACAGGCAGATGGACGGAAACACACTGCTGAAGGGAGTAGCGGAAGGCAGGAGAGGTCTGCTGCGCCCTGTGGTCACTCCCTGGCTGGGGATTGAACTTGCGCTGCAGTGGCTGCGGACAGCTTGATCTGGTGAGAACTAACCCCTGCACACCCAGGGAGGCCCCCACTGCCTGTTGACTTACCCCCCACTGCCCCTCCAGTCCCGTCCCTGCCCCTCCTCAGCCTCGGCCCTCGCTGCCCACCGGTGGCCACTCGCCCTCGCAGGCCATTACCTTCACAGCCCCTTGTGGCTTGACGTCCACGTTGGTCTCCGCCTGCCTCGCTTCAGGCACCCCTTCTCTCGAGCACCTTTGTCGGGCAGGAAGCAGCCGCGCCTCCTCTTCCCCGCGGCTCAGCGGTGGACCCGGCACGGGCTGCTCTCTGCAGTGGCGACGGCAGGAAGCTTCAATGGCGAAGCATGAAGCTCGGGCTCGGGCCTGCCAGGTTGTTTGCGGGGTCCAGTGCAGAAGGGAAACGTGGGGTTCCTTGCTCAAGACTTTCTAAGATTTTCAAGAGCGCAACCAGAGCCGTGAGCACAGCTGCGGCTGGAGCCGGGGGGAGGTCTGCCCACAGGCCACTCGCGGGGCGCAACGCATCACTCCCCTTGGGCAGGGCCTGCAGGAACTCCACCGCAGGGTATGGGCCGCAGGGCACCGCAGGAGGGAGGCTCGGGTGTCTGCTCCCTCGAACCAGTAGACGCCAGGTCCGGGAGGGCTTAGCCTGGCGGTGAGGGCCGAGCCCACCTGGGGCCTAGGAGACTGACCCAAGTCCAGCACGGGGCTGCTTCCAGCCACCGTGGGCCAGGTGGAGCCGGGACAGCATGGGGATGCCCGCTCAGTGGGGTCTCGTTACTCTCTTCTCCCTTGAGAGCACCGGCGCTGAGTGGCTGTGAGTGTGTCCAGGTGCCAGGGGCATGACTGGGGCCTCTGAGTGTGACACCAAGGGCTGGTGGGAAAGCGGGTGTGCGTGTGCACGGGGGTGGGGGCCGTGTGTGTGCATGGGATCTGTGTGTGTGCACGGGGTGGGGACTGTGTGTGTGCACAGGGGCTGTGTGTGTGCATGGGGCAGGGGTGCTGTGCATGTGCACGGGGTGGGAACCATGTGTTTGCACAGGGGGCTGTGCATGTGCACGGGGTGGGGGCCATGTGTGTACACAGGGGGCTGTGCGTGTGCATGGGGTGGGGGCCATGTGTGTGCACGGGGTGGGGAACCGTGTGTGTGCACGGGGGGCTGTGCGTGTGAACGGGGTGGGGGGGCTGTGCATGTGCATGGGGTGTGCACGGGGTGGGGGCCGTGTGTGTGCACCAGGGGCTTTGCATGTGCATGGGGTGGGGGCGCTGTGTGTGTGCATGGGGTGTGCACAGGGTGGGGGCCGTATGTGTGCACGGGGGCGCTGTGTGCTCTTGAAACCCTGCAGCTGAAGACCCTGAAGCCTGAGCTCCAGGGCTGGGGTGAGAGTTATTCAAACCGAGACAGCCTGCAGGGCTCCAGCTGCGGGGCGCGGCCTGTGCTGGAAGGGTGAGGTCTCCGGTCACACGTGGGCTGGCCGGCGATGGCCTTGACCCCTCGCTCACGGTGGTGACCTTGCAGAACCTTGGGAGGCTGCAGGTCGGCTCCAGCGCCGGGATGAAGGCGTGTCCCTGGAGCGATGCCGGGCCGGGCTCGGAGCGCAGGTCAGAACCAGGGGTTCTGCGCACAGGAGCCTGGGGACCGTCGGCATCTTTCACGCCCTCTGGGAGGTCCTTCTTGGGAAACAGCATCTGCACAAGGGTGGAGAGGCCCTGGACACCGCCGCCCACAGCCCGCCTCCCAGGGCAGAGGAGCAGCAGGGCCGGCCTGGGGGACCATGCAGACCCAAGACCAGTCTCTGTCGACTTTGGCGAAGAACCTTGCATTTTCACTGGGAGAGACATTGCCCTTTCTCCTGGGGAGAAGCCTGCACCCCGTGACTGCCACCCACAAATGTGGATGTTCTGAGGCAAACTCTTCTCCTGTGAGGGCTCTGAGACCCGTCCCCCCTCTGCCTGTTGACTGTTAATGCCACTGCGCTTCTAAGTGTCTAATTTCTAGAAAGTTCCTTTATGGTCCCAGAATGAATGAAAGTCATCAAACGTCATTGCCAAAATAGCCCAGCAGCCCCGTCCTTTACTCTGCAGACGGAGGGACAGGGCCAGAGGCCAGCGGCTGACCACGACGGGGCTGGGGCCAGGCCGCGTGCATGGCGCCCCGCGACCTCCAGTTCACGCAGCCCGCAGGAGCCCCCTGCCCTCCGGCACCACATCACACCGGCAGGCTGACACCGCAGGCCCTGTCTAGACTCTCCTCCCTGGATCGCCTATTAAAGAGATGCTGAAACGCCTTTTTAATCTCTGGAAATGAATGGCTATATCAGATAGCAAAGGACAGCAAAGGGCCGGAAAAATCCATGGTGTCCATATTAAAAAACAGTTATAAATAAACAGGATGGTCAGAAAGCAGATTCCGTTTCCAGGTGAAAACGGGGAGTGGAAGGTGAGGGAGTAGAGGTGGTCCCGGCAGGCCCCCCAGCTATGCCGGTCACAGTCCTCAAGGTCTGGACGTGCGGAACGAGGACGAGCTTAGGGTCGTCTGGGTCCCCTCCTGCCCGGGGGGCCTGAGGCCCAAGAAAGGGGCCACTTGGCTGAGGTCACACAGCCAGGTCTGCCCATTAGCCGGGGCTCGGCTTCCGGCCACTGCTGGGTCCACCACGCATGGATGATTGGTCTTGGGCAAAGAAAACTTACTTCCAAAGTTTGCTCTCTTCTCCGTGTGGTGTAAGCACCGCAGAGCGATTGCCGTCTGCAGTGTCGTCACAGTTTTAATTAACGTAAAATCTCGGCATCGCTTTTCCCCAGTCCTGTTCTACACGGTGTAGATCAGTTAGCCGAGATGAGCTGCCAGGATGAGCGTCCACCGCCCTGGCACCGCTGTGGGTCTCGCAGTCCTGACCAGGGCTGAGATTTTGGGACGCCCACTGCAGCGTCTCCTCCGGGAGCCTCCGAGAAGCGAGAACTGTCCCCAGGTGCTGAGTTAACGAAAGTCGCCCCAAGTCGCGGACGCAGGAACGGGCGGTGACCTTGCTGTTTGAGAAAACGAACTCCTGGTGACCAGCGCGCTTCGAGCGACCAGGAGGGAGGCGGGAGGCCCCCAGGGAGGCTGAGATTCTTGACGGCCGCTGAACTGGACATGGCTCTGACAGGCCGTCCCCAGGAGAAGTACGGTCCTCCGGGCCTTCGCTCGCGAGGGGAGCATCTCGTCAAGGCCCACGTTCGCCGCCTCTTCCCCAAAGTCTGCCCAAGTGTCTCCTCCCGATGCTTGTTAACCGCGCGCGTCCTGGGTTCTGATGGCAGAAGTTGGAGCTTCGTGAAGGGCGAGGCGGGTCGGGGCAGCGGGAGGAAGCTTTTCCTGGGACGATTCTTACTGGAGACAACATCCCCCCCCCCCAAAATAAATAATCAAACAAGCAACAAATAATCTTACCATTACCAGGTAATACGTGTTAATTGCTCAGTTTATATACTCGGAATGACATACCATTAGAGGCTGCGTATGCATTATAACTAGAGCATTAATAAATTTAAAATGCGCCTATTAGGATGACAGCTTTGGAGGTGCAAAGGAATAACAGTTATCACTTGGCAGAAGCTGCTCTCGCCCCATCTGCCGAGACTTTGCATACATTTTCAGCTTCCTGAGCAATGATTAGGCCTGTCAGAACCTCTTTAACCTTCTAACTGCTGGTCCCCACTGGCCGTAATTAGAGACTAATGAATTCAGAAGATGCAGGCCGTGAGGAAAACTGCCTTGACAGTTTGTATACAAATTAAGCCCCAATTACTTCATGCATCTTTTGCATCGCTGATACAAGTCTCTATTATTATTTTTGAATATGGTCATTTTAGCAGAAACGAAGAACTTGGCTAATGTATTTTGTCATTTTTATGGCTCGTCATAAAGAAAAAACATACTGGGCGGCTCGCGAAGATGTGAAATAAACTATGGCAGATTATAAAGAGAAATTAATTTTCCTCCGGGGAATACCCTACCACCTTTTCTCCCCCCGCTGCAAACATTTATTAATATGGTTATTGTTATTCAGAGATCTGTCGAGGAGGCCCGAGCCGCTGGCAGCGCGGTAGGTTTTGCTGTGGGCCCGAGAGGAGACTTGGATGTGAGACGGACGCCGTCACGTGGCTCTGGCTGCGGGCGGAGGTTGCTGGGAGCGCCCCGAGAACTTGCTTTGTTCCCTGCCCTCGCGGGCCGGCCACCTACCAGCCCGCGCCCACTTTGTAGCTGCCACACCGCGTCACCCTCCTTCTCGAACTTTTGAGATGAAAACTGACGTTGTTTCGGCCCCGCTGGTCAGTCTGCCCGGGGGGCTGGGCACCGCCATGGGAGGACCCATCTCCTGCTCCCGGGATCCCGCGGAAGCCCGGCTTCCAGAAAGCCAGAGCCTCCCCCTGCGGCCGCCAGCCCTCCGAGGAGTTTCTTTGCTGCGGGAAGCTGCTGCTGGGCCCCAGGTCCTGCGCCGTGGGCCCCGCTGCCCGCAGCCCAGATCTCCCCCTGCGTGGTCCTCCTGCTGCGGACCCCGCTCCACACCTGCCCCAGAGAAGCTCTCCCGTCTGTCACCCTGGCTCCAGCACCCCGCGCTCAGGCCTCGCCCCGCCTGCGCCCCCAGGCCCCGGAGCCTGAGGATGGAGGCACGCGCTGTTCGGCCGTGGCATGTGTATACCGGCCGAGACCCTACACCCAACGGCGCGCCCGCGTGGCCTGGCCAGTGGGGGCCGTGGTCACCTGTACGGCCACCGATGGCCCGGCGTCCTGAGTGACTCCACAGGTGCTGTCCACACGGTCAAAGGCGTTTGCGGCGCACAGACCCCCGAGACGGGCGTCATCGGGGAGCGGGGCGCGGTCACTGCGTGACGGCCCGGGGGCAGGCCAAGGATTGGTGTCTGCGGCGGGACGTGAGGACAGAAGCAGCAGGGGGAGCTGGACGCACCATGAGCCAAGGGAAGCCAAGCCCTCGTCTCGAGGCTCCAGGGACCCAGCCCCACGCCCACCTCCTGCGCTAGCTCCAGACGGCCGGGAATAGACGTCTGTGTCACGCCCTGAGCCACGGTCGTCTGTCGCCGCGATCAGAAGTGGGCTCTGGTTGAGGAATGTGAAGGTCTGGGTTTGCGTTCAGCCGACACCTCTCGACGGTAGCAGTCGCCCCAGCATCCATCTTGGCCGAGCGGCCGGCTCCGTGCTCTCATTCCTAAGACGGAAGCTTAAACCCCCCTCGTGCAGTCGTGAGAAGCAAGAAAAGACAGACGCTCGTGTCACGTGGGTGCATGGCCGAGTGCAGGGGCGTCCGCAAGGGCGGCAGGACGGTCTCGGCCGCGGGCGCGGGGGCTCTCCTGTCTGTGTGCCCAGCGCTGTCTGCCGTCCCGAGGTGCAGAAGCCGCGGCCTCTGCCTGCTGGTGTGACCTGGGCCTGCCGTCACAGACCGGCGTTGGGTCTCCGGTCTCATCCCCGCGTCTCCTTACGCGCCCGGTCGCCTGCCCTGAGCCTGCTGCTGTAGCAGCTCCGCTTCTGAGTCAGCCGATCGGCTCGCTCTGTCTTGGGGCGAGGGTCCCGCTGAGCCCCTCGCCCTCGGAGGGGGTGTCCTGATTCCCCCTGCTCGTCCTGCTGGGCTCTCCTGCTCCAGGCCCGGGAGCCACGCCCCAGCCACTGCTCATTCCCGCCCCCGCTCTCACCCATCTGTGCCCGGCCCACCGGCCTGCCCAGCCTGCAAGCACGTCCCTCAGCGTCCTCGGAGGGACCCTGGGTGAAGCAGACCCCTGTGGAGGGCTTGCCCTACCGCTTAGCCTCTGCCACTGGACGCCAAGCAACCAGTCGGAGAGCGGGAGCCGACATTAGTCAGGACTGAGCGTCCGGGGCGCTCCCGGGCCAGGGAGCCGGCCTGTCCGTCTCTATGAGCTGAAGGACAGGCGAGGACCGTATTTCTGGTCTCGTTGAAAACTCGCTAATGAACTGGTCCTCGTGGACTTTCCTTCGAAGCTGGAACAGGTCACGTTCATTTCCTGCCGAGGAAGTAACAGCTGAAATTAACAAGTTCCGGGCGGAGCGGCCTCCTCACACTTAGGGGTGCTCTTTATCTGGCTTGTGGCTCTGGATACGAAGCCCATTGTCAAGTCGACTGCCTTTGGTTTCAAAACCTGCAAGCCCGCCCCTCGCTCGGGCGTGCGCGGGGCGACCACACAGCCGTCCCCCAGGGTGCCTCATTAGCCACGTTCCCTTCAAGTCCTCGCCGAACTTTGCCCCCAAATTTCTCTAATCACCATTTAGAAGCCTTGCCAAAAACAGTTCAGACAAGTCCCAGACAGTTCGGTTTTAAGCGTTTTTGAAAAGGCGAGGGTGGATTATAAATAAAAATGAACGCTCTGTCTACACAATCGCAGACGAGCCGTGTCCCAAATAGCACGGATCCAGAAGCGAAAGCCGCACTCAGCGGCACCTGCGGGGCCCCGCGGCGAGAGGCTGACATTCCCGCCGCGGACCCCCGCCTTAGATGGGCTTGGAAGGCCGGGCCCAGTTCCGCGGTGTGGGGGCGTCGCCGTGTGAATCCGCCACCAGGCCGGTCGCTAGGCCTTCGGGTGCGCTGTCAGGCTGCTTTGACGGCCTGCTGGGGCAGTGTCTACTGCAGGACACGTTGAGCTTGGCCATGGTAGGTCGCCACGGAGTATCCCTGGTCGCTGAGGGGAGAGGCGGGGGGAGGCCAGAGGCCAAGGGGACGCCCACTTGGTGGATGTTCCACGGAGATCGCGTGTCGCCTTTGCGTGGAGCCCTGCTCCTTTCAGAGGACACGCGTCAGCCGGTCAGTGTGGCTGTGGCCAGTAAGGACTCCGTGTGAACAGCGGCCTGTCTGGGGCACAGCCCACGTGAGGGAGGCCCTGAACACTGCGCCCGGAGGCTTGGAGGGTTCCAGGTTGCTCTTATCTGCATAAGAGTGGACCTGAGTTGGGTTTATCACGCCCGGCGAACCAGCAAGTGACCACCGACTCGGCCTCTTGCAGACCCCCGGCTCTGAACGGACTCAGCGGCCATCGGGCAGACGGCAATGAGGCGTGTGAGAGCCGGGGCGGGAGAGCCGCTGTCCAGCCTCCTTCAGGCGAGACGGGTGGGGTGCGGGCACAAAGCGTGGGGAGAATAAATGACGCCCCCAGAACTGTGGATGCATTGACAGAGCCCAGGGAGACAGGCCAGAAAGGCCGAGATACGGCTCTTTTCTCCCTCTGTGACGGAGCGGGGGATGTGACTCCCCACTAAGTACCTGACGCTTAACTGGAACTCAAGTCCGTTGACATCATCACGTCTTCGTGGCGATGGTCTTGAAATGCGCTCCAAGAAGAGATACTGTGGCCACGTCCATGGACACGCAGAGCGCCAAGCGATCATGGCCGCATCTGGCCTGTAAGCCAAGCGCCAGACCCTCTCTCTCCCTCCTTGGGAAATGGAGGCCGTTTCAGATGGTCTCACTCAGAGCCGGGTCTAGCGTCCACTCAGACCAGCAGTCCTGAGGCTTCTCCACTGGTGGGGCCCCCGGGCTGGGCCCCTCTTTCGTCCATTCTATGCCTCGTGTTCGCCTCTCGCCCCTGGCATGTCCACACTCACTCAACATGGCGTCTCTCGTGGGAGAGTCTGTGCCTTCTCTATGTAGAGTGAATTCGCGTGGTAAACACTTAGGGCCCACGGGGCACCAACCTGGCCCCACAGCCGGCACTCCTGTGCATCACCCCCCTGCAGAGTGGGGGTCCCAGCGGGGCACCGCGTTGGGGAGGCGCGAGGCCAGCGCGGGCTGACCCACGGGTTCCCGTTCTAGCCCAGCCACAGCGAGTGTGGGCAGGCTGGGTGCCCCGGGGGAAGCTTCGAGTCTCGTTGTACCAGTTTTAGAACATACCTTAGGATGCTCCTTAGAAAAACGCGTGAATTCTCTGTGTTTGCTTCTGAATTTTAGATTAAATTATCTTTACGTCTTTCAGCGAGAGAATGTCAAATTCATTCAAAATGAGTTTAAATAAGTTAAAGTGAAATTGGCCAGTAAGGTTTGCTATGAAAAAGCAAAGAATGGGACACAAAGCCAGGGCGGGGGGAGGGCAAGGCCCCGGCCAGGACGCCCCCTCTGCCCTCGCGAGAATGTCCCTTCCGCCCCTTTTGAGCCCGTCGCACTGTGTTTGAACAAGTCTCCTTATCTCCCAGAAAGCATTCTCCTCCGAGATGGACGCGGGCTGTGCGTCTTGGTATGTGTCCCAGCCCGCAAGCGTGCTTCCTAAGTGCTTCGACGATGCACACGTTCTTATCAGCTAAAACATATCCTCACCGGTCAAATATAATCAGATTACGTTCCTGTGATATAGGTAACGAATACAGTTAATTTCTAAAGGGCTCCCTCCCATAGAGATGCGGCATCGTGCAGACACACAAACATGCTCGCTCATGCATGTGCACACGTGCACACACACACATGCCCAAATGAGCCTGGAGCCGAGCCGCTGGTGTCCACAGCATCTGCCTGGCGTGTACAGACCTTGTGAAGATGAAGCTCTGTGCTCGTCCTCCAAAGTCCCAGGACTGTCCTTTTAATTCAGTATATTTACGTAGTGCGTCTGCACTGGGGAGGCGGCATCAACTGCCGAGTCTCTGCCCTCGTGGAGTTTACATTCTGGTGTGGGGTTGGGGTGGGGGAGTGGGACAGACGGCAGAGACGCAGGTAAGAGAATGGCAGCCACAGCACAGCCGCGCAGAAGCTGGGTGGGGATGGGCGTGCGCCATTCACGGCAGGGCTCAGCCAAGGCCTCTCCATCAGGCTGAAAGGTGGCGGTTCGTGCGCTGGGCCCGCAGGGCGAGCAGGAGGGCAGGCGCCCGCTGCCCAGATGGGAGAGACGCCCTGGGCGTTTGCTTTAAGGTTTCCTCTTTGAAGACTCCCCAGCTTCAGTAGCCCACCAGGGTTCCCCTGTTACGAGCCACCACAGCTGTTTTGCTGGCACCCCACAGTCGCGTGCCAGCTCTGGGTTGTCTTTTATTGTGTGTGTGTGTGTGTTTTAATCACTGATTGATTTCCTGTCCAAACGTCAAGCCTCCTACTTGCAAGCACTGCCCCACCCCTGTCTTGGTATGCTTTAGTGCGCTGTCCCACGCTGGGCACACAGTAAGTGCTTAATTAATGCTTGTGCGTCCCCTCTGACTCTGGCTCGAGATTCATGTGTTTATCTGCACACACGGAGTTTCTTCCAAAGAAGGTTTCCATCCGGGACCCAGAGTCAGGAACCAGAAGGAACCTGCACGTGACCTTCCCTGAACTGGAACCGGCGCCGGCCGCTGTCAGCGGGAACCTGGGAACGCGGGAGACAGCTCTATACCTCCAAAACAAAAAAAAGCAGGCAGCCTCTTCTCCACTCGACTTCCTCCACTGAAATTCCCTCTTCCCTTACGCCTTCCCACGGCCAGATTCGAGAAACAGATGTTTGCAAAAAGGAAATCTCCCCGGAGCCAGCACGGCTGTTTATCCCATTTCCACCCTGCCATCCAGACTTAGGTTACGTCCAACAGAACCGAACACGCAGGGGGATGTGGGAGCCTCAGCCGCAGAGTTCAAGGCGCGGTGACCGGCCCGGGGGAGGAGGCCGGCACCCATCCGCTGAGCGAACGCTTCAGGTCTCCGCTCAGGAGCCACGCTGGCCCGGCGTCTTCCGTGTGCAGCACTGCCCTCGGGTCACCCCGCTCCTGGCACCTGCTGGGGTCCCAGCGCTAAAGTCACTTCACATTTTCCGCACCTGGAAGGGCTCGGCAGCGGCCATAGCGGTGGCCACAGGTGTGCCGCCCCCGGCACATCCCCGCCGGCTCGGGCTGTCTGCTCTGATCGCCTCAGGAGCCGGCCAGTGACCGTGCAGTGCCCACCGCTGTCTCTCGAGGTGCACCCGCGAGGTTGCCCCGTCCACGCCGCTCCCCTGGCGTCACCTTCGCGGGAGGCGGGCAGGTGCCCCCAGTGCAGTTCCCAGCATCCGGGGAGCTGAGAGCCCAGCTCTGCCCGCAGCACCGGCTGGAACGAGGGCGTCGAGGGGCCTGCGGGAGACTTCTTGTCTTGAGGACGACCACCGTGCGCGTTCGCAAATGGAGCCGCCACGGCTCTGCCAGCAGGCACACCGTGGAGAACCAAACCCCCACAGCGACACGTGCTCGCGGCCGTTCCTTGGGGGGCCATCTCCTTCTGAACCTCCGTGCCTCCTCCGGCGTCCGAGCCTGCGGGGCTGGTCCCGGTGACAGGCCTGCGTGGAGGCCATACTTCCCTGGCGGGCAGGGGGCGGCCGGGAGGAAGAGCCTCCTCTGTGGTGAACCCGACTCCAGCAGGACGTGGGGGTCTGCCGCACTGGGTGGAGGGGTGTCCTGCCGCCTGACCTCCCTGGCGAAGGTCCACAAGACCGGCCAACGACGTCCCGACGAGACCTTGGAAAGGCCGCCCCTCTGCTCGCTGGCATCTACGCCTCTTCCCGTGCTCCTTGTTTTCGTTTTTTTAGAACTGGGGTACAGGTCAAGGGGTGGGGGGTGAGAGGACTCCCCAGAGACAGCGGGGAGCAGAACAGGCAGATGGACTGAAACACACAGCTGAGGGGAGCAGTGGGAGGCAGGAGAGGTCTGCTGTGCCCTGTGGGTCAGCCCCTGGCCGGGATCCAACTCGCACTGCAGTGGCTGCGGATGCTTCACAGTGCTGCGCCTTAACCCCTCTGCCACCAAGGAGGGCCCTTCCCGTGCTCCTTGTTATACTTCAGTAGGCGCCGCTCCCTGGCCACTTCGTCTGCACGTTCTTACTCCCCCGCTTCATGCTTCGTGAACCCTGGAACAGAAGCCCACCTCCTCCAAGGTCTAGTGCTGGGGCTCCGCCTCTGGGAGCCTATCCTGACGGTTCAGCTGGAGGCGACCCCCATCCCTGCTGGCCTGGAGACCCCCAACAGCAGCACATCACATCCTGCCCTGCATGATAGATGCATGTCCCCACACCTGTGCGCCCTGCAGCAGGGAGTCTCCAGCTGGAACTCAGCCGGAAGTGCCTGGAGGACAAAACAGGGCCGCACTGTGCCCTCCCCAGATCCATACACGGAGCCCCTCCCAGCCCCCACGCCACTGCCCAGGACTGGATTTGGGCGCTAGGGAGGCAGCTAAGGCTAGATATGGGGCAGATGGACTCTCTCCACGTGCACGCGGAAGAAAGGACTTGTGAGGGGGTAGAAGCCGACTTGACCTTGATATTGGACTTCCCAGCCCCCAGAAGATGAGAGAGCCGGTTTCTGTTGTCTAAGACCCTCGCTGGTACCTCGTGAGCCGTCTGCGGGCATGCTGAGTTTGTAGCTTGGCGCCATGCACAGGTTCTTTCCCTCCCTCCCTCCCTCCCTCCCTCCCTCCCTCCCTCCCT